>JAOSBN010000004.1:14666644-14689037 GCA_027563595.1 Erythroxylum suave | reverse complement strand
AATATCACTATCTTGTTTATGTTTATTATTATCCTTATACCATATCATGTATAGATTGGCATGATGATTTGGATATACTGCTTCCACTGAAAATAATATTTCTAAAAAGTTTTAAAATCGACCAATTCTCTAAATATGGCTTGTTTTCTTTTCCCGATCCAACAAAAGTGTCAAAGAAAGACAACAATTCTCCTGTACCTCCAACTAATATCAAGGAAACTGAACGTCGAGGACAATGGGAAGATATTAAGGTTCTTGGGAATGCATTCAAAAATAAATGATCGCATAGAAGAAGGCGAAGGAAGGAGAATCATAAGGAAGGTGGAATCCCGAGCATGGTAGCTCACATGCAAATTGTGAGATCAGTGACTGCACTACCATTGTACCATTCATTTGAAACACCATAAGCAAGGAAGAGCATCGAGCTACCGACGTTAAAAGAAGCACCACATGGGAGGCAACCCATGGAATTTTATTTCCTTTAATTAATTTTTTTAGAAAGTTTAAATTCCATAGTTAGGATTATTTCGTTTCCAAATAAAATTGAGAAGCTTGAGGACTTCGACATGAATTTTATGATCGAGGAAGTAAGAAAAAAAAAGAGGTGAAAGGGCCATAAACAGTTAAGAAGTGATTTTGGGAAACTGGAGAAAAATGTGAAAAATTACAAATCACCATCGTGGTCTACGGTAAGGTAAAAATAGGACACGCAAATGTCATTTTCAAGTTTTAACTTTTTCACTCACTTTCATTTTTACTTTATCTCTCTAAGCTTTAAACATTCAAACACTCTCACTTCTCTCTACCAAAATTTTAAACGTCCAAATTTCTTCTAACTTCTACCAAGTCGCAAGCCAATATGCTACACATTAAGCAAATAGTAAGGCATGATCAATCAGCATGGCGAACCTAAGTCTCAGGATGAGGAAAACCAAATAGGGCAGTCGATTACAGAACACATTCTCGATCTTCCCAGATGAGGAAGGTACCCATTTTCATTCTCTTCATAATAAAGAAATTATAGTTCCAAAGTATTTTCATTTTAAAGCTATAGATAGATTAGAATTGCAAGACAAAGTCAAAAGTTTTGTTGAAAAAATTCAATGGGGTCAGTTATTCAATTTCAATTCCCAGTTTACAAAGAACTTACCTTAGAATTTTTTGCATCCCTTCAGTATGAATCCAACAATCCAAGGGAATTGTGGTTTTGGTTATGGGGACAACCTTACGGGCATGATTATGAAACCTTGTGTGAAATTTATGGTTTCCCTGAGTCGTCTGTAGTGGATTAGTATGATGATTTCCATGTCAACCCTTACTAGACTGAACTAACTAGGTTAGAGAGTTTCGATGCTAAAAAAAAACGTGATAACATCATTAGGATTCATGAAAACTTATTGATGCACAAGTTTATATGTCTAATTGTTTTTGAAAAAATGGAATCCAGCAAGTATTCGATAAAAGAACTCTTCATGTTCTGGTGTATGGATCATAGCATCCTAGTTTCCACAACCACCCACATCTTTAAAGCCATTATTGCTACTCAAAAGAAGAGGAGCAACAACTTAGGATGGGCTACTTGGTTTCAACCGTAGCTAATAACTATGGAGTTGAGTGCAACAGACTCATAGTCTACTGTCTTGAATTCATAATCCATCATCATCTATGGCAAGCTAAAATCCTGAAATATCATAATATGGAACTTCAGGATATTAGTGCCAAGACATACATCAAGGGCAGGACTGGTCAAGTGAGTTCAAGTGCTCATCAACAACAAGAATAGGATTCGACTAGTGAGGAATCTAAGGAAGAAGAAGAAATAGAAGAACTAGGCTAGAAGAAAGTACTGGATACAATCTTCACAAGCACTAAGGTACTTACAGATGCACTTGTGGATAAATACATAAGAATGAAGGAGATGGCCCAAACTCAACAATGTCAGAGCCAAGACATATATCGTATCCATCTTTATTTCTAGGCTCAGGGTGTTCAATTGCCACCTCCATCACCATCCCTGCCTCCATCACCATGAGGCTTTGTTCTAACCCCATTTCTTTTTAAATTTAGTCTTCTTCTTTTTTTTTGTTTTACTTTAATATATATTTTTTTCTTAACTTATGTGTTTGTTTGTCTCCTTCTCACATTGAGAACAATGTGTTGTTCAAATATGGGGAGGGTTATATATTTTGTTTTGAATTTGATTTTGCATGATGTATGACAGTTATTAAGTTGCATTTTGTGAATTGTATAAATGTGTCAATGGCTTAGATATATTGGAATTGATTTAATCTTGAACATAGTCTATTAGGTTGTGAAGAATCATTATCTTGCAAAAGTAGTGAATTGGGGTCTTTGGCTAAAAATGCAACTTAATTAGGATTCAGTATTAGATTGTAACCCTCTAAATTGTCACATTCATTCATAATTTGAGGCCTTTCAACTTAAATAGCTCTAATAGTTTTTTTTCATGGAAACAAGTAGCTAAAGCAACAAGGTAGGTAATAAAAAAAATCATGTTTGTTAAATAAATAACTATTCCGTTGGCCTCAAGTTATGAATAGAGCCAGTAGCCAGTTGATAATATGATATAGCTGAGTAACCGGATCGATACGCATAAAAAATGTGTGCCTTCGAGTAAAAAGGCTATAATGGCGTTCCAACCAAGCAACTTAATGAAAAAGCCATGACTTAGTAGAGTAACCAAATCTACATTCATTACCAATGTTTTCCTCCACATAAAAATACTAAGTCCATATTCTCAAAAAGTAAATAAAAAAGTTTTTTTTAATAAAAACCTACTGAATTTGTAATAGTTGACTTTTCATAAAAACATACTAACGAGTAGTTACAGAATCTGAATGACCAAAGAATTATTAATGTATGTGTGCAATTGAAAAGGATAAACAATTAATCACTTGAGTCTAGATTAATATGTATATGTATTTTAAAGGCCCAAGACACGGGTTTAGCATGTTAATGATTAAAATGACTTGAATGATTGTACTTAAAATTAAGTTGATTTCATGAAATTGAAGCCATTGTCTCATTACTGCAATGTGTGCTATGTGAATTTCTTTGTGTTTTCTATTTTGTGTGCTTCAAGATAAGCAAATGTTTAAGTGTAAGGATGTTGATAAGTGTGAATTGAATTAATAAGTGTGAATTGAATTATGTTTTAGGGCTTAGTTTGATATGTATTTAAATGTTAACTAAATCATTTAGTATTTTTTCAGGCTAGAATTGTGTTAGTTTGTTAATTAATTGTGTTTAATTGTTTTTATGGGTTAGTCAAGTCTTTGAGCTTAATTATTATATCTTTGAGGTACCTTGATGTGCTTGTTAATGTTTCAGGGTCAACATCGAAGAATGGAGAAGTTTTGGAGACACTCAGGTTGAAACAATAGCCTACGATCATGGCACAAAAAGCCACGATCATAACAGAAGCATTAGAGTCAGCCTGCGATCGTGGCCCATATGCCACAATCGTGACATAAGGCTAGGACATGGCCCAAGACCATGGCCTGATTGCCACGATCGTGACAGAAGGCTCAAATGTGGCCCATAATCATAGCTTGTAGGGCCACGATTGTGGCCTACATTGGGCAGACGCACAAACACTCAAAAAAGTCAAGTTTTGAGAGAGTTTTTCGACCTTTTGGACCCCGTAAAAACCTTAGAGTTGCACAGAACAAGAAAGGAATATAAAGTTTAAGACAATGAAAAAGAAGGAGCTTTTGCATCATCCACCATTGAGGAACCTTAAAGAAAGTTCATCGAGAGAATGAGAAAGAGAAGAAGGAAGAGAGACATGGAGAAGAAGATGACACGAAGTACTTCCCAAAATAGGAGGTTTCCCAACGTTGCTACCTCCATCTTCCATCCAAATCTTGTTTACGATGTATTTTCAATTTTATTAATGTATATAATTGGAATAAACGTTGATTATAGGATTTTGTGAATGTCGAGGATGTCTAAACTCATCTTCAGGTTGTTTTCATCTTTGGTTTAATAAAAATATGATTGTTTTATGTATTTGGATTCATTTTGATTGATTTCTGAGATTGCATAATTTGGTAATAAATTGAGAGGGTGAGTTGAATGAAAAATAATTAAATTGAGCTAACGAGAGTTAGGTGGTTTAATAAGAATGAGAAATTAATCAAATCGGTATTTGTATAAAGAGAGACCTCACATAGATTCCTGTTGGTCTATTGAAAAACTTCAAACCTAATTAGGGTTTGAATAGATTATTAATTGAGAGATTGCAATTTTCTATAATCTGATTAGGGTTTATAATTTAGGGTCAATGGTTATAACTTGAGAGAGAGTAATCAACCCTAGGATCGTCTAGGACCAATGATCTAATAATTCATAATCGATTAGGTTAGTGTTAAAGATAGGAAAAATTCCTTTTTCTCTCAACTGGTAGTCTTTAGATCAATTCTTGAATGTCGATTCTTGAATGTGTGTATTGCAATTGCTAATTTGTTAATATTTCATGATTGATTCTTGAATTGAATTGCTCGAATGAATTGCATTCCTACTTTAGTTTCGTTACATTTTGAATATTACGAATTTTTTTGGCCTTAGGTTTTAGGATTAGATTAACCCTCCTCATGGGATCAACACCTTAGGTACTATGTGAATGACCCATACACTTGCAAATTATCGAGGTTATTAATTGGAACTTATACACATTGGAGAATGAATGTTTGAGTAAGCTATTCTTGAATAAAATAGCTTACATTTATATGTCAATTTAAGTTTAAATCCTTAGAATGAATGTTTGAGTTTGCACTATAAATAAGTATTGAACATTTATTTCATATATTTTTGAACTAAACTAAGAGATTATAGGGTATTGAGTAAAATTTTGTTGATATACTAGACCAATTGTGATATAGTTTCAACAAACCAATGGATGGTGTTAATAGGAGAAATTGGACATGATTTTATATGATTAAAGTATCCTTTAATGTTTATAATTTTTTATTGATATTCCCATTATTTATTAAGTATTTTGATGTTTTAAAATTTAAGTTTAAATGATATTTTACAAGATATTTAGTTAACTAGTTGACCAATATCTTAGTATGGTTAAGTGTTCATAAAATATGTCCTCCCTTACTCTCCAATGAGTTTGTTAGGTTTTTGGTCGCTAATTTATTTGACCATTTAGACATATTGATCAAATAATATCCTTTTATGGTTAGTCAATGGCACTCCACCTAAGAAGATTTTCTTCTATTCAATAAGTTCTTTCTTTGTTTGCTAAAAGTCATAGTCGTCCACTTACTCAAATTGGTCGACTAATATCTTTGAGTGGTTGACTAATGCCTCCTTGTCAAAGAAAATGTTTCCTTTGATGAGTTTATTAGAAGATTGGTTTTATAAATTGTCAATCATTTGGCCCCAGTGGTCAATCAATATAGAGCATTGGTTAAAGAATATCTCTTTTAGGAAAGATTAAGTTACAGTGAAATTATAGCCCATTTGGTGAATATGAATGGTTGATCACAACCTTTAACTAGTCAACCAATATCTATGAGTGGTTGATTAATACACACGATTTAAAGCCCCTTCTTTTGTCTTTTCTTCTATTTCATGTTTTATTCTTTTGTTTATGCCTCTGCAAAACGCTAGATAATTCACTTTTTTCCTTGAAAAACACCATTCCCCATTGCAACTAGTTACCCTATATTTGACTTTTTGCTTTTCCTTTGTGTATAAAATTATTAGCACTCATATTCTCTTTAGATAATCCCTAAATTTTATGAGTTTTATAATATTTATGCTTTAATTGTTTTTCTATAAATTACATAATGCATTTAAGTTTTTTAGGAATCTATTTTGATTTTATCGTATTTGTTTCAAATTTGAGCATTTTATTCTCTCATTTTCTTTGAAATTTTGGGGCTTTTAGAATTACACATTCTCAGGTAAAAGACACATATCTCCTTTATAGTTTAAGCAAACTTTAGAAAACCTCCTAATCTTTCAAATTCTTGAAAAAAAAAACTCCTTTTAGTTTCTTTTTTCCATAAAAACCCCTTCTCTTAGCCTTTAGATAAAAATAATGATAAGACTTACGTAGTATAAACATTAGACATGGATTAATCAAATAATATTTACATGAAATTTAACCAAGCTCTTATGTTAGAATCAAAGTGAATAAATCTTATTTAAACTAATTATTATTATTATTATTATCTTGAATTATTAATTTAAATCAAAATTAATTGATTTAGGTCGTATTTAAGAGTTGTTTGATTACTATATTAGTAACATTTGATTAGTTCACGTCTAATGTTGATATTGCATATATGTTGTCATTATTTTTTAACCATAATCTAAGAGAAGGGTTTTTTTTAAGAAAAAATGAAACTAGGAGTTTTTTTGAGAATTTTAAAGATCAATAGATTTTTTTTTAACTATAGGGGGAGATATATGTGTTTTATCTTACATAATTTTATGAAATTGATTGCTTGATATTACAATATTACTATTTTTTTTTACAATTTTGACCTCTAATTTTGTCAAGACTTGCAAAAGTAGATATAGTTAAGGATGCTTATATTAAGATTGACCTTTTAACCTTTAAATATCTTATATCACTCTTTATTGAGAAACCTCATCAATCTTGATCAAATTAGATTTAATTTTTAACCAAGTTAGTTTAATGTATGATAACTTTTTTTAGATAAATGATTTACTTTTATGATTCCAAATAGGGGTTGAAAGAGTAGATATATTATATTTGAAGGAATGATGAAATTTAAGATGAGTGATCACTTTGTCATTTTATATTCCTTTAACTTTATGTGGTATACTTGAGTAAATTTATGTTATCTATGGGTATGGATGTTTCTTTAGTATAAAATATCTCTTTTATTTTTGATATTGAATTATGTTCTCGATATTAATTATATTTTATGCATGAATTAGGGGGAAACTAATCATTGTCATTATATGAATAGTTATTTACATGATTAATTTTGTTATTATTCTCTAACAACATAAATATATTATCATCATAAAAAATTGGAGATTATTGAACCAAAGGAGATTCCAATTTTTCTTTTGATGATAATAAAACAGAGTTACTACTAATGAGTTTATTATTTTAATGCAAAGCAATATAAAAACAAATTGAAGCAATAAACTCAAAAAGATAGTTTATAAAGTTGATAAATAGAAGCTGAATTCTGCAACTGTAAAAATGAAGATAAACCAAGAACAAAAGAAGATCAAGAGTCATCAATGTCGTTTAACATTTTTATATTGTAATCTTACTTTGTTAAGTTGATAATCTCAAAGGCTTATCATTTATAAAACTTTCATCTTACTTCATTATATAAGTCTATTCATTCGTCAAGAAACATTAAAGCTTTTTATTTTAATAAAAAAGGCCTCTTAATCTTCTAAAACTCTTTAAACAACATTTTCAGAAGTGTTTAAATTATAAATTCATTAAATAAATTGAGTTTGGGCATTTAAATTTGTTAAAATCATTTTTTTAGAGAGGGAGTGGTTGAACTATATGAGTTATTGGTCGATTCATATATGTTCAAGTTGTTAAATATGGTGTGTTCAAGAGTTTTTTGTAACATTAGTTGATCAATATGCCATACTGGTTAATTAATGTCTCCACAACTAATGAATATATGCTTTCAATGAATATTAGTTAACCAACATATTATAATGGTCAATTGTTGCTCTGCAACTAGTAATTGAAATGACAAGATTTTGACCCTAGTGATTAATAAGTCCTAAAACCTTATAAATATAGATTTCCTTATTATTTTTATCACTAAGAAGTATTTCAGTTTATTTTATACATTTCTAAGTCTTTCAATTATTTGAGCATTATTGTCTCATATTTATATCAGTGAACCTCTATGGATTTATTAAGTGATAAAATGGCATATTTTAAGTAGTAAGATTTGGTTGGCACATTATGTTATTATACTTAGGGGTGATCTAAGTCATACTAGTGTTCCTCTTCATCTTAGAAAAAGATTGTAATTGTTAAAAAAGATTGAACTAAAGTTATTCTTCACCTTGAAATAAAAATTATAATGGAATTATAATAAGAGTCTTTGGAATGTATATAGGTAAGGCTATATGTTGAATCATTATAAATCAGTTTTTTTTTTTTCTTTATCCTCTTTAAATTATTCTTCAATTGTTTGAATGATTTACATTAAGTAATTATATATTGATAGCTATTAATTTGGTACTTTAGGTATAAAAATTTTTAAATTTTGTAAACATATAATTCACATCCCTTATTGGGTGCCATTAAAGACTAACAATACTGATATCTCTCTTGGACTTCATTATTTAAATTCAAACAAGGCTTTGGTGGAATTGCAGTGCCAAGAACATTCAATTTCTTTTCTTAGTTGAGAACAATTCTTAAGTTGCGATTTATAAATTATCAAATAATTTTCTAATAAGTTAGGATCTCATTCAAACTAAGTTGATCTTGAATTTTCTCAACAAATTAACTAAATTTAAATTAGATAGTTAACAACCTTATTAGTCACATCTTATATGACTTTTAGATCTATTTGGCGACAACTTTTGCTAAAATATATCTTATATATTATTCCTAACCTTACACACTAAATTCATATGATTGTAGGTTTGCTCATCCAAACCATACAAATTTAGTTAAGTGAAACCTATTAATTTAAAATAAAATATATTTTGATCAAAGAGGCTTTGAGTTTGCTCAACATTCTTTACATTAAACAAAACTCTAGTTTTATTTTTGAATAATGAAAGGCAACAATCACTTTTTAAATATGTACTTAGTATCTAATTGAGAGTTTTAAAATTTTTAAATCTCATCATAATTAATATAATCTTATTATGCAAATTACATCTAACATAATTAAATTATGAAAGACAACCTTTTAAAACTTAGATTTATTCTAATTATTAATCTAATAACTAGTTTAATTTAATAATTCAACTATAAAAAAGAAAACTAAATTCCAAAAAAATCCTAGTAAAAATTAGAGCTTTTGAAAATAATTTTCAATAAATTATAAGAAATTTATAGATTTATTAGGAATTCAAAACTAATTTAAACTTAATCTAATTAAAAATTAATTTAGTAAAAAAAGATTAGCAATAAAAACTAGAAAAATAGGGAGATAGTATGCCCCAGCTATGTCAAGTGCCTGTCACATTTGTCCCATATGGGTCACGCCTTATCGTCTTCTCCAAGACTATGGTTTTTGTGTTTGTGTCACTATTTCTGACATTTTCTTCATTCCCTCCCATTATCACTTGAGCTTTTCCACCTCAAGCGCCTATTAGCTAATTCTAACATATATATTCAATAATAATGTACGTTATAATAACATATAAAATAAATGGAAAAAAACGAAATACCTCTAATCATTGTTATTTGTGTTTGAGGAGTCTGCGTTTTTTGAATTCTTCTAAGCTCTAAATTCCCAATTTGATTATGTATGCTTTTCAGAAGAGAAAAGAAGCTTAGGGGACCTCCAAAAATCTGAAAGAAAGCCTATATGAATGTGCTCCATCAAGCACATTATGAGTTACTACAAAATGAGGACATTCATACCCACTAATTCATAACATTGGACCATTTATGACACCAAGATGAAAAATTCTCACAGTGCCTATTTCAATTACGAGTAGTTTCCTAGGTCTGCCTCTTCCTCTAAGGGCATTTTGTCCACCTTCAGTATATCTACCATAATATTCCCCACCTCTATCAGATTTCAAGATCTTAATTTGCTTACTGCATTATTTCTTGACTTCAATTTTGAATATTTTGAAAGCATCTAATGTTTCATTCTTTTCATAAAGCAAGTAAAGATATATATATATATATATATATATATATATATAGTGAATAATCATCTATAAATGAGATTAAGTATTTCTAACCATATGAGTCCATATATGGACTACAATTATCTGTATGTATGATTTCTAATATGTCTAAACTTTTTTGGCACCTTTCTTTGATTTGATGTTTTGTTTTCCCTTTATGCAGTCTACATAAGTATCAAAATCAGTAAAATCAAAAGTACTAAGTACTTCGTCAGTTACCAATCTTTTATGACTTTTCTATAGAGATATTTCCTAGTCTCTAATGCCACAACATAGAGGAATTTTCATTCATGACACAATATTTTGTTCCAGCATGAACATGTACTGCATTGTAAAAGGTATTATCTTGAAAATTAAAATAGAAAAGACCATCAAATAATGTACCATTCACAACAAAATTAGATTTATAATTTAAATTTAAAGATTTGCAACAAAAAAAAAGCAAGGAATATCCAAATAGTATAAGTCTTGAACTGAAATCAATTTCCTAGAGAAATTGGGAATATAAAATTACTTTTCTTAAAATAAAACCAATACATAAAATTAAATTGCAATCCCCAACAGCCTCCACACGTGAACATATCTTGTTATAGATAAGATGTACTAGTCACTTCCCACTAGCTTCTTTGGGTTTTGCAAATCCTGCAACACAGTTGTAATATGGATTGTGCAATTAGAATCAATCTACCGTGTGTCATGACAAACTTCAGCCATATTAGTTTCAAACCAAACTAGTGAGATTAGATTACTTTTCTTTTCAAGTCATTCCTTATGTTTGACATGATACTTCTTCATTTGTACTTTTTTCTAGCAAAAGAAGCACTTAGATTCCTTCTCAATGTCTGTTTAGGTAGGTATTTGACCTTTTCCCTTTGAATTGACTTGATTTTTCTTCTTTCCTTAAACAACGAGAAATGTACTATGCAAACTCTCTCCTTATTCGATCGGCAATCTCCTTTCCTCTTGAGCACACATTGTCATTAATTCATTTATTAACTACTTATCCTTATGTGTATTATAAGAGATTTTGAGGGTCCGTATGGTGTGGAAGGGTGCACAAGGGAATAATAAGACATCTCAACCTCTGGTTTCTTTAACTATGCCGTAATGTCCCCCATCTTCATAATGTGCTCGCGCCCAGCTCAAACACTGGTGAGGCTTGTAGATGAAACTTTATAATTAGGGTGCTCATAAGTGTTTTTTTTCGAAGTTTCAAATTACTCATCAACATCATTCAGTAAAGCATGGACATTGCCATGCTATTCTACAGAACCATAAATGCCAACATAAATTTTGGTTTTAACGGACATCACACCTAGGTGATTAGATTGCTCCAACGTTTATAAAGAGCAATTTCAGCTTTAGTGCTAGCCTTCGTTAACTTAGGTTATTCTTCCTTTTGGATAGCATAATTAATGTCCATCCATCCCAGATAAAGAAGAAATTTCTCCTTCTAAATTTTATAGTTTTCACCTTTTAATTCAGGAATTTCACAACTTGTATCAAAGAAACAAACGGCTTGATAGTTGCATAATTTAAACATACATGCCACTTGTCAATAAATTAAGGCTAACAAACTATATATATGTATTACCAAGGTAAAACATATATTAAAAGAAATAAATCAAATGACATAAAAATTGCCTATGGGCTAAATTTTAATTCAAACATATTTATGCTAAACTTTATGATAAAACTGTCAAATTATATACCAATTTCTAATACCTAGGGATAAATTAGAAAAATAATTTGATATTTCATCATAATTAATTATTTAAATATAATACAAATTCCTATATGATAAAATTTATTATACTAAAATAATTAACTATAATAAAAAGTCTCTACCCTTTATGTGACTAAATATAAATATATAATTTATATAATTAGAGTTGTTATGGCTCAGACCTAATAATTAATCACAAAAACGTTTTTCTCTAAAATTGTATTCACAATGTAAAATATAAGCATAAAATTCATGTGATAACATGCTTCATGTCGAACATTTATAGAAATATAATTTCAACATACCTGAGGCTCACCTCGAGCCCCTATGAGGGCATAGGTTCGAGCCCCAACCACAATGTCTGATGTTTTTAATTAAAAAAGTCAAAATGCAAAATATTTGGTTTAATAACTAGGGATGGCAAATATGGTTTGGCTCGCCTGACTTGGCCTGGATTGACCGGGCCATGGTACAAGATAGGTTTTCTCGATTGAGCCAAGAGTTAGGCTCTAATTGAGGTTGTTTCGGCCCTAATCGCGCCACTGACAAAAAAGTACAAAACGGCATCATTTTTACAAAAATGATGTCTTTTTTATTTTTTACAAAATATTAAAGTCTGGCTAGTGGCCCATTGGGCTAGGGCTAGGCCACAAACCCCGTCTTGTCCCATTGCCATCTCTATTAATAATATGACAACAAAAAGATGCAGCATCTAAGTTATTATTAAAACAGCACCAACATATAAAACGACGCATAAAATTAGTAAGAAGTCTTCTTCAACCTTCATTTGAGTCAAACTAACCTGATTTGTGACCCATCAGATACTTAACAAAACCAAACCAGAAAATGCCACAAAAATTGATCTTTCAAATGTAGAAACACTTCCAAAACACTCAATATAAGAGTTTTACCTTTAATTGAAAGAAAAAAAGTCCAAAAGCAACTCTAAATTGAAAATTTTTTAATCTGAAAAAAATATTCAGAATTTGAAATTCTCCAAAAACTCCAACAAAGCAAAGGTTAAAATGCTATGATACCAAATGTTAGTCAATTCTAACATATATATTCAACAATAATATATGTTAGAATAACACATAAAATAAATAAACAACAACAACACTCATTATAAATCCTGCTACACACGAAGTTTGGGGAGCTCTAATAGTACGTAGCCTTACCTTTAACTAGTAGAGAGTTTGTTTCCAAATGAGCTACTTGATTGAATGAAAATAAAAATAAAAATACTAAAAAAGAATATAAATAAAATATAAATAAAGAACCATAAAATTAGAAAAGAAAATATAAATAAATAAATAAATAAAATGCTAAAGTAAATAAATAAATAAAAATATATAATATTAAAAGAAATAAAAAAGATAAAAGAAAATAAAAATATTATTAAAAGTAAAAATCATAGTAATACTAATAATCACAAACATAATGATATTAATACCACTAAAGAGAATACTAAATATTCTAAATATTCTAATAATAATACTATCAATAAAATACTAATACGAGTAATACGTAATTACCACTCAGGCTAACTACAATAGTCAATAGGTAAAAGATATGCAAGAGTTACCAAGATCTCTTTATGAGGGCTCCTTTACCTGGATCCTTGCACACCAAAGTTTTCTATTATGGGTTATGTCCTCGATAAGGTCCAACATTAGTAAATCATTCTTCATATAAAATAAATGCAGAAGAAAAAGAAAATACCTCCAGTCATTGTTGTTTGTGCTTGAGGAGTCTACCTTTTTAGAATTCTTCTTAGCTCTCAATTCCCAATTTAATGGTGTATGTTTTTCAGAAGATAAAAGAAGCTTAAGGGACCCTGAAAATTTGCAAGAAAGCCTATATAAATGTGCTCCATCAAGCACATTGTGAGTTACCACAAAACCAAGACATTCATACCCACTAATTTATAACATTGGATCATTTATGACACCAAGAATATGAAAAGTTCTCACATTGCCTATTTCAATTGTGAGTGGTCTCCTAGGTTCACCTCTTCCTCTAAGGGCATTTTGTCCCTTATCAGTGGCAACAGAGGAAGTTGATTTACCAACAACTAGCATTAGCACTAGTGATGACACACCACGTGCAACAAATATATATGAACCTAGAACCAAAATAAACCAAAATCACATGCAATCAGTTACCTTAATCTTTAATTTATTTTTCTAGAAATTCAATCTGCATTGAGTGTCATGTTTTCTTGCACCTAAGTTTTTTTTAAAAAATTAATATGTAGGCAAAAAGATAATCCAAGATTCCAGCAACTACAAAGTAAGGCGAAGCATGCTATTCAATGAAATTTTAAAAGAGATGAATAAATATGACAAGGTTTTTCAAAAACATAACACAAGTAGTGAAGATTTAATTTTCAAAATGGTTCAAGCTAAAAAGGACATGCAATTTTGTTTTAATAAAAAAAACCCTTGTTAATTGTGCCCAATGTTTTACATATCCCTAAACTAAGTTTTTAAACTTTAAAACTGATCAAATAAATAACAATCAAGCAACTTTAATTAAGTTAAATAATTAAAGGAAGTTCTATAACTATTGTTAAACAAACAACTGTGATTGAATTAAAAATGTAGTAAGAAAATAACATTTTACAATTTCTCGATCAAATCTCTTTAACTAAATAACATAAAAAATATGAATAATAAATAAACATCGAAACTTACGTGATTTCAGGTTCTTGTAAAAATTTTCTTCTCTAATTATCACTCATAAGGTAGTCACTTGTTCGGCTTCTAACATTATTCACAGAAAAAGAGCTCAAACATTTTAAGAGTAAAGGATATGAGTGTTAGCTTCCCGATGTTTTTTTTTAATTTACAGAAAAAGATAGTATAATTTATTTTTAATTAAAATTAATCTATAATTATATTTAAGGTTGAGTAAAGGATATGAGCGTTAGCTCCCCGATGTTTTTTAATCTACAGAAAAAGATAGTAGAATTTATTTTTAATTAAAATTAAATTGTTAATTATAATTAAAGTTTAACTTTAATTATAATTATAGATTAATTTTAATAAAAATTAAATATCTTATATTTGATTTCTAAAGTTTATCAAATATCAATTTTAATTTTTTCTTAATTTAAATTATTTTTGTTTTTTAACAGTTTTTTATGTGTTACTTATCAAGTTCCTAATGCATTGATAATGATTATAAATTTTTTTGTCCATTATTAGAATTGAATAAATTAAAACTTCTCTTAATTTATCTTTAATTCTCTAATCAAATAATTTATTATCATAAATCAATATTTACATTTGACAATATATCGTGACCAACTAAATATTATGAATGTCAGTGAGATTTTAGTCAACCTATCCATGCATAGTTATAACATATAATTTAATCTTTTTGTTATCCAATATTCTAATTAGATATGAAATATGAAATTAATGTCTACTCTATTTAAATTAATTATGTTCCTTCTTGTAAATTAGTAATTAATTTATAATCGATATTTGAAAACACCATTCTAAATCCCAATTCACTTTGGCCAAATAATTCCTTAAATCAAAACTAGTCAAGAGTATTGAAGCATTCTAGCTAATTATTTTAAAGTGACAAATCTTTTAATGACTCATTCAACTATTTCATTTTTTTGGTGAAAGACTCATTCAACTATTTCTAACCGGTTCACTTACCCTATTCTCTAATAAGTACTAAGACATTTGTTTGGTTATCTTTAGACTTTAATTAATGAGATCAATTGTTTTCTTTATAAGAAATAAACACAGTAAATATGCTAGATTTGTCATTTCATCAATATTTCATCTTCATAAGATTACAACAAGGAATAATTTAAGGATAATATATGAATATAAATTGAATCTCATAACTATGATCTCATTATAAATTTAATTGCTCAATATTTATCTTAAAACTTTTACTTTTAATATTAGAATATCAAATATAATTAACAAAAAATATATAAAATAAGTAGTATCTTTATTAATTAAAATAATAACATCATATATTAAATTACAACTGACTGATTTACCATAACAATATAAACTAATACTATGCATTTGAATTTCTTTTAGCAAGTGCTGGTTAGTTACAACCATTTGGCGTATCCGTTTGTGTGAGTGTCATAATCACGCGGCATAGAAAAACGAAATATAAAAAAGAAAGAGTAATTGAATATATGTTGAGTGCATGTCCTCTCTTGACGAAGCCAAAATGGTCTGCTGCTTAATCCGGTTATTAAACATAAGCACGAAATCGTCAGATTCCAGCCTCTGTTTTGTCGATTTCAAATGGATCATGGTGTTGCGAATCAATCAGTTTTACTGACTGGAATCGTCCTCTGCAATTCTTCCCATTATTAACCACGCTTTGATTAACAATAACTAGACGGTTTGTTAACGAAGGTACTCAAACACCAAAAAAGCAGTTATACGAGGAGCGATAATGATAATTATCTACACAAATGAATTTTAATCAAGTGCTTAAATCCACATTAGAAGAAGGAAATTATGATTACTGTGGAAGCGTGAGCTTAGCTGGGCTGACCCCTTATCACATGGTATTCCACATGGGAAATAAGCCAAAAAGTTGGAAATGAGTTTCAAAGAAGGGTCCCACTAAGCTTTAAAATATCCACGTTACCATGTCATGACTGTCAAAGACATCCACGTGGGAACCTGAGTCACGTGCCAAGTTCCCATTTAACTCCCGATCCAGCTCCACGTGAATTCGTCAATATGCTCGAATCTTCGCTGTCGATCCCTGGTCCACAATCTTCGTTACGGTCGGCTGTGGTTGTCTCTTCTTTGTCCCCCTAACAGAGAGCATCCAACTCGATCTGTCCCTCGTGTGACAAGCAACCGTATCCGTTGCTGTCACAAACTTTATTATATTAATTCCACGCGCCTTGATGTGGCCTTCATCAACAGCAAGCAACTTGTCGCCTAGTCTTTGGCTCGTGACATGGGCTTCGCGAAAGGAGCGTGTGGGGATCACAACACGCCTTCAATGAAATTCTTTCGCGAAGACAGGAAGCCACCCAGACATTGTCTACCTTTAACTATCATCCCAATAAAACTAGTTGTCCAAACTCTACTTTCTCATCATTCGACGAGAGATTTGGTTCATCTTCATCGTTATTACAAGATTTGCCACGAAAATCCTCTCAAGTTTCCTTCTCAAACAAAATATTCGGAAAAAAGTATTTTCCTCAATTCAGCTATAAGGATACTGGCCTGTAGAGGTTCTGAAGGAAGGTACAGAATTTACTGAGTTTGAAGGGAATCTATGGCTTTCGAGAGCGATCTCAATCTCAAGGCGACCGAGCTAACACTTGGTTTACCTGGAATTGATGTGCCCGAGAAACAGTCTAGTGCGAAAGCGGGAAACAATAAGAGGGCTGCACCAGAATCATCCGAGGAGTTACGATCTAAGAGCAAGTCCATTGAGTGTAATTTCGGAAATGAAGACCAAGATTGCCATGCCCCTCCAGCTAAGTATGTTGTTTTTCCCTGTGATAGAAGATGATTCCGGGCTCAATGAATAAAACGTAACTGAGAATTTACAGATCCATGTAGATGTTGATTTCGTTTAGTGATAATGTGTTGGTTGATAATAATGGCAGGGCCCAAGTCGTGGGATGGCCACCAATTCGATCCTACCGCAAAAACTGTTTGCAAGTCGGGAAAAACAAGGCTGATGGTGTAGGAATGTACGTGAAAGTTAGCGTGGATGGAGCTCCTTATCTCAGAAAGATTGATCTTAAGATGTACAAGAGCTACCCTGAACTCCTCAACGCCTTGGAGAATATGTTCAAACTTTCCATTGGTTAGTATACAGAAACCAATGACTTCTAAACTTTGAAGAGTTTATGAATATATTCTGCCACCTAGGCCCCTGGTTATCTTGGCTCTAACGAATCTGAACGATATTCAGGCCAGTATTCAGCGAGAGAAGGTTATAATGGATCTGATTATGCTCCTACATATGAGGACAAAGATGGTGACTGGATGCTAGTTGGAGATGTTCCATGGGAGTGAGTTCCCACAGCCTACCCTTTTCTCATCTTGTATGGATTTGCTTGTTTAAACATCATTCATAAACTTATGCCTTTGTTCTTTAATGCAGTATGTTTATCTCTTCCTGCAAGAAGCTGAGAATCATGAAAGGATCTGAAGCTAGAGGATTGAGTTGTTTGTGACGAGTGATTAGCCAAATCATGAGGAACAAACAGAGATTCATACAGAATCACTTAGCTTGGGATCTGTCATTGGCGCACTGATCGCAGAAGCTGGACCTTTTAGAGATTATAGTAGAAGCAGAAACATATTGTTGAGATTGTTTTCCCTTTCTTTTTCTTTCTCGAATACTTTGTTTGTTCTTGTTTATGGTTTTGGGATACCTTGAAACCAATATGGAAAATAGAATAAGAAAGTATATCGAAACTCCAAATTGCTCAAAAGAACGATATTTGATTTACTTGCTCGCAAGATTTGACATGTATGGATAAAGTGGAAGGAAATTACACAAAATTTTGGAGGAACTTATGTAATACATATCCGAAGCAGAATAGGTCCATGCTTTTGTTAGCCAATACCAAGCCATCTATTTGACGGAAACTACCATAGCTTCAACAACAACAGAGGACGAAGGTTTTCTCAAGTCTAATAAGGTCTGACATGCACTGTGCAAGAACTGACATGATCTTTAACTCAAGGAAATGAGATTCTATCTCTGGAGAAATTTCAACACAACTTTCTCAGCCTTTTTTTTTTTAAATAACTTTCTCAGCTTTTTTTTTTATAAATAACTTTCTCAGCCTTGGGTGACTAACCCTTGATCAAATACAGTGAAGAAAATAGTGATTGTTTTTTAAGTGGTTAATTAAACCTGGATTAGAGCTAGGTTTCACTTCCATCGCTCGAGAGGAGCAGCAATTCGGAGGAGATCTCGGAACTTAATTTCAGAGTTTTATAGAAGTGGGCACCTACCACAATGAAAAATAGTAAGAATCAAGTTTTGGACATGCGCTGTCAATAAGCTTTTATTTATTTTTGAACTGGTCTTTAGGAGTTAGTTTCTGTCACAAGCTGTAATTAGTGGGCATGTTTTCTTCTGGAAGAGTATAGGATTGTTAATCATGGTTTATTGGGTTCCATTTTTACGTTAATTTGTTATGTTTATTGTCTATTTAAAGGCTCAATTACATTAATAAAAAGTGTAAGGGAAATTGCAGTAATTTTCTTCTCTTGTATTTTCTATTATTTTACAAACTTGGCATCACGGACAATGAAAATCTTGACATATTGTTTGTTTCATAATGGGCCTATCATTTAAGCAACTAGAGAAAGATTTGAAAATTACATGGAGTAAATGACCTATCAGTATTATTTGTCCTATGAGAGGGCCTATTAGACCTTAATCAGAAGTTCAGCACTGACGAGGATTGTTTACGGATCTCTCTAAATTGCCTAAGCAAAATGGGACTCACATGTAAAGGGAAGTGTTAAGAATACTTACATATGAGTGTCTCACATCAAAGAAAGAGGGGAAAGAAGAGTAATATATAAGCATAGTGGGCTACTCCACCTATAGTATTGGTTTTAAAATGGAACCTGATTAAGTTTGTGTATGATCTAACTTTTCTCCTCATGTGGGCCCGCAATATTGGGTATTCCCACATGTGAGTATCCCACATTAAAGAAAGAGGAAAAAAGATTAATATATAAGTTTAGTGGGTCACTTCACCTATTACCAATTAGTTTTAGGATGGAACCTCATTTGGGCTTGTATGTAGTCTAACTTTCCTTCCCGTGTGGGCTCGTAGATCCATTGCAAATGTGAATTTTTTTAACTTGGGTAATATTGAGAAGTATATAAACAATCCTCATCAGGGTTAAACTTTTGATTGAGGTAAAATAGGCCCCCTTTTTGGGCAAACAATATTGTTGGGCCATTTGCTCTATACAGACTTCAAATCATTCTCTAGTTGCTTAAATGATGGGCTCCTCTGGGGCAAACAGTATGTTAAGATCTTCATAAGCTCTAATATCATGTCAAATTTGCAATGGACCTACGGGCCCAAACGAAGTGGAAAGTTAGATCACACACAAATTTAAGTGAGATTCTATCCTAAAACTAATTGACAATAGGTGGAGTGGCCTACTAAGCTTATATATTAGTTTTTGTCCCTCTTTCTTTGATGTAGAACACTCACATATGGGTATTCTCAACATTCCCCCTTTCTTTGATGTGTGGAGACAAGAAATCATTCTCCAAGCTTGATGAATCATTCAAAATGACTGTCAAGTTTGGAGATAATTCAAAGAAAGCTGTAGTTTAAGACAATATCCATCCAAACGAAAGAAAACAATACCCACAAAATTTCTAATGTTTTATTTGTACCTGACTTAAAGACAAAGTTGATTAATGTGGGCCAACTATAAGAGAAGGGTTATGAAGTCACCATTAAAGATGGTCTATGCCAAGTCTATGATGATAAGATGGGCTTACTTGCTTAGGTGAACATGATAGAGAATCACTTGTTCCCTCTATATCTATGTCACACCAAACAAGCTTGCTTCTCAATTAGAGGGGAAGACATGGCATGGCTACAGCATATTCATTATGGTTACTTGAACTTTGGAGGATTGAAAACGCTACAACAAAAGAACATAGTAACTGGTCTTTCCCAATTCCCAATTCCTGTTGGACTGCATAAAGAGTACACAATTAGCATGCAACCTTAGAGTCCATTTCTTCAAGGGAAATCATAGAGAGCAAAGAATGTTTTTGAGCTGATATACTCGGATATATGTGGCCCAATTGATCCAAGCTCTAATAGGGTAAACGATATTTTATTACTTTTATTGATGATTATAGCTAAAAAACTTGGGTGTCTTTTTTGTAGAAAAATATGAGGCATTTGAGGCATTCAAAGCATTCAAGATGTTGATCAAAAAGTAAGTGGGGAACCCAATCAAAACTTTATGTACAGATTATGGAGGTGAATTTAACTCACAAGAATTCACAAATTTTTGTAAGTTTCATGGGATCAAGAGACAATTTACAAAAACATTCACTCCATAACAAAATGGAGTTTGTGAGAGTAAGAATCACATTATCATGAATATGGTGCGAAGTCTCTTGACAAGAAGTGGTGTAGCAAAGCAATTTTGGCTTAAAGCAGTAAATTAGAGCATTTATGTTTTAAATAGATCTCTCAATTATGTTGTTCAAAATATGACATTGCCTATACACATATCCAAGATGAGAAGAGGAAGAAGCTAGACGATAAGGGAGAAAATGTGTTTTTCTTAATGTTAGTACTCAATCAAAAGCTTATAAATTATATACTAACACTAAGAAAATCATTATTAGTTATGATGTTATCTTTGATTAAGAGAACAAACAATTTGTAGCTGACTTTGCTAATGAAAATGAAGATGAAGAGTAGCAACATCCAGCAAAAAATCTATTACCAACTACAAATGAAATTGAGAGGCCTCAATGTATAAGAAGAACATCAACATGGATGGTAGAGGATGAAGTATGCAGAATTGATCAAATGGAGGATCCACTCACTCATTTTGTTCTATTTTCATAATGTGTTCCCATCACCTTTGAAGAAGTTGTCAAAGAAGCAAAGTGGAGGAAAGCAATGGATGAAGAAATTGCAGTCATTTAAAGAAACAACATTTGCGAGTTAATGTAGCTTCCAAAGGGACACAAAACCATTGGAGTCAAATGGGTGTACAAGGAAAAATTGAAGGAGAATGGAGACATAGACAAGTATTATGGCAATGCTAGTGGTAAAGGGATATAAGAAAAAGTTTAGACTTGACTACAGTGAAATGTTTGCACCAGTTGCAATGCTTATCGCAATTTGACTTGTGATTGCATTTATAGTTAAAAATTCATGGCCTATATTCCAATTGGATGTGACATCAGTCTTCTTGCTTAGAGAACTTGATGAAAAGGTAATTATTGATCAACCTCCTAGTTATGTTAAAATTGGTGAAGAATATAAGGTGTATAAGTTAAAAAGGCACTATATGGATTACAGTAAGCTCTAAGAGCTTGGTATAGTTGTATTAATGCATATTTTACTAGGGAAGGCTTTAAGGAGTATCCTTATGAGCATACTCTTTTTGTTAAATGTGATGGTGGTGGTAAAATGTTGATAGTATGCTTATATGCTGATGATTTGATCTTTACTGAGAATGTTAGGGCCATGTTTGAGAAATTTAAGATGTCCATGATGGAAAAGTTTGATATGTCTGATTTTGGGATGATTCATTACTTTCTTGGCATTGAAGTAGTGCAATCAACTGATGAAATTTTTATTTCACAAAATAAGTATGTGTAAGAAGTGTTGAACAGGTTTCAAATGAAGGATTGCAATCTTGTTAGCACACTAACTAAAGTAGGATTGAAACTTGTGAAAGGACACGAAGGAGAAAAGATAACAAATTGTAGGGAGTTTGATGTACTTGACATTAATAGGGCCAGATATAACACATGCCATTAGCCTAATCAGCAAATACATGGATAAACCAATGGAAATTCACTTGCTTGCTGCAAAGAGACTCTTTTGCTACCTCTAAGGAACTAAAGACTTTGATTTGCTTTATAAAAGAGGAGAAAAACATATTTATTTAACTTTTCAAATTGTGTAAAACACTTCAAATTGTATAAGACAATTTCAAATCATGAAACACAATTCAAATTGTTCATGTAAAACAATGCATGTACTCTTCATGTCTCAACTTCCCCAATTCATGCTTCGGATAC
>JAOSBN010000004.1:14636359-14658824 GCA_027563595.1 Erythroxylum suave | reverse complement strand
GTCTGATTGTATATAGTATTTTGGGTTAGTGATCAGAGTGACTTTCAGACTGAGATCACTAACAGTTGTATAAATTGTTGATTTGGATGAAATGAAAGGGAACATAGTTTGGTTTTAAAAAGTTTCAATTTCATATTACTGTTTTATCATTGGGATGCCATGTGGAGTTTAGAGTTGTTGTTCTGTAGTCCTCTCTTATCGTAGAATACGTACCGGAATGACCTATGGGTGTTCCGGTGGGTACTCTACGGTAAGAGGGCGCTACAATGTATGTCATTATAACTTCCACAGTCAATAATTGCACTATAAACCTTATCATAAACATAACATCTTATATGGAAGATATTCTCCCTCTACTACTGACTTATACTCCTTGATTTGAAGACTTAATGCTCTTTGAGTGATGTCTTAACCTTGATAGTTTATTAAATTCCTTCATCACGAAAATCTTTAAATGTAAGCATAGATTCTTTTTCTTCAAATTCAATTTGACTTTCCATCCCTTTATCATCTTTCATGGTAATAACCTTTTTATTTAGGCGTTGAGATGTAATAGATAATATTTTAAATTAAATATTTAATGAATCTATTTTAAAAGAGTCAAGAAATAATTTTACCTTTACTTTACTTTGACTGTATACATCCTCTTTACCTTTAAGTGGACTAGTTTTTTCTTTTGAAGAACTCGTATTCTACTTTTTCCAGTTTGACCTTTAAGGACAGTTTGGTAAATAGTAATGAAGGAATAAAAAAATGGGAATCGAAATAGAAATGGAATTACTAATTATGTATGTTTGGTATGTAAGCACCAATAAAAGGGATTATAGAAGTTAATAGTTACACTAATGTTTGGTATGAAATATTAAGAATGGTAATGACAATTTTTTGCTTATGTTTGATTACTATGTGATTGATTTTGTAAATAAATAATTAAAATATTTTATATTATTAGTAATTAATAAAAATTAATAAATAAATAACTAAAATTATTTTAATGATTAAATAAATTATTAATTTTTAAATAATTGTTTATGATTTTCTTATAAGAATAAAATTAAAAATCGTAATGAACTTATTTTATTATATAAAATCATTGAAATAAAATAAATACATTATTAAATAAATAAAAAAAGTAATGTGCATTGATGATAATCATATCCTAATACGAATTAATCAAAATGGTGTATTGTCTAAATAAATAAACTAATCTTAAATTCCCAAATAGATATTATTATATCATGTGATCAGTAAGATAACTTAAGTACATCTTGTGCAAACAACACTTTGTAATCATAGGGCATACTGAAAAAGACTTCAACCTTTTTATCATCTTCACTAATTAGTATTGTTACTTTAACCAACTCTATTGATGGAAGTCCTCCATCATTTTTCAATACTTCAAATATTTGAGTTCATTTCTTACTAATATCCATAGAAAGAGTAAATGCTTTTTTTGCTATATATTTAAAGATAAAGCATATTCATGTTCAGATTCAACCAAGCTTTTTATATTATTTGATAGCTGTAAAATTTCTGTCCAAAGTGGATCTATGCCCTTCTTGCACTTTCTTTTTTCCAGGTTCAGATGGTGATGTTGAATTGTTTTGAGTCACACATTCTTTATCATTTCCAATATTTGAATATACATTATTCACATTACGACATGTTTCAATATTGTTATCATTTCCTTTTATACTTTCGTCATTTGGACCTTGAGCCCTATTTGTCATTACTCTTATCTTTTGCTTAAATTTCAGCTAGCCGATCAAAATGGACAAATGGTTTCATATAGAAAGGTGATGCTCCTTTAAGAATCTACTCAGTTGATTAAATGAAATCTCTTTCTAGTTAAAGCCCCTCAGATTGCATTATTTGTTTATGAATTTCACTTTTAGGTTTGATGCTAATCCAGAGGAGTTTTCTCAACTTATTTCTAGGTTTGTGTGCCCTTCTTCAAATTATGGTAAATCTATTCACATAAAAGGATTGCTCAATCTCAATCATATGAAATCAGATAATGGGCTAATATTTCAAATATATTAGTTCAAGAATATAATGGATAATTCAATCACAATAATTCAACTTATAAAATTGCATTAAACAAAAGATTAAATCATATTTTCATTATAACTAAGGGTGGTCGTTACACCTAGGCACTAAACAATTTTGTTCCTACATATAGAAAACAAAACAATATTTAGAAGAACAACTAGAAATCAAAGAAAACATATTCTAAATCTTCCTTTTTCTCTATTGAATCTTCTTACATTTTGGATGGAATGATGCTCTCTGATGATCATGTGACATAATATTTGTGTTTTCTACATCCTCTATTTAGAATTAACTTTTCTCTTTGTTTCTTACGACTCAAACATACTCCTAAACTTAACTCCTTCTTATTTGCCTTTGATGACATCCTTTTATGGTAAAAATTAAGGTTTTTAGGATATACACAGTCATGTAGATGATTATGCATCTCCAAAAACACCTAAATTTGCAATTTTACATAGGCAAAGTGGCTTATACGGGCAACACACATGGTCAAAAACAATATTTTCAAATTTTCATACATTTATAAAGACTTACACAATCACTGTACACAACCATATATCTCTAAATTGCTTCTATTTCTTCTGAATTCTTCCCCTTTTTGTCCTTAAAGGCAATTATTACCTATGAAAATACTTTAAGCGAATTAAGTACGAAAATATTATTAAACCATTAAATAGTAGCAAAACACACCAAATATGGGCATATAAATATAGTTAAATAATCGTTCATCAATGACAATGTACAGGGCCATATTGGAGAGTACATGCCCGTGTATGTGGATATGTTAATTCTAGAAAGTTTTACACATTTATTTAGAGAATAGAGCCCTTAACATACCCACATTAATGCTTATATATTCTTTGGAATTTGAATTCTATATTTTAAAAGTTAACATTGAGTGATTAAAGGGAGGAGAAGCTTGAAAAATATAAGGAAAAACATTAGAATATCACCAAACATAAGAAACAACCAAGAAAACCACTTTGGAGTAGATTTTTGTCAATCTAGAGTGAACTTTTCAGAGATTTTAGGGATTTTAGTCATGCCATCCTTGATTTTCAACTTTTTCTTTAGTTTTAATGTTTTATTTCCTATGATTATGAGCTAAATTTCTTTGGGATCTAGGTTAGATGAATCTTGAAATGGATATTGTAGCGACTTTATTTAATGTAATCTATTCTTTAGTTTCATTGAAATTCAAGTACGTGTTGTTATTTATTCTTGAATTAATATTTCTAGTGCGTTGATTAACATATTATTCAATACAATTGAGATTAAGAAATTCAATGTATAAATAGACATAGTATAATTGAAAGGTGCATGCACACCTAGAGATAGGTCAGCATAAATCTTTTAAACAAACAAAATTAGTGAAATTCATAAATCAATTAAAGCAATTCTAAGAGTTTTAATTAGAAAAATATTTCAATTATTTAACCTAGAATTAGGAGTTAATAGTCATGAAAAAGATATTAGCATAAGTGAGAAATTTTTACTATCTAGTAAACTTTAGATTAAATTGATTAGTAATATCATGATTGCATAAGAAGTCTTAGGGGGATTTAAATTCTATATACTATTATTTTACTGGTTAATTCTTCATTATTTTGCCATTCTAGACTATTTGATTATGTTGAATTATCCTTAGTTCATTTTCTTTTATTTTAAATCTAATTCAACGGTCACTTTAATTGGCAATTAGATAGTAGGAAAAGAGTTATTAGTACTTATAGTCTTCGTGAGATTAATCTATATTTGCCCATATTAGCTATAACTACACTATGCACATGAAATTAAAACAAATAAATTCACATCAAACAATCATTAGTGACGTTGGAGAAGCTAACTAAAGGGTATAACATCATCACATTGGTTGCCATATGCCAGAGTGTAGGCAAGAGATAGAATCTTTAGGTTGTGCATATGGCTTATGTGTAGGTCAATTGCTTATTAATGCTCCTAGTGGTGCCGATGGTGAGACTACAAGGTCATTTGGAACGAGTGACCCAAAAAAATCTCAAAGTACTACTCTTTTGGATATAACTGAAGTGAAGAAGAATAAAGGAACCTTACTTATACTGACTGGGAAGAATGAAGACTTAATAAAAATTATTAGGATCGACTTGAATACTAAGTAAAGAATGGAGAAAGGTATTTCTCTATTCATATCTTTGTACAATGTATTGCTACAAATTTATATTAGGTAGTCAACAGGTAATTACAAAATAAAATCCTAATAATCAAAGTTATAATTAGGCCTCAAGATACACTAGCTCATGCCTAATCTTATCTAATCTATGACATTATGTAAAACTTTTAAAATGATAACAAAACATATACTTGAATATCTAAGATGTCTATATTTACAAAGATATATAAGTATAAAACTGATAATTTATTGTTAATAATCTATTACATATATCTCATATTTATTATGTTAAGTTATAAAATACAATTATAGTATGATTATCCTTTTGTACATGATCTCATATAAATCTTCTTACTTTCGTATGAAGATCTTTTTAAATACGGTTTATATAATGAGCAACATATAAACACCAATAAATATATTCACATTTTGATTGTAGCAAGTACTCAACTGATATATAACTAGCTACATTATTTGTAACAAAATGCATGATGTTCTTTGGTCCAACTCACTCAACAATTTCAGAAAATATATCAGAAAAAGTATGAGCATTTTATCATATCAGAAGCATCAACAAACTAGTTAAAAGTTGTTACAATATTACAATTAACCAATAAATTAATCAAGGATCTTTGTCTTTGATCAGTCCGCCCATCTACCATAAATACCTCATATTGAATCCCAACTAGGCTTATATATATCCACAATCAATTAACATTTCTTTTTTAAATCTTGAAGTAAAAGCACACAAATCTTATTATAAAAAGGTACGTTTAATCCTAGACCTATTGTTTTCATAGCATCTATTGCTTCTTTAAAATATAGTGAATTTAAAGCATTTAATGGAATACATGAATGATTGGACCATGTAACGCATCCTTGTTTACATCACAAAATAGTATCCTTATCAAGCAAAACATTTTTAAAACTAAGTTGAAAACTAGTGGTAGTTTTTGGAGGAAAATAAGAATTTATATCAATATTAGCTTTCTTTTTTCCTTTATCTAATACTTATGGTGCTTCACCATCTCTATAAGATATATCACAAGCCTCTTTATTTTCCTTTTTTTACTTGTTACTGCAAATAATTTCCAATCGTCTCATACACATCTAATGGTACCTTTTTTTGCAAGAAGCAATATTATCATTGACAACAACAAGATGTTCTTTCATCATATAAATTACTTTTCCCTTTAAATATTCTACCGTAAAACATACAATTATATAAGACATTCTCATCAGATGCTTGAAAAGAAGAAAAATAATTCTATATTAGATCAGAATTACCACAAGTAAACAATGCTAAGTTTGTTGAATATTTTTCTAATGATTCCATATTCTCCATCATAATTTTAACTTGAAAATATGAGAAAATATTTTTTTTAATTTTGTATAAAAATAAGTCACAAAATAATTATAACAAATCATAAAATTAATTGAAACAAAAATAAGTCACAAAATAACGAACCAAAGAAGAAAGATGAAAGGAAAAGATAAAAGATAAAATTCTAAAAACGAAAATATCCTTTAACTTTGTCTTCTTAATTCTTAGGTCTTTTATGTCTAATATATTTGACTTTAATCACCACAACCATCAAAAGAAATAACAATAAAAAGGAGAATTAACTTGTGATCTTGACATAAGGAATTAAAGTATATAAGTAAGAAACATAAAAGAGGTTTAAAATTAGTTGAAAACATTAAGGAAAATAAATTCAAATAGGAAACATAAATTGAAATATTTTACAAGATTGAATAAATATAAAATGTCGCTAAAAATGTTGAAGTATGTATAACCGGCATTGAAAATTTCAATTCCCTTCCCTAAATTTACTTCTTTAAAACTTAAACATTACTCCTTAACACATTATTAAATTATTCTAAACAAAATTGTTTATCCATACTAAATTACTAATTAATAACTTTTTCAATGTCCTTTAAACATACTTCTTTAAAGTTTAAACATCACTCTTTAACATACTCTTAAATTTTACTAAACAAAATTACTTATCTGTATTAAATTACTAATTAATACCTTTTTTAGTTTCCTTCTTTAAATATAGTTCTCCAAAGTTTAAATATCATTCTTTAACACACTCTTAAATTATCCTAAACAAAATTACTTGTCGATAGTAAATTACTAATTAATAACTTTTAAATTTCCTTCTTTAAATATACTTCTTTAAATTTTAAATAAATTTCTATTTTGTTTTGAATTTTGATCAACAAATACCAATATTCGTAATATCACAAAAGAATTGATTTTTATATCTTCTTACTTTAAATTTTTATGATATATTTCAAGTATAATCTCTTTTCTTTATACTTCTCTTCTTGGCAATAGTATATGAAAATTGGAAAAGTGAAAAAAAATCAAACTCCATGTTTTATTAATTTTTCCCTTCTAAAAGACTCTAAATTACCTCTCTCGATTCTCATCTCCATTCTCTCATACTCAATTCTCTCTCTCTCTCTCTCCCTCCCTCCCTCTCTCTCTCTTCTCCCAATCCTAAACCCCTAAAATCATATCTATTGTAAACAATGAATTTATGATTGTTTGAAAATAATATCCCTCCTCCTCTGAAATGTTATCCACTTCCATTGATCATTTTGCCTTAATAATTGAGTTAAGTTTCCTCTCCTTCTCATTTCTCTTTCAATCTCCACCCTTCTTTTCTTGAGCCTTCTTTTGTTTCATCCTACCTTTTTAATCAATGCAATAGACCTTGCCACCATTGGAATTGCCTCACCTATATGCATCAAAGTTAGTCAGAGTTTAGGACTCGCAAAAATTTGTTGGATTTTGTGTTAAGTATAGAGGTATAAATGTATATGAGCATGAATGTAAGGTTTTTTAGCTTAGGCCTTATGATTTGGCATACATGGTTGTCTTTTTGGTGCTCTAGTGTAAATGGCCGCTAGTTGTTTCCAAAAAGGAGGAGACCAAATATTTACTAGTTTGGGCGTTAGAGAATAAGAAGAAGCATATAGTTCTTTATGGTTCAAAAGGAACTAGTTGATTGATTTCAAAAGGAACTAGTTTTAAAAGACCGTTTTTCATTCATAATGGAAAAAAATAAAAATAGAACCAAAAATCAGTCCAATTTGTGCTTAATTCTGTCAAATCGATAATCTTGATCCAATTTTTATATCATTGGTTTTAACTCTAAGGTTTAGGTGGTTTGGACATGTTAAAAGAAGACATTCAGACATTTCTATGAGTTGCTAGAAGCTTGTACTTTAAGACTGTAAGAAATAAAGGAGGCTTAAGAAGAACTAGGGGAGGTAATCAAGAATGATATAACACTGTTGGTACTTATCGAGGATATGAACCGCAATAGAAAAACTTTGACATACTAGAGTATAGATAAATTTGACAGATCCTTGTCGTTATCATAGTCTTTTAACATTTTCCTCTTGTAGGTAGCCTAAATTTTTAATATGTGGTACTTAATTATTAGGGACTTAACCTAAGTTTTTTTTTTCTACTTAGCTTGGTTATTATTGTTGTTGTTCTTCTTCTTGTTGTTGTTATTGTTGTTGTTGTTCTTATTTTTCTTCTTCTTCTTCTTCTTCTTATTATTATTTATTCTTTATCGTATTATTTAGTTTATTACTTAATTAGTAAATATTTATTATTTATTATTTATTTATGTTGATTATTTATTATTTATTTTACTTTTATTATTTTATTATTTTTATTTATTTATTTATTTATTTTCATATGGGTATTACTTAATTAGTAAATATTTATTATTTATTATTTATTTATGTTGATTATTTATTTTTATTTTACTTTTATTTTTACTTTTATTATTTTATAATTTTTATTTATTTATTTATTTATTTTCATATGGGTCATTTGGAACAACCTCTTTACTAATTAGGGGTAAGGCTATATACTACTAGATCTTCCCGAACCCCACATGTCAGCAAGATTTTTACTAGGTTGTTGTTGTTGTAAATATATTATATTTCAATTTTCACCAATTCAATCTTTTAATTTATAAATTTGTACATAGATATCTCTTGATGTTAACAACAAATCACATGCACCATTTTTAAATTAAAATTTTGATATTTTGATTTATTTAATAAATGTGCAAAAATGCTTTGACTTAAAAGCTAGACACTAGACCTATAATCCCTTGTATATATATCAAATCCATAATTCCAATTTGAATATCACAAACCCACACAATCTTATCAAATCTTGGTGATAATGGATTGAACTTAATTATTTACTGGGTTTATGACCACAAAGACAAAACCTATAACCATGTATCTCCAAGCAACGACTTTGAGTTAAAAATGCTAAACGAGTCGATTACAATTCTCAAACTTAATGTTCTTTGAAGTTTCTTACCCATATTTTCAAATTTTCTCCACCTTGAATCCTAATTACTTAATTTATTTCCAACTCCAACTCATTACTCAAATGGGGCCCAAGGTCTAATTCCTCAAGTTCATTCTCAAGCCTTTGCGGGGATTAAGAATTTTCATGGGCTTGATGAATTCCTCGATTTTAGTGATTTTTCTGAGAAGGAGAGAGAATGCTAGTAATATGTGAAATCACTTTTATAAACTTTGTGCAAAATTTTACTAGTTGGATTAAAAAAAAGATTTTATTAATCTAACTTATATGACCTTCTATTTAATTTTAAATATTGTTAAAACTTCAAATTTAAAGATTATGAAACCTTAAATCCCAAAAAAAAATCTATTTTCTTCTTATATCTCTCCATTACTACTTCAGTTATAACTAGATTGTCCACACATCAAGCAAAAATGTGTTATACATGAGACATCATAAGATGGCTAGAAGACAACTATTACAAAGGTTTTCCTATAAACCAAATTTATACCAAAGTCTCATTTACTCCTTTGTATGACAATGTCACTTATACATGTTTAAGCAATATTCAGTTTTCCTACATGATTGTTGACTAATGAAATCTTGTTTTCAAATGCCTAATGAGCTTCAAAGTGTTTAACTCTCACACTCAAGTAAGAATACTATGAAAGTATTAAATAATCACATGTAATAATAAACACATAAGAGCTACAATAAACAAACCTTTATTAGTTCCTAAAATTATATAATGGAATGCTCTCTCTCAATATGTTTCCTTCCTCTCTTATCTCTCTTCTCTAGGAGTAAAACTCAAATAAGCTATTTATGGGCAATTTTAGCTTTACCATTCAAAATCATAATTGAACTTAACGAAGTAGATCACCTTTATCCTTATCAGATTACATCACACTAAATAATTAGACTACACCACCATCCAAATAGGTCTCTATCTAATAAGATTTTGCAACATCACAACTAACAAGATAAGAGATTACATTTAACTAGGAATGATACATACATATCTATAAAGAGCTTTACTATCTTCAGATGATCCTCCCACATGGTCTTTATCTTTTAAGGCTAATGTATATCTACTATGATCTTATCCACCACATCATCCAAGATCTCTCATTGATCTCAATCCATCGTTAATGAGCCATCTAAGCCCAAAGCCTTTCATAACACTGATTCGATCCAATGCTTACCTATGTCAAGTCCATTAGTCATGGTCCATCTATTTGAACACACATTAAGTCCTTAAAGCTCTTATATGTCTCCCTCTAGCATGTGGTCTAGCTAACCTTCATCCTAAGGTTCATCTTAAGCTATCTTTTGTTCTCACATCCCAATCTTACATCTTGTCTAAGATTTCTGCCCTAACACATGACAACTTATTGTCAATGCCCATTTTCCATACCTACTCGCAATTCTTTACCTTATTCCGCCATCCTAAGTTTCAAATATAACTCAAGGCTCCCCAATGTTAGTATGATTTTGTAATTAGGACTTAAAAGTCTAATAAACCACACCTACTAGAAGAACTCGACACCCTTGTCCAAATAATATATGGGTACTCCTCCAAATGTGGTTCTTTAGAAGGCTTGTTAGTTATTGGCACATCTCCTAGATACCATATTCTCTCTCCATTCCACCTTCTATCTTAGGCATTCAAGATTCATAATTGAAAAAAGAAACATCTCGTTTTGTTTGTTTCTTGGACTTGTATTAATAAGATTCACATACCTCCCCCTTTCTTTTTGTCGAGTTATGCCATGTTCTATCATTCTCTTATTGCTAGTTCAAATTGCTAATGGCATTTGGAGATCCACCAAGGCATCTATAGCCACTATTGCACTTGGGAGGTCTTTCACATTTTGCCTCCAAAGCTTTATTTGTGCCTAACATTGTAAACCGCTTATGAAGTTGAACAACTTATCTTCCTCATACTTGCTCTGCATATCCAACATCAAAGATGTGAATTTCCTCACATATTCCTACACCCAGTCGTCTTGTTTTAAACTTTTCAAAGTGATTGACTTCTTTTAGTGTGTCAATTTTGAATGAATCTTAAGTGCTTGACATTGTTGTAGCTAGTACTAACAAGTACAGGTCAAATCCTATGAAGACAATGGGTATTAGTAATTACTGTTATCTTATTACCTAGTTTATAAATTTGATTTTAATTTTTAATTAAAGATAATAAAACATAAGCAATTAAAATAAATAAGGCAATAATAGTGAACCGAGAAACAAGAAATCACTTAGAAAAGGATCGATATCAAAAATTAGTGTCTAGGTTATGACTCTCCCTAAAAACTCCTAATTAATTAACCTTTTGTATACAACTGCTTTATTGACTATTGGTCCTTAGAAATTCCTATCGTATGTTAATAACTTACTTGAGACTACTAACAACTAATCTTAGAATTATCAGTCGATATTATTAAACTTAAAGTTACTAAGATTTCTTTATCAATTTGTAAATTCTGCTATTAGGTTTGACCCTAATCTAGAGGATTTTATGTCATCTAATCTCTAGGATTACAATTAACTCCTTTCAATTATAGTAGATCTATTCATACACAGGTTTTTCTTAATCTCTATGCTGTGAAATCAGATTATGAACTAATATTCTAGATCGATTAGAACATATATTAAATACATAATTGAATCCCAATATATTAATTAAACTAATTGCATTAAATAAAAGAATTAAAACATGTTGTAGTGCAAAATAAGGTTCATCTACCTAAACCCTAAAGATGTTTAGTTAAACCAAAAAATAATAATAAAAAACAAAGGATTTATAATTCTAAATCTCCTTTTTATCTCCTATCGAATGTTTATATAAGATAAAGATTTAATCTTATATTCTCTTGGATCTTTTAATGATTTCTTTATGCTTTCCACTTCTTTAATCAAAATTACCCCTTCTGAATGATCTCTACCTCTAGAATCACCTTTGAATGCCTACTTTTCTATTTAACCTCCGTTCACATCTGTTTATAGTAATTTTTAAGGATCTAGGAGACACACAGTTTGATACATGGGCGTGTACTAGACCGTGTATAACCTAAAATCTCCAGAATTTGTGATTTTATATAGCCTGAGGAACTTACACAGCCAGATACATGGTCATATATCCCTTTTTTACCTCAAATCTTTGTTTTATGTCCTATTTTTCATCCGAATTCTTCTCCGTTTGGTTCATAAAAGCAACTATAACCTATAAATGCATCTGTAGAAAATTAAGTGCCAAATATACAATAAAAATATAAACTATCAAGAAAAAACACATAGATACAAATATGGTCAAATCTGCCTCTATCACAAAGTTTCCCTAGTAAGCCATAAAGTGTTGTTGGGGAGGAACTAGTCTGTCAGTTCCTTCTTCATCTTCTCCTAAGTGTTAATGGGAGGTCTACCCATATTGATGTCATTGGAGGTTCTTGTTCTCCACCACAACTTTGCATCCTCCATCTTATATATAATCGTGATTGACACTTTCTTTGAGTAAAACACCTTTACCATTATAAAGTATTGCTTCATATCCCATAAAAAATTTCCGAGCTCCCTAGCACTCTATTTTTCAGCAAAAACTTAGGGTTATTGCACTTTTACCAAAGTTCTTTTGGCACGCCTAACGTCTTACATTGCAGTAGCAACATTAGGATCGTGATCTCCAATCCAGAATCCTTTTGTTCCTTGATGATGTTGAAATTGTTGGATTTGTTCCTTCACAATCTCAAATCGAGATGAGTAGGAAGTGACCTCTTCCTCCCTTTGAGGAATTGGACCTATGAATGTCTCTACTCTATTGAAACGCTCTGTGAAATTGCTGCCTCTCGTGTATTGATAGTTTGGCTATGATACCAATTGTTACAAAAGTTATGATAAACATCAAATTTATACCAAAGTTATGTCAAATCCTTTGCCTGGTAATATCATTTAAATCCATTTAAGCAAGATTCAACCTTCCAACTTAATCGTTGATCAACAAAACCTTGTTCTCAAATGCCTTATGATGCTCGAAGTGTGTTCATACTCGAGTAAGAATACTATGAACGTATTAAATAATTATAAGCAACAATAAACACATAAGAGCTATGGTAAAAACCAACCTTTACTACTTGCCTAAAAGTATAGAATGGAATGCTCTCTCTTAGTGTGTTTCCTTCCTCGCTTATCTCTCTTCTGTAGGAGCAAGGCTCAAATAAGCTATTTATAGACACCTCTAGCTTTACAGTTCAGAATTTTAATTGAATTGAACTAACTAGATCATCTATATCCTTATCAAATTACATTAAACTAACTAGTTGGATTACACCCCCATCCAAATAGGTCTCTATCTAATAAGACTTAGCTACATCACAACTAACATAATAAGAGATTACATTTAACTAGGAATGATACATCCATGTCCATATAGAGCTCTCCTATCTTCACATGATCCTTCCACGTAGTCTTTATCCAAGATGTCTCATTGATCTCTATCTGTTGATAAGGAGTCATCAAAGTCAATAGAAGAAGCTTGGTTATCCCAAAGATCCCAAAGTAACTATCTAGGAAGTGAGATAAGCAGGTAAGTTTTGGGGATTTGGGGTCTCATACTTGTGAAACCCTAAATCCCTAAATTTAGGGTTTAATGGGGATTACATCCCATCTATGTGACATATATTAGTTTTAAACTTTAAAAAGGTTACTTAAGCAAGAGTAACAAAATTCTCCAATAAATTTACAATTTTATTAGTTAAAGAACTAAATAAAATAATTTGTAAAATATTAGAATTTTTTAAAATACTAACAACATTAAGGTCTTGTTTAAATACTAGAACTTAAATTTTAATAAAATTGTAAAACTTAACACGTAATTTCAATCTATATTTGTATTCTGAATGTAGAAGGGTAATCGTTAATTATTGATCATAGCTTGGGTTTTTTTGGTTAGCAGGTCTTCTTCGAGATTAATTAAAAAAGATTGATTATTACAAAATTGCAAAAGAGTTACAAATTTCAGGGGTACAAGAATTATGTTATCTGGGGACCTTAATTTGTCTTACTGTGAGCCTAAAATAATTGATAATGGAGCGATGGTTGTATCAATTCTAAAATTTATTTGAATTGGAGATTATCAAAAAATTATAAACACACTTTTGATATTATTTGAAGTATAATAATTTTTATATGTTTATTATGTATATATGTACAACAATATATATATATATATATATATATATATATATATATATAATTCTATAAATAGATAAATATTATTTTGCGCGCAATTAAATTTGTATCTTGGTCATTTAAATATTTTTATTTACAATTATAAGAATCTATTGATAATCTTATATTATATAATCTATTATTCAAAATAATTCATATTAAATATAAAATAGAAGTATTTTGATTAGAACGTGTCTTATGCCATTTATTTTATATAAAATAATCTAACTACAATAATTCAAATTAAACTTAATTTATTTCAAATTTCAGTCTATATCAAATTTGATTTGAATGTTCTGAGGTGCTTCTTTGTAAATAATAATCCAAACAATAGAAATTATAAATTTTGATAAATCCAAAATAAGTGTCATTCAAAAAATTCTGAATATTGCTATATGATATTAAGATAAATTTATTTTCCGTATAAACATGAAAGATGTTTTACAAAATTTTAAAAATTTTACATTAATTATTTCAAATAAAAATATTAATTAATGTATCGGTAAATTGTGTCAAACAATAATTACTATAAAAAGGAAAAAATTAAAAAATATAATGACAATATCATATAATTATGATAAACCAGTTTGTAACAAAATATCTAGTGATTTTGAAATTATACCACAGAAAAGTTTTTGACTAAACTCATTTAATTTTGTAATTGTTGGACCTGAGTCTCGAATTGGGACATAAAATTTTAATAATAATTTACATAACAAATAAATTTGATAAATTCATGGTGGGACCTTTAATAATAAAAATAAATAGCACAAAGCCATGATAGCAATAGTAAATGTATTTATACATATATATATATAATATCACAAAGGTCACAAAACCCACAAAAGTCACGGGCGCGAGTACTGTACAAGTCGCGCACCCTCACTTCAAACTACCATAACTTTCAAATTACAAATGAAAAAATTTCAAACTTTATGTCATGGGAAAGTTAAGAAAAAGATCTACAACTTTTGTGTAGATAGTTTTGTCCAATTCAACCTATCGATATAGTTTAATCATTTAAGTAAAGTTTACCACTTCAATCAAAAATTGGTGATACTAATACCAGTAATGCTATATTATAAAGGCCATAACTTTTGCATCTGAAGTCCAAAAATTTCAATCTTTATACCAATAAAAAGATAAAAGAATAATCTACAACTTTTCTGAAGACACTTTGTCAAATTTCGGCTTGATCAGTGCAGTTTATTCCTCAAAATTTTCAACTGCATTTTTATCTGCTAACAACATGTATATGTACATACATATATATACAAAACCAGTAACTTCAACACAAAAACCTGAAATCCAACTTTTAATTTCGTACATACCACTTCTATATAAACAATTTTACTTAAAGATAATCCATTCCAACAACCATCACACAAACCACATTAACATTTGACAAAATATAACATTTTACACAATCATATGAAAGTCTCTCCAACTCTTCTTTCAACTTTCATAACAGAGATTCTGCACCCCTCCATATTCCCAAAAACCACATAAATAGCAAAATGTAAAACACCATCATGGATGCTCTTGCTTGAAATGAATCTAAGTGCCAATAATTTCTGAACTACTTAGATAAGATACAAACGACAAAAATCCTTGGAGTCTGCCGAAGTTTTGCAAAGATTATTGTTGATATGCTTTTTCTTCACCTAGGGAGTGGAAAAATAGTGGGGCGAGCTAGGAAGCTCAGTGTCTAATACGTTTATAGCTAGCGATAAGGAACCACATATAAACAATATATATATATATATCTAAACCACTTACTAAACTTAACAACCACATTTAAAATTTAAGGCTTTCATACATGTTTAAACACATCACCATATAATCCAACACATTTTTTTTAATTAAATCATCACAAAAGGTCGTTCAATTATTTTCCATATCCAACAATTTAAGATGCAATGCACAAACAATTGGCTCAAGGGTTCCGTGGAGCAAAACGGAGAAATCGAAGTTTACACCGTGAACAAAACGATTCCACTTTTCAGATCTAGTGTGCCACAAACGGGCAGCCGGGAGAAGGCCTTACGTCGACATGCACATGACTACGAAATGGTTCCACTCTTGCCCAAACACAATCAATTTTCAGGCTCAATTCAATCAATCACAAATTCATATTCCATGATACAAATCTAAGGCATAGCATGATCATACTCACAATTCAATCATATCAAAATGTCATACATCTTTCATTGCATAACATATAACACATTATAATGCATTTTCCACATCAAAGCAATTCACAATTTGGCAATTTAAGCATATACACACTCATAGGCACATTGCCCATTTACACAATAACCATAAATATTTTACCCACATTCACAATGAGTCAAGACAAACATTTATTCATTTTTCCCATATTCACAATGAATCAAAACAAACATTTATAGCATTCATACACGCACATATTTTTTTGCTCATCATCACAAAACTAGAAACATATTACCCACCTATTTTACTTGATACTTCCAAAATCAAGCTTGCTCTTCTCGTTGCTCTTGACTTCGACTAGCTTGATTCCCTTCATCCATACACTCACACACACACACATATATATATTCATTTAATCAATATACACAAATAAGCTTTCCTTAAACCTAACTATTCATAAATGAACCTAAGCTTAATCTATTCTTGAAATCTAACTCAAAGAACTAAGGTCTAACTAAAGTTATAAGAATCTAAGAAGATAAAGCTCTTGTTCTTCTTCTCTCTCTCTCTCTCTCTCTCGCTCTCTCTCTATCAATTTTTATCACATAAAACCTACTTTCTCTACTACCTTAATCTATCAAAACAAAAAGAATAGACAAAGAATACCTTAAAAAAACTCACCTAAACTTTTCCTTCTTCTTCTCTCTCCTTTTTCTTTCTTTCCTTCTTCTTCCCTTTCTTTCTCCTTCTCTCCTTTTAGTCTCTTCCACAACACTCACGACTCCTCTCTTCTTTGTCTTATTAACTTAAGACAACTTTTTTTTGGTTTTCCAATTTTTCCCTTCCTTATTAAGTCAAATTCCTACTAACTCCTTCACTTTATTTTTAATTCTTTCTAGTCTCTTCCATAACACTCACGACTCCTCTCTTCTTTTTCTTATTAACTTAAGACAATTTTTTATTTTCCAATTTTGCCCTTCCTTATTAAATCAAATTCCTACTAACTCCTCCACTTTATTTTTAATTCTTTCTTTTTAATTCATGCCACCACATAAAATTCATAGTATACCATATTAAACTCCTAAAATTTCTAATTCATAAATTCTAATTTATTTGCATGCTTAACAATTTACTAAATAAAAAAAATCCTTAAAAAAATCGGGATCCAACATTTCTCCCCTCCTTAAAAAAATTTCATCTTCGAAATTCTTACCTGAGTCTACAAATAGGTGTGGGTACTTCTCCTTTATGGCTTTCAAAGATTCCTATGTTGCTTCCTCTCTTGCATAGTTCTTCCACAAAACTTTTACTAGCTTTACAGTCTTATTTCGTAAAACCTTTTCCTTTGAATCTAGGATCGCCACTAGTTGTTCTTCATAAGTTAAATCCTCCCTTAATTGAACTTCTGAAAGTTGGATTATGTGTGATGGATCCGATCTATATCTCCTTAGCATTGATACATGGACGACATCATCAATCTTGGATAACTCTGGTGGCAAAGCTAACTTGTAGGCAAGAGGCCCAATCTTCTCAATAATCTTATAAGGGCCTATATATCTTGGACTATGTTTACTCTTTTTACCAAATCTTAAAACTCCTTTCCATGGCGAAGCTCTAAGAAATACTTTGTCCCCAATTTCATATTCCATCTCCTTCCTATATGTGTCTATATAACTCTTCATCCTATCTTGAGCCGCTTTGAGCCTTTGCTTCACCAATTTAATCTTGTCGACTATGGCTTGTACCAGCTCTGGCCCTAAAAGTTTTCTTTCACCTTCCTTGTCCCAATAAATAAGGGTTCTGCACCTCCTACCATACAAAGCTTCATAAGGTGCCATTTGAATCTCGAAGTGATAGGAATTATTATAAGCAAACTCAATCAAAGGTATGTTCCCGTCCCATGAACCTTTGAAGTCCATTACACAAGCTCTTAACATTGCCTCCAATGCCCTTATTGTCCTCTTTGATTGACCATCTGCCTACAGATGAAAAGCTGTGCTAAAATGTAACTTGGTTCCCAAAGCCTTTTGCAAACTTTCCCAAAATCTAAAAGTGAATATGGGATCTCTATTTGAGACTATGGAATTGGGAATCCCATAAAATCTAATTACTTCATCTATGTATTTCTTGGCCAAAGAATTCAAAGAATTTGTCTGTCAAATTGGCATGAAATGTGCGGACTTAGTTAGTCTATCAACAATTACCCATATTGCATCATGCTTCCTGCTGGTCCTTGGTAATCCCATTAAGAAATCCATAGTAACCTTTTTCTATTTCTATTCAGGAGTAGATAAGGGCTTAAGCTTACCTGCGGGTGCTTGGACATGTTGACATACCAAGCATTTTCCAACATACTCAGTGACATCTTTCTTCATTCCTCACCACCAAAAATGTTCTTTTAGATCTCTGTACAATCTTGGACTTCCTAGATGCATTGCATATAGAGCATTGTGCGCCTCATTCAAAATTTCATCCTTTAACTCTTGCATATCTGGGATACACAGTCTGTTTCCTACCACCATTAGTCCATCTTCTCTTACTTCTATTTCCGACAGCTTACCATTTTTGATTTCTTCTTTGAGCCTGCTCAAGTATTTATCTCGTTCTTGTAATTCTTTAATCTTTTTGTTCAATACTGGCCTTACTCTAAAAGTGGCCAAAATACCACTGGATTCAACTTGTCTCAGCTTCACCTTAAGCTTGGCTAATTCCCTTAACAAGGTTAAATATATCATCTTCACATGCGCCATAGTAGATTTCCTACTCAGTGTGTCTGCCACTATATTTGCTTTCCCCGGGTGGTAGTCTATCATCAAGTCGTAGTCTTTTAATAATTCTAACCACCTTCTTGTCTCAAATTTAACTCTTTCTGGCTCATCAAATATTTAAAACTCTTGTGGTCTGTAAATATCCTGGTGGTGACTCTATATAGGTAGTGTCTCTATATTTTCAATACGAAGACTATAGTAGCCAATTCTAAGTCATACATGGGATAGTTCATTTCATAAGGCTTTAATTGTCTGGAAGCATATGCAATCACTTTATCTCCTTACATCAACACGCATCCTAATCCTTTCCTCGAAGCATCACTATATACTGTATATCCATCACTACTAGAGGGCAAAGTTTTGAATTGGTGCAGTTGTGAGTTTCTTCTTCAGTTCCTCAAAACTCTTCTGACATTTTTCTGTCCATACAAACTTTTAATTTTTCCTTGTCAATTTTGTGAGTGGAGCGGCTATACTGGAAAAGCGTTCTACAAATTGTCTGTAATAACTAGCTAATCACAAGAAGCTCCTCACTTATGCTACATTCCTGGGTGCTTCCTATTTTACAATAGCTTCTATTTTTCTTGGATCCACATGTAACCCTTTTCTAAAATCACGTGTCCAAGGAACACTACTTCCTTTAGCCAAAACTCGCATTTGTCAAATTTGGCATACAAGTCTTTCTCCCTCAATGTCTTCAAGGCAATCCTTAAATTCTCTTCATGCTCCTTTTCACTTTTAGAATAGACCAATATATCATCAATAAAGACTATGATAAATTGGTCTAGGGAAGGCTTGAAGACTCTACTCATGAGATCCATGAAGGTTGCGGGTCCATTGGTTAATCCAAAAGGCATCACTAAAAACTAAAAATGTCTATATCGTGTTCTAAAAGTAGTCTTTGACACATCAGATTCTTTTATTTGAAATTGATGATAACCCGATCTCAAGTCTATCTTGGAGAAGACTTTTTCTACTTGTAGTTGATCAAACAGATCATCTATGCGTGGAAGAGGATATCTATTCTTGATGGTGACATGGTTGAGCTTCTATAGTCCACACACATCCTCAAGGACCCATCTTTCTTTTTCACAAAAAGAATTGGAGCTCCTTAAGGTGAAAAGTTAGGCCTAATGAAGCCTTTCTCCATTAGCTCTTCTAACTGCTCTTTAAGCTCCTTCAATTTTGCCGGGGTCATTCTATAGGGTGGAATAGAGATTATTGGAGTTCCTGGAAAAAGCTCTATGGTGAACTCAATCTCTCTGTGCAGTGGTAGTCCTGGTAATTCCTCTAGAAAGATATTTAGAAATTCCTTGACTACTAGAATATTTTCTAACTTTACTTCATCTGCTTTCGCGTTTACCACATATGCCAAGTATGCTTCATTCCCCTTCTTCATCATTTTTTCTGCTTTTAGAGTCGAAATAAATTTAGGTGAGCTTTCCTTTCTATCTCCCACAAATATTACCTTTTCACCTTTATCCAGCACAAACTCTACCATGTTTTGTCTACAATTTAAAGTGGCACTATATTTTTCTAAAGTGTCCATGCCCAAAATCACATCTAATCCTTTAATCTCTAGTGGCATTAAATCCACCACTAATTTTTCCTCACCAATACATACTTCACACTCCCTATAAACATGATTAATAATAACATACTGGCCCATCAGGCTACTAATTATCAAGGGACCATCTAAAGGACTCAAAGTTCTATCATGCAAAATCATACTTGTAGAAATAAAAGAGTGGGTAGACCCCAGATCAATCAAAACAATAACATCATCAAGAAATAATTTAACCGTACCAGTCACAACTTTTGGAGCTACTTCTGTTTCCTCCCTAGTCATTGCAAATACTCTAGCTAGTGATTGCCCCTTCAGTCTTCCTGGAGGATTTACCTTCTTGGCTACACTATAGCTGCCCACTTCAGTTGCAAACTTTACTTCCATGATCTCAGCCCTCTTTATGTTTTTCCTCTGAGTTCCTGCCTATCTAGCATATTGTGGACACTCTCTATCTATATGCCCTCTTCTGCATAATAAAAGTAAGCTCCTGTTAGACGATAGTATTCCCCTTTACGGAATTTGCCACAATGATCACATTTTGGAAAGGATGGCTTCTTCCCCTCTCCTCATCTGCCTCCTCTTGTAGTCAAGGCTTGAAGAGAAATAGTTCTCGTCGATTTGGGTCCACTTGAGCCACTGCTTCGAACCTCAGATGGTGGAGGGAAAGTCTAGGTACTCCTTCCTAGTATAGGCATATTACCTCCCCTACTTAGTTGTTCTCTTCCTTTTCTCTTCTTATTCACTACACTCTTTATGTTCTCCACATTTTCAATTCTTAGGGCAGTCTCTACCAACTGTTGAAAATCACAAAATTCTGCACTACCAATTTTTCTCTGATGGGCAAATGCAAAACTGCTTCAAATCTTCAGCACTTAATTGTTTCACTCATCACCAGCTCGGTTGCATATCTAGATAATTGGGCAAACCTGCGCTCATACTCACTCATCGTCATCTCCCTCTATGTGAGGCTCAAAAACTCCTTTTGCTTATGTTGAATGTACACTTCGGACAAATACTTCTTCTTATAGATAGCTTGGAAATTAGCCCATGTTAACATTGGCGGCTTAAACTGGCTCCTTGGTACACTTTCCACCAATGCAAAGCATCACCCTGTAACAAACTTGCAGCATACACCATCTTTTCTTCATCTTCACAATCCATCTGCTCCAATATTCTTTCCGTCTTCCTTAAACAAGTCTCAGCTTCCTCAGGGGTTAATTATTCCATAAAAGTCCACGGCACCATACTTTCTCAGCTTATCAAATTGTCTTCCTTTGTTGGATTGGGCTAGAGTAGACGTGGATTCAATCATCACAAAACATCATTCAAGTATTTTCCATATCTAACAATTTAAGATGTAATGCACAAACAATTGGCTCGAGGGTTTACATCATGAACGAAACGAGTCCACTTTTCAGATCTCGTATGCCACAAGCGGGCAGCCGGGAGAAGGCTTTATGTTGACGTGCACGTAACTATGAAACGATTCCACTCTTGCCCAAACACAATCAGTTTTCATGCTCAATTCAATCAATCACAAATTCATATTCTCATGCTTTTCTTCGTTCCATTTAACTCAATCAAAATGCCATGATATAAATCCAAGGCATAGCATGATCATACTCACAATTCAATTATATCAAAATGTCATACATTTTTTAATGCATAACATAGAACACATTATAATGCATTTTCCATATCAAAGCAATTCACAATTTGGCAATTCAAGCATATACACACACATAGGCACATTGCCCATTTACATAATAACCATAAATATTTTACTCACATTCACAATGAGTCAAGACAAATGTTTATACATTTGTTCCACACTCACAACACATAGGCACATTGCTCATTTACACAATAACCATAAATATTTTACCCACATTCACAATGAGTCAAGACAAACGTTTATATAATTTTCCCACATTCACAATGAATCAAAACAAACATTTATAGCATTCATACACACAAATATTTTTTTGCTCATCATCACAAAACTATAAACATATTACCCACCTATTTTACTTGATACTTCCAAAATCAAGCTTGCTCTTCTCCTTGCTCTTGACTTCGACTAGCTTGATTCCCATCTACTCAATATACACAAATAAGCTTTCCTTAAACCTAACTATCCATGAATGAACTTAAGCTTAATCTATTCTTGAAATCTA
>JAOSBN010000004.1:14597601-14618374 GCA_027563595.1 Erythroxylum suave | reverse complement strand
ATACATACATACATACATACATACATACATACATACATACATACATACATACATACATACATATATATATATATATACACTAAATGAACAATTAATAACTAAGATATGTGTAACATTAAATGGGAATAAATTTAAGTGAATAAGAACTAACTAAATGAAAGAGAAACAATAATTTATGCATAAAATGAATGATGTGAGAGGAAAATTTACATTTAAAGGTGAGAAAAGACAATAATCTAAATCAAAATTTGCCAAATTCCAGTGCAATATGACATTTAAATCTAATAATCAATAAAAGAAATCATGAAATTCAACTTGAAATTATAATAAAAGAAAAGAAAAATATGATTAGACATACCTACGATTGTAGCAAAGGTAAGAAAGAAATCTATAACAACAATTTGAGAAAATTTCAAACCCTATTAATGAAAATTCCCTAAAAATTGAAGATAAAATAATGACAAATGTATAAAAATATGGAAAGGGGTCTTAATTTATACGAGACACTCAATGTTAGGTTGCACAAAGTCGAAGATAAGGAAGGAATGTGAAGAAGTGGAATTGGACGGAGAAACACACTATGGTGCATTATTTTAAGAACCTAGACGAACATGGTCTTTGGAAACAATCATGTCTTTGTGTCAACCTTCTTGATTCAAAAACTCAAAAACACGATCACAAGTATGATGCATCTCAAACAGGTTAACTAATTTTTGGCTCAAAATTTTGAAGTTAGCTAACATGGCAGTTAAGCATGGTCATATAAGGTTATATCTCAGCTTGTGTAAACTTCTAAAAACTTGTTGGGTGACAACAAGCGTGCTTATATAACACATTTAGAATAAGCACGTGATATGGGTGTGTCCAGTAACCATGTAAGTCATAAGACCCATGTTAAGCTTAAAGTAGAACACCATATCTATATCCAATGACTGTGTTCACCTATGGATTATTAGAACTTAGAAATTTTGTGCTCAATCTTGAGCTAAAACATACCAACAAGACATAAAATAGGATAAGATCATTGAAAATGTTCTTAAACCTAAAATAAAACTCCAATCCAAATATCGATTTAATATAATATGAGCCATTGATTACTAAAATCCTAAAATTGAACTCTAAATTGATCAAAAAATAAAGAACCAATAATTATCCAATTATTGGGTTGCCTTCCAAATAGCGTATATTTAATGTCCTTAGTCAAACATACCTCTGCATAATTAAAATGAATTATAGAGATTAAGCTCATCCCTCCTAATAGCAGGTTCACCTCTAAACTAAAATTTTAAGGGATGGAAATTCACTTTAAAATGACCTTTTTATGGACAATTTACCTCAACTGTGCCATATGGAAGTACCTTGTAGTAAAGGGACTAAACATCTTGATTTGAGTGTACCTAGGAACAATCTTAGGTTAGAATTGTACAAATGTACTTGGTCTCACTCTTTAAATTGCTTAGATTACTTGGATTGCTTGATCCTGTGGTCATAAGATCTCTTAGTTTATTCTTTGTATAACTTGGAGTTCTTAGAGGCCATTAGTCATTGTTCTTCTAACTTATTGACCTATAAGTTCCTCTTCTCACTTGCAAGTTGAAGATCAAAATTCATGAGGTTAATAGCCCAATATTATTTTCTAACTCTATATGTAAGTGATTTTGCTTTCCTATAAACAAAAATATATAGTGTAGTGCCAATTGGTAATGTATATGTTGTTCTATAGACCAACAAAGCATCATCTAACTTAATTGACCAATCTTTCCTATAGTGCTCTACAGTCTTTTCCAAAATACCTTTTAAATCCCTATTAGCTACCTTAATTTAACCATTAGTTTGAGTCATGGGGTTTCAATTCTATTTGTGATGCCATACTTTTAAGTACCTTTTCAAATTGCACATTGCAAAAGTATGTGTCCCTATCGTTAATAATGACTCTAGGTATGCCAAAGCACAATACTTGATCCTAGCTCATTTGTAGCTAAAGTTTGAGAGTTATCCTATTTAAAGATATAATCAACATCTAAGATATATTTATTACTAAATGAAACTGAAAAAATGACTCATAAAATCAATACCCCAAATATCAAATACTTCACACATAAGATTAAAATTTTGAGGCATCTCATCATAGTGAGAAATATTACTTAAACGATGGCAACTATCATGCAAAGATACATATCTTTAGTATATTGAAAAATTGAAAGTCAATAAAAACTTAAGAACTATTTGAGTCGTCCTATTCGCACTATGATGCCCTCTGACTAGTTTAATATGATAATGTCCTATAATCTTCCACCCCTCATAGTGAGATACACATCTTCTGAAAATTTGATCTATATAAATACAAAACAAATTTAGATTCCTCCAAAAATAATCCTTCAAATTAGTTAAGAATTTCTTCTTTTAATAATGAGAAAGAACCTTTGGTAAGATCTTAGCTACTAAATAATTTGCAACAATCATAAACTAAGGGATTTCAGGATCATTTACCTCCTCTAAATTATATAGGCATTTTGTAAGGAATGTATTATTTAAGTCCTCTTCATTCAGCTCTTCCAAATTCAGGTTCTATAGTTGAGATATACGTTTTACTGCCAGGTTTTGAGCTCCTTTCTTGTCACCAATATCTAGATCAAATTCCTATACTAGGTTTAGCATTTGGTTTATTTAGCAAGTATTTTAATAAACAATATAAACAAAAACTTTAGACAAGATTAGGTAAGATCTAAATTTATAAAACACAAAAACCACTACTAGCATTTCTTTCTCCTACATCCATCAAAGTCTTGCTAGCATAGAAAATTGGCTAAAAATCCTCCCTTTACCTAAGAACTGCACCTACTGCAAAGTCACTTACATCACATATTAGTTCAAAAGAAAATTCCAATTTGGTGCAACCATACGAAGCATTAGTCAAGTTTTCCTTAAAAATGTAAAAAACATCTAAACACTTTTGAGTGAAGTTAAATGGAACACCTTCTTCCAACAATTTGATTAAAGGCCTAACAATTTTAGAGAATTCTTTAATACTCTTCTACAAAAGCCAGCACACCTTAAAAAGCTTCTAATAGCATTAACTAAAGTAAAGAGTGATAGTTTAATAGTTTCTATTTTGCTTTATAGTTTTATAGTTTCTATTTTACTTTATCTACTTCTATACCCCTATATGAAATTTTATTACCTAAAACTATACCCTCTAGTACCATAAAATGACACTTTTCCTAATGTAATGCCAGGTTAATTTCCTTACATCTCTCAAGAATTCTTTATAAATTATAGAGGAATAAACCAAAATAATCACCAAAAATAGAAAATCATCTATAAATACTTCCATAATGTCCTTAACTAGACCATAAAAAATGGCCATCATACAAATCTGAAAGGTAGTAAACGCATTACACAACCCAAAGGGAATCCTACTATAAACGAATGCATCGTAGGATATATGAATGTTCTTTTCTCCTAATCATCTAGAACAATACGAATCTATAAGTAGACCAAAATTCCAGCTAAAAATTACTAGTACATATTTCTGGCTAGTTACTCTAACATTTGGTTTATAAAAAAAAAAGGGAAAGTGATATTTCCAAATAGCATCATTCTACTTCTTATAATCAATTCACACTCTCCACCCAGTGACATTTCCTATAGGAATCAATTCATTCTTCTCATTGGGTACTACCGTCAGTCCTCCCTTCTTTTCCACAACTTGCATAAGACTCATCTAAGAACTATAAAAAAATAATGTAATTCAAAAAAGCATCTAATAGTTTAACTACCTCTACCTTTACTACTTCATACTGGGGTTCATATCATCCTCTATAAGAATCTTTAGTGTAAAAAGAGGGACTAATTCCTTTAATGTTACAAGAGGAAAACATGAGTAGTAAAGGAGTCTCACTATTGATACCTACAACAATATGTACTAAGGATCGTGTAGTAATACATAAACTGGATGGATAGAAGAGGAAAACATTTCGTGCTCACTATTGCATTACCATAAGTAATAAAGGAGTCTCCCACCTAAAAGGACTAGATTGTAGGAGCCAAGCATGTGTCAACTCCACCTCTACCACAAAGCACTATACCATTAGCTCATCCAACCATACTTACATATATAGAGTAATACATAAACTAGCTGGTTGATATTATAGTAAGGATCATGTAACATTTTAGGTCCTCTATTGATGTGACCTATAAAGTTTGAAGGGTTTGTAGAGCCTAACGAGCAATTGAATATAAAGAGTTGGAGTGTTAGCACTATGATTATGAAGCCAACAATACAGATCTAACGAAGCCGACTGGAGAGGAAAGGATAGAGGATATAGTTGTTAGAGGGCTAAAGGAACCTATACTGCCATCGAGATAGTAGATTAATGTTCTAATTGTTATTAATAGAGCTATGGAAAATCAAAATGATACATGGACAATGATCATTGAGTCATCCATTAGGAGCCTGGTGGACAGGACAAATTTTGATGCCTAGAGGACCTGTGGAAATTAGTGCTTTATACATCATTACAAATACCTCAACTTCCTTCAGAGGATTGGCTTGCTCTTATAATTTTGCTTTTTGTTTATGATATTAATCTTGATTATTTGTATATATTTTTTGGTACTTTTTTCCGTTGACTAACATTTTTTCATGTCTCTTAAAAATTCTTAACCATATTTCAATTCAATGCAAGCAAATTCCACCTAGACTTAGATCATAGGCCTTGAATTAAAGAATTTCACATCATCTACTATATCTCTTTCACCTTTTCATTATTTTTATTATTCTTATATATTTAAAACATTGAAAATAATATTTTCTTAAGTGTGAGAGAGGGATTAAGACTATACATGATATGATACTCAATTTTATCATGAAAATATCAACAGAAATTAATTTTTATAAATTTGTTTTTACCTTTTAAAGCATACTAATATAGACGACTCATTATGAACTTGATTATTTTAGTGATCTAGAATGTCTATCTAACTAGTTATGAAAATTCACGAATAAGTGAATTTAATTTGTTTTATAAATTTGGACTATCTAATTTTTTGTAAGCATTGTGATATTCTTTGTATTAAATATATATGCATCAAGTAATTGAGTTTTCTTTTGAGCATTTTTATTATTCCGAATAAAAAACAAAAAAACTATGAATAAGTGAGCACTGAATATATTCACTTAGGTGGCTTCAAACCTTTTAGGGTTGAAATTAAAGAGTGATGCTAGTAGTCATTTGAAATAGTGACCTAGTTGAGTAATTGGGAGTATTCTGGCAAGGTAATTATTTTTATGTAAAAAGGCTAGGTGACTTTTCAAACAAGCTCCTACTACTCTTATTTTATTTAATTTTATGTTTTATTAATAAAGGTTGCAAATATATTTAGAATTTAAAGTATTTTATCTTGTTTATGTTAAGTTTGTGCATGAAGTTGAATGTTATGATTCAAGTTAAAGTTTCAAAGATCAAGAAGTGAATTGAATTAACTTCTAAAATGATATAAGTAATTAGTTGCACAATATTTTGATGACTCTTTTGATTGCATAAGTAATAGAAAAATATTCATTAGTATGTTTGATTTGTTAACACTTTTTCATAGATGTTTTCTATTCGAGAATGAAAGAAATGATTTGCTTTAGGATAAGCAATTGTTTAAGTGTGGGGTAGTATAATGTATGTTATGCATACTTTACTTTTGTCATTATTTTTATAACATATTACTTATGTTTTGGACTATTTTAGATGATTTGATACTCAAAATAAGAAATATTTTTTCTAGTCTTATTTATGTCTCTTCAAGAAAAAAGAGAGAATTTAAAGAAGAATTGGAAAAAGTTGGAGCAACTATGGAAGAATAAGAGGACATTAGAGCAAGACACTTATACATCACCGTGTTGGGACCATATTCTAATATGGAGACTTTTATCTCTCCTTCAGCATCCTACATACCCTGTGTTACCCCCTGGATCAAGAAATACAGACCTCATAATAAGGCCCGTAACACGAACCTATATTAGGGTCATGTTACTCATTAAAGATAGCATGAAGAGCTTTTTGGCTAGAAAAGTGTTGGAAAGTCAATTAGAAGCCATTCTACATTTGCTATTGATTAAGAGCAATTCATTTGTGTGAGAAAGACAATGATTCAATAGGATACATCAAAGATTGAAGAGACTTATCATAATAGTTTCTTATGCTTATTTTCTTTCTTGTTTTTCATTGTTATTTTTGGTTTAGCTATTGACAAATTAGGATATAGATTTAGGTGAGACAGACCCTAGAATTATGAACTAAATTAGTCTTTAGTTTAATGAATTCCTAGTTTTATTGAGATTTATGCAAATTTTTATAATTAGTTGAATTGAAAGAGTGAAAGTAGAAGGTTCAATTATTTGATTCATGTATCAGGATTTGGGAGATAAGATGTGTAACTAGATCATAACATGGATAAAGAGAGCTAAATGTGATTTATTTGACAGAGAATCACAAGATCTTTCTATATTAGATTAAACATATCAAGAGTTCACAACGCAAATATTTCTTTATTAAATTACTAATCTAGGGATAAAAATTATATGTCTAAAAAGAGAATACAATTATAACTTAAGAATTTCTTATTAGTTAAACAAAATATAAGTATTCATTAAATTAGAGTGAAATTAAATATAATAAAAATTTTAAACAAAACTTTACATAAATCTAACTTTTTTTGTCTTTTAAATTTATTTATTTTATTTTTAATCAATGATAATTACTATCATTAGTCTAACTATTTAATATCTGTTAGGTCTATTTTTATCATCTGTTAGGTTTATATTTATTTTTGTTGTTAATTATTTTATTTTAATAGTTTAACATGTATATGTATATTTTTTCTTCGTCTTATAAGTCTATCGGAAACAATCTCTCTACTAATTAAGAGTAAAGTTGCGTAGTACAAGACCTTCGTAGACTTTACTTTTCAGTGAGATTTTTATTGGCTGGTGGTTATTGTTGTAGTAGTCTAACTATTTATATATACGAATGATCAATAATTAATTGACAATTCTCGTGGAACACTACTGATTTAAGGAAGCAATGTGAAAACTCTTTTACTTGTATAGATTAAGTGGTTTCATAATCAATGTTATGGATATTGTATCGGTACTGATACCAGTATCGGATTTGGTTCTTGTATGATACTGTACCGATATCGGTCAATATCGAGTACAATTTCAAGTAATTTTTAAATTTATAAAATTTTCGTTGAACTTTTTAATATTATATTGTATAATTTATAATTTTACACCAACTTCGTCTTAAAAATACAATTATATAAATTTAAAATAGTAATAATTTATTTTTATTAATATTACTTTTCGAATATTTCATATATCAATCATAACCACAATTAATATGAAAAAAAGATCATTTAATCATTATGCAAATATAAAATTAAAAACAATACAAAGTATTTAAAATATTACAATTTCATCATATAATAATAATAAATACATCGAAACATCAAATAAAAATTACAAATATATTATTAACAATAGCTTAATATTGGAGTTTAACGATTTGGGCTTCATTATTGAATAAAAGTTTCTTACAAACTCAATAGGTAGAATTGGACTTAAGATGTAACGCTAATTATTCAAATTATTTATTAAAATCCAAATTATTCAATTTTGTGACTTAACCTATGGGAGTTAATAAGTTGATTAATGTATACAAATTTAGTCAATATAATTTCAAAATTGAAGAAACAAAAGAAATTACCTTAACTTTTTTGTATAAACTTTATTAATCTAATTGATTGATAACATCAATCATATTTGATCGTTTTATGTTGATATTTTCTATTATAATCTATTAATTTTGGGTTAACAAGTTTAACATTCAATATTACCTAATATAATTTTGAAAAACTTTAATTCAAGGTACTCTATCTCTAGTAAATTTAAACTAATGATAAATAATTTAGGGTATATTTAGTACTCATTTAAAATAAATTTGGATTAAGTCATTATGTATTATTGGATAAATTTAAATTTAAATTTAGAACTTTATCTAATTTTATAATACTAGATACAATTATAATCTATATCAATCTAATATTTGAAATTACAATTTATTGCAAAAATATTTATTCTTTTATTGTTATTACTAATATAAACGAACATGTTTTACTAACATTGGCGGCTGGGTGGCATGTGGGGCGGCCCATGGCCCGACTAACTGAAACTGGCCGGCCTATAGCTCGACCTGTGGTAGGTGGACCACATGTAGAGCAGGTTGGGTCTAACCATCTTTACCATTTTTAAAAAAATTTACGAAACATCAATATTTTTATAATTCTGGTTCAGCCACTGGCCAGACTGGGTTGGTCCGAACTATTTTAGCCCATGGTTAAATCAATCGAGGTCCAAATCAGGCAGGGTACTTCATAGTTTCTCCTGTTCTCCTTTTTCTCTTGCCTTTCGTTTTTTCCAATAAACTCAAATGCAAGTATATTGCACTCTCAGCCTTCATTCAATTGGGTTGAGGTCAGTTTAAAAAAAGAGGGTTAATTCTGGGTATGAAGTTCATATTTATAGCAACAAGAACAAGCGGCGGTTGCGAAGGCTTGTGCGGTTGGGCTTTGGCGTTAGGCACGCAGGCGCATGAGGAAGAGACTATCGCGGGGTAATGGTCGACGACAGCAACATGCGAGTCAGTGAGGGAGAAATGATGGTGGCTGGAGCACGGTTGGGAGTTGTAAGATGTCGGATGGCCGGAGAGAGAGAGAGAGAGACAGTTCTTAAATTTGTCTAATGTCTGTTTGCAAGAGTTAGATGAGAGAGTCATGTTGCAAGAGGTAAGGTAATGTTGGGATGTCGCCGCATGAGAAGCCTGAACAATTGCTGATTTTAATTAAATGTTCAAGTCTCATTTTTTGAGGGATTGAATAGTGATGAATCACCACTTGAAGTAGAAGTTGGTGATCAAACAACTGATGATGTGAAGAAGGTTTATGGGAGAACTTAAGATTTGAATCAGGAACTCACCCATTCACCATTTATTTCTTTTTAACGAACTCCACATGCTCACGATTTGTTTTCTTTCTCTTGTCTTTATTGATTACTTGTGGCCAAAGAACTCTTTTTCATGCTTTTCTCCTGGGTAATTATGTGGGTTGTCGCAGATATTTGTTCAATTTTTAAAGTTTGCGGTAACGGCACTAGTCAATAGTCGGAACAAGCCGATATTTTGCGAAATTGTCGTACCAATCAGTACCAACGATCGGTACCAAAAAGCTAAGTTTTGTATTATTTGTCAGTACAAAACTCAAACAATATAATACGGGTCTTTGCTAAACAGTGTATAGATTTTTTTTTGTCAAATAATATCAATTTTTACTTTAATGTCGTTTTCTCGTTGATGGGTCCAGTTGATATTTAATGTGTATGCATTTGGGATTGACCGACTGGAATTGAGATGTTGACTAAGAACACACAACAGTCGATAGTGGACAGAGACAGACAGACAGCCAGCCACGGCCAACAGTGGGAAGCTAATGTTGGGGTTGCTGAGCGGAAAAATATCAATTAGCGCATCATTACGTTATTGGACCAAACGGAGGTGTTGTTGGAGCTCGGACCCAACGTTCTCGTTGTGTCACAACTCATCCCCTAGCGCATTGTTTCAAGGGCTCGCTCGGGATTACATTTCATTATCACACCTCAAACACAGCCAGCCGTGACACTTTTCTCCTCTTACCGCTATCGCTCTCACCATCAAATTTCTTGATCGAAGAAGATGCAACAAGTTATTCGGTTTTCACGTTAAATCAGTTGTGAAAGATAGCAATTATAAATTATGTATGATCATTTATCAACATAGTTTCCGAGTAATGACATGTACTTGCATGCTTGGGTTAAATTATTTGCTGCACGTGCAATCTGATCCCATCATCTCTAATCACTACTTCAAAGGACACGAGCCTTTCAATCCACAACACTGATTACCGAGTTACCCAGTCCCATGTCGCTATTGTTCTTTATGCTTTGCTTAGTTCTAGGCAGTGAAGAACTAATGCCCAGAGGACGAAAAAAAAATCTTCTTAATTTGAACAAGAGTCCATCGCAATCTCTACCTGTAATGATGTAACCCTCCAATAATGATCTGGAGGAAAATAAGTCAAAATTGCTTTTTGGACACACCATAATCCCCACCTTAGGCGAAAGTATGAGACCATAATTTCCTATTGGACAACAGAAACCAGCATTCGTTATCCATGCTAACTTTTGCATTCCTTCCGTTTCCCCCTAATTACTATAGTCAAGGATATTTAATATGTACCAGTCTATATAACACTTTTAAAAGGTCCCACACGCCACTACTAAAAATAAGGCCCCCACTAAGAAAAGTGTTTTACAATCATCTTCCACTACCTCCCATCACCGGAGGAGGGAAGCACATCCAAGTGGGAGCTTTGACAATACTTCCGCAATCCTAACTTGGCAAGACATCAAAGGCCCTAATGCGTTCTTTTAGCCTTTCAGGCATTGACATCAAACCTTGTAATGAGAATTTAAAAACAAAAAAGAAAAACCGAAAACTGGAAAGGGAAAGGCAAGAGCAACCACTCTGGCATCTGACTTTGATTGCAATTTTGGAACCTAGGCCAACACCTATTTGAGGCGACTTGGAACATGACTAATAACTTGTGGGGCCCAAATGCAGATTGGTGATCTTTTTTGGAAGGGGACCACGTGATGGATGCTTACCCTTCTTTCTTATTGGAGTCTACGAAGGGTTATTGGTTTCTGGCTTCACAACAGTAGAGGCATCAGTTGGTTGCGTATGGTAAATTGCAGTGGCTAATGAAATGGGCATGATGCATAGAGCCTTTGACTGAAGAAACTGCATGGCTGCGCCAACATTTTCTTCCATGAGCTTTGCTACCTGTCGCTCCGTACCATCGCTTGACCACTTGTCCCAGGCTGGTTGGTTTCCTCCACCTTCACCAGTTTCATCCTATGATCGAAGGTACAAAGCTTAGCTAACAATTCAAAGGCAATCTCAATGAATTTATTATTGATGAAAAACCTACTTCAACTGATGAGAGGGGAATGTCTGTTACAAGAGGTGCAACAGCACCAGCTCCGCCCAGTCTACTCATGCTTAATACCTGTTCGGAGATCATAGCAACATGTTGAATAAAAGAACCTGATACACAATGATGAAAGCATTTTTTTGTGGACACTGCATTTCCAAATGCAAGCTTGTAAGCACCGCATCTAAATCTACAAAAAGGGATAAATCCAGTTCATTTCTTTCTGCCAATGCTTGCCCAATTATCTAAGACTGAATGGCTTAAGAGTTCAGTATATCGACTCTGACCTCCAAGGGGAGCTGGCATCATTGAGAAGAAAGCAACTCCAAGAATATTAAGTTATAGAAATTCATAATTGATGACAGGTCACAGCCACATTTTGGCATGAAGGTCATCTAGGATTGAAAAAAAATAGACTCCTATCGACACCATCCATAGGTTTGGCAGCTATTTGAAAGCTGACTGTGCTTCAGCATAAAGTGGCAAATAAAGATCAAACAAGATAATTTATAATTCATAAAGTTTGTCAATGGCCATGAAATAGACACTATGCATCACCCATGGCCATGGGAGATGCTAAGTGATTCCACTGAATCGCAGATTATTCCCAAACCAAAATATAATAGGATTTATCTTAATACCTTTACTTGGAGCCTCAGAAACTTCACATAATCCACAATTTCATCAAGCATGGCCGCTCGATCAGTCTTGCCAAAGGTAGAAACATAGGTCAATACTTAGGCTGAAAGAAGTAGACATTCCATTTGGCATGTACATCCCTCAGGAAAAAATCAACCATATATCACTCATAATAGGGACATCCTCCTAGAACAATGAACCCGTTACCCTCCAACAGTAAAATTAAGTCACAAAATAATAACCAAAGGTTACATATTCCCTAGCTTTAAATCAGTTAAGAGGTATTACTGCCATCTTCATCATCATTATTAATACTGGTTTAGTCAGTGTTCACTACTCGGGACACGGTCAGATCCACAGTTACCAAATAACTTACAAAACAAGTCAATTTCTACGTAACAAGTGCAACTAACCCAGACCATAGTTGGTGCCAATCCAGATACATGTAAAAGAGGAAGTTACTCAAAGAGTCATTGTCAATGCAAAATCAAAAATCTGATAATTCTATTAACCTCTTTTAACTGATCCAAAAAGATGCAATACAATTTGTTCAAACCAAAACAAATTTCACATATCCAGGTCTTGAAGCAATGTTCATGCATTTGCCACCACATAGCAGAAGCAATTCGTTACCTACCAAGACACAAGTTTTAGTCTGAATTATGAACTTCTCATGTTTAAAACTAGTCGTTCTCCAAAAACTAATCAAATTTAGCCACAGAGTGAAAGTATAATGATATCTGCCCTCATCAGTAAGATAATTTGATTGCCAGGACAAAGACAAGTACAAGAATAAATGGTTCTTAAAAGGGCCAATTTTTTTAGTTGCAATAATTGAGACCTTTCTTACTTGTTAACTTTTGCAATACAGCTGACAAAAGATAATTTGCCAAGACATGCTAAGACAGTAATCATAACTAATATCAATTGGTTTTTCACATATGAACATATATTTCCTGAAAACTCTACGCCAGAAATGTGCGATTATCTATGGGACTATTATGAACTTCCTGTTCAGCCATGGAAGAGGAACTACAGGATTTAAAATGATCCGTAGGGCAGCTTATATGAATATTCTGAAAACAAGCCAGTTTTTACAGGTAGATATAAGCTTAACTCAAGCTAAGACAGTAAGCCATACCTACTTCACAAGAAGAAGAATATTTTAGTTAAAACGTTGCACGTCAATTTTTATTTTTTTTTTGGTTATCCCACGAGGTGTCCTAGGAGGGTCCCAACTATGGGAAGGCGCCTTTAAGCTATCCACACCCAGACTAATCCTCGCTCGCACCGAGTCAGCCCATAAGGAGTAAAGTGCTGGCCAAACAAATTTTTTCATTCCCAAGACTCGAACTCGAGACCTCCGGTTAAGGGATGAGAGTGTTGAACCACTCACATTAACATTTCATGCCTCATGCACACTTGAATACCAAAACCATCTTTGCATTAATTACGTTTTTGTTTCCCTTATTTTGCACCGAAGCTACAGGGAGCAAGTTTACAGGGTTGGTGACGCCTCAACTATCGTAAAATCATGCAAATTTGAAAAATCATGACTCATAAAGGGAATCAATATCAACTTAGAACAAAGGAAATCCATCATCATTTTAAAATCTCCACTATAAACTTTCCTCTTCTTCCCAGGATAGGAGCCAAATATCAAATTAAGAAAGTTTATAGTGCAATACCAAAAACGAATAAATCCTTGGAAAAGTTTAATCGACCATAAGGGAAGCCTGACCTTATTGACAGTAGGAACCAGCTCCTGCAATGCCCTGATTCTTTCTGCTATGCGCTCCCTGCGCAACTGTGACAAAAGGTAAAAACATAAGACCAAGTGTGCATTTGCTATAGGGAAGAATTAAATTAAGAGAAGTAGAAACTAATGCCAAATATAACATGTTGGCAGTAATGCAAGAAATAGATTAAACATTCTTCGTATACTATCTGCAACTTCAAAAGCATTGTGTTGACATTCCAAACTTTCCACATTCACCTCAAACATCACGTAACAAAGGGTTGAAGGGCAGATCCTTGTCATATTTGGTTGTGGTCCATTTCCAGAATTGTGAATCACACTTGCATGTATCACTTGTCAATACACAGAACTTTAAGTCCATTTGGTAATCGTTTAACAACTGACTGACAAAATAGAGTTCCATTTTCAATAAAAAAGAATTTCCTAGACTCTTAGTGAACCTTTCTCTTTTACATCATCCTAGATATGTGTATCTCCATCCATAATGTTATTCTTTTTCTTGTGTATAGAAAACACAAACCATGACAGACCCTTGGTAATAATGCATATTTTTCATGGTCGATTTTGAGAGCATGCTACATTACACATACCCTTTCAGCAATGCTATGTGGATCTGTTGCCTGTCCTCTTCTAGCCCGTACCCTTGGACGCATTGTTGGTGGATGTGGACAAGTGGCAACAGTTGCAGGCATTGGTTGAACATGAAAAACCTGCAGAAAGAGGAAGTCATAATCAGCGATGAGAAAAACTACAAAAGAAAGATGGATAATGGGCAAACAACACTATATCTTCCAAGCTGCACAACCCAACCACAGCAACGTGATGCCGAAGAATAGAAAAACATTAATAACTGACTTGGCAGACTGTTAGCTGTCCAAAGACAAGGTAGCATCTTCTATTTTTAATTTCTTGTTATGCCAACAATTCCAAGACAAAAGGATTAATGTCGGATCCCTCTATACCATAACAACATTATCCTGGTTTATTAACATCCCATGAATTCCATTGGCACATCAATTGGATCACTAGAAGGAGAACTTCAAACAGCTAGACCTTCAAACGGCTATAAATAAGCACAAACACATTTATTGCTATACTCAGACATTTTAGGCTAGTTTAACAGTTGAGCCAGTATGCACAAACATTCAAAGCACCATATACCCAAAAAAAACATTAGACCAGAGTTCTTGTGTGAAACGCATGAATTGTAAAAGTCTAAGCTTGATAAACAAGGTGGTTCACAAAATCAAATGCCTTTTTGGAGCAATCCTAAGGTATGAATGTTCAAATGTGAAGGCATTTAACCTTATTAATTCTAAGGAAACAAGATATCTATCCTCTTAAGGGCTTATGATCTCAGTTTCTTCATTTCTCAATTCCCCTTCTACATATTTTTCCATCTTTTAAGGCAGTGCACCAAAAATTTCTTAGTATTCCAAATTAATATGAAAACAAAATAAACATATTGACCTATCATAGATAAATCGAGAATTTGACTTTTTAACTTCTTTTTCCCTGTTGCCACGGTCATCATTGATGTCAAACCAACAGAATTTAGACAATTTGGTAACACGGGCTACAACTGCTGTTTCCACAAGAACTGCAACTTCAGGTATCACTTGAAGGACACGTGCCAACCAACAAGACAGGAACCACAGAAAAATCACGTCAACCTTAAACGAAAATTTAGTACATCAGCGTTCGCACATGAACATAGGTGTCCTGCTTCTCAATTACTCAACTAGCCGACGAGGGCCTGCTTGTAACTTTTTCTATGTCAAGAACAAATCTTGGAATCTCAAAACATATAATCGTAATCAGTGCCAATTTAACATTTCTGCATGAAACTCATTTCTCTCCTATTCTTAAACTATAATAGGGCTTGGAAAAACTGAAATTCCTCCAAAAACTATCCTCTGTGATAAACCATGGAGAGGCAACAAGAAACCATAAGGATGAACACATACTCAAAAGTTCAAAATAAGAACATCCAATCTCCAAAAGCATGAAGTATATTAAAAAAAAATACCGAAGGAATGCTAGAAACTACGTGGAAAACCCGAAAAATTGAAATGAATACCACTAGTAATAAATCCAGCTTATGTTTTAGTCAGACTACTAAAGAAGTACTCCACCGGAGTATTTTTATTCAATATTTCCTTGACTTTCCCAGCAACCAAACATGTAACAGACAAACACATACAAACATACACAATAAAATTTAAAAAAAAAATTGACTCACATTTTTGACAGTAGCAGCACCTCTTCCATCAACAACATCATCGCGAAACCGTTTCCCGCTTCCGGAAGCTTCCTCGTGTTTTATAAAAGCATCCTTGCCCTGCTCCAAGCTCAGACCTAAAGGAAAGCCATGAAATCCGGGGGCGGAGAGGGAGGAGAGGTGGGAGGCGGAGGGGTCACCAGAGCTGAGCTGAAGCATCATAGAGGCCTGAGCCGGAGAAGGCAAAGCGGCGTCGGAAGAGGGAAAGCTCGGAAGGCCTAGGATTTCTTGGAGGAAATCATCGGTGGGAGGGTCGGAGGGGTTGTTGGCCATGAAGAAGTGGAGTTGAAGAAGAAGAAGGATAAGTTGAGTGAATTGGGATTCAAAAAGAGCATCTACTCCCTGCTCTTAACTCTACTATTATTACATGCACTCTAAAAATCTGAATTATTATTATTATTATTAACTACTCAAAGTTAGCTCCCGTCGTTTCTGGCATTTGCTTAATTGCTTTCCAAAACACAGCACAGAACGAGGACGAGGACGACAAGTCCCTGCCTCTACCCTCCCTTAAAATGCCCTCCCTTTTTCTTGAAAGCCCTACTTTTCACCTTATTTACATGATCGCCCTACTTCCATTCTCTCTTTTTTTTTTTAACAGGGGAAACAAACTACTACAATCTAACGCTGTACTCTGCCATATATTACACCTTGTAGATCCTTTTGGATCATCCCCCTAATTGCAGCTGGAGGCTACTGAAGAATATGTAATCGAGGGCTTGAGAGTAAGGTTAAATGAGTCACTCTGTCGACATTTTTATTTCCTTTTCTATATATGTATTGGAGCTAATATCCCAAGCAGAAAGCAGTAAGACATTGATTTTCCGGATCAAAAAAAGACACTCAATCAATAGTAGTTTGCATGAAGAGAAAATATTGATTACTTCTAGAAAATTCACTTCGACGGTAACACGTCGATAACCGAGTTCCCATGCCAAGCTTAGCCCAAAATATATACCCCAAAGTTCCGCAGTTAATGCTGAGCACTCTCCAATTTGTTGTCAAAACCCCTCACACTATTAACCATGGGAATCCTTGAGTAATCCTTCCGCAAGCTTTCATCGTCCCGATTGGAACCGTCCCATCGGTGTTTAATTTTACCCATCCTTCCGGCTAGGGATTCCATCTGACTAATTGGCTCAATGGCAAACCCCGGGACCTACCAACTCGACTAACTACGTCATGGGCGATTTGTTGGAAAATTAAACGCAAGATCATATCTAAATGCAACATAATAAATTTAAAATTTTTCAACAGAATCAACTTTAACAAAATTTAATTGGAAACATAAAACAAGAAATTAACAAAGTCATACCTGTTTCGAATTCTTGTTGTAATTTTTCCTTTAGCCTTGAATCTGTCAATCCACGAGCCGTTCAATCGTCCGACCTCTAACGATATCCACATATCTTTTCAGAGAAAACTCAAATCTAATTTGAGAGGAAAAATGTAAGAAGTGCCAACTCCAAAATTTTCTAATTTTTCATGTCTTTAGATTTTATCAAAATTACAACTAAAGTCAAACTTTAATCATAATTACGAATTAGTCCTTATAAGATCAAATATCAAAAATTGATCCTCAAAGTATCTAAAACTTCTCAATTAAGTCCAACTTAATTCAAATTTCAATTTCTCCTTTATAGACCTTTTATATGTGACCCATTAGGTTCCTAATATGTTGGTCATGATTATAAATTATAATTCTAATTCACAATTCGAATTAGATAAATTAAAATTCCATTTAATTTATCTTTAATTCCCTAATTAAATAATTTATAATCACAAATCATGATTGTCGTCTAGCAACATGTCATGACTACCCAAATATTAGGAATGTCAAGGTGGTTTGACTTAACCTATCTATGCATCGCTATAATGTATAAATTAATCTTTTCGTCATCTAATATTCCAATTGGACTTAGAGTATAGAATTTGTGTCTACTCTAAATAATTCAATCATGTTCGTTCTTGCTAATTAGTAAATAATTTATAATTGATATTTGGAAACAACTTTTCCAAATTTCATTTTACTCTAGCCAAAGATTCTCAAAATCATTACTAATCAAGAACAAGAGAACATTCTTCCTAATTACTTTAAGACAAAAAATTCTTTATTGATTTACTCAACTATCTCCATATAGTTCATACTAGATCCAATAACTACCGAATTGAACTACTTCAAGAGTAGAATATAAGTAGCATCAAAACATAGTAACTCCTACATAACTTTGGTAATCTCAAGTCTAAGGATCAGTTATACAACCATCATAATGAGATAATCCACAGACATATAACTAATTTTCCATTCGGGATTCTCATAATCGGGTCAGTTCAGTGAACTTATTCTCTAATAAGCACCCACATGTTTGTTTAAGTATCTCCACACTTTAATCTATGAGATCAATTACTTTCTTCATTAGGAAGAAACAAACACGTCTTAGTCTAACCGTTTCATCAATACCCGTCTTGATGAAACTACGACTAGGAACATTTTTAGGAATAATATAACAAATGCAATTTGAATCTCATAATTATAATCGCATTATAATTTCTAATTACATAATAATTATTCCATGGATTTTATATTTATGATTATAATTAAATAATTAACAAATACACAAAGATAAAGAATGCCTTTTATTGAATAAAATATTATCATACAAATAAATTTACAACCAATATAAATTGGCTACAAGGGCATAAACTAACAATCTCCCACTTGCACTAAACTCAATTACCAATGTATTGAATACCATAGCCATCCATATGTTTATCATGTCTCTTTTGAGATAAAGGCTTAGTGAGAAGATTTGCAAGATTCTCTTCAGTAGGAAGTCACTCTATTAGGATGTCCTTCCGTTCCACTATCTCCCAAATCTAGCGAAACTTTCTGCGTACATGCTTAGATCGCTGATGAGACCTTGGTTCCTTCGCTTGTTCAATAGAGACATTGTTGTCGCAGTACAATATTATCAGATCAGCAATACTAAGAACCACTCTAAGTTCATTGATGAACTTTTTGATTCAAACTGCTTCCTTCACTGCCTCGGAAACTGCAATATACTCAGCTTCAGTTGTTGAAGCTGCAATGATTGGTTGTTTGGAACTCTTCCAACTAACCGTACCACTATAAAGAGTAAAAATGTACCCTAACTATAATCTACTATCGTCTTGATCAGACTATAAACTAGCATCCGAATAACCCTGAACTCTCAGCTCAATTCCTCCATAGACCAGAAAATATCTTTAGTCCTTCTAAGTACTTCAAGATGTTTTTCACAGCCGTCCAGTGACCTTCACCGAGATTAGCTTGATATCTTCTTGTTATGCTCAAAGCATAAGCAACATTTGGTCTCGTACATAGCATCACATACATGATCGATCCAATAGCTGAAGCATATGGAACACCATCCATTCTATTTCTTTCTTCTTGTATCTTAGGACACATGCTCTTGGACAAATAAATCCCATGCGATATGGATAAAAATCCCGTCTTGAAATTCTCCATGCTAAACCTCTTTAACACTTTGTCTATGAACGTGGATTGGGATAAACCAAGCAACCTTTTTGATCTATCTCTATAGATCTTTATACCTAGTATATAAGTTGCTTCTCCTATATCCTTCATGGAAAAATTCTTGGATAATCATATCTTAACAAACTAGAGCATTGAAATGTCATTTCCAATAAGTAATATGTCATCCACATAAAGCACTAAGAAAACGATTGTACTCTCACTTACCTTCTTATAAACACAAGGTTCATCCACATTTTTGATAAAATCAAACTCTTTAATTGTTTCTTCAAAACGGATGTTCCAACTTCACGATGCTTGTTTCAGTTCATAAATGGGCCTTTGCAATTTGCATACTTGATCTTGAAATTCTTTCGATTCAAAACCTTTAGGTTGTTTCATATACACATCCTCTTGCAAAATCCCATTGAGAAATGTTGTTTTAACATCCATTTTCCAAATTTCATAATCATGGTATGTAACTATAGCCAATAAAATCCTTAAGGACTTAAGCATTGCAATTGGTGAAAAAGTTTTATCAAAATCAACTCTTTGTTTTTGTCTGTAACCTTTTGCCACTAGCCTTGCTTTGTATGTATATACATTTCCATCCATGTCAGTTTTTCTCTTAAAAATCTACTTGCACCCAATAGTTACTATACCTTCAGGTGCGTCCACCAAAGTCCATACTTCGTTAGTGTACATGAATTCCATTTCGAATTTCATGGCTTCTTGCCATTTAAAGAATCGATGTCTAAAATCAGTAGGTTCGTCATTCAAAAGTGAAGCATTATTATTTCCTTTTTCAATATGTAGATCCAATCTAATAGGAGGATGACGTACCCTTCCAGAGCGTCGTGGACTTTGTGTTTCTTAAACTATTGCTTGTACATCTAATGTATCAATTTCTGGTTCTTGTTCCCCTTGTATATGTATTTGTGGTTCTAGAACTTCTCTAAGTTCCACATCACATAAATTCTCTTTTTAAAAATGTAGCATGTCTTAAGACAAACACATTTTGCTCAAGAAGATGATAAAATTGATATCCACAACTTTCTTTTAGATACCCCATAAACATATATTTATCTGATTTAGCTTCAAGTTTATCAGACATTGCACACTTTATATAAGCATCACATCCCCAAATTTTTAAATTTGATAACCTTGATCTTTTACCAGTCCATATCTCATATGGAGTCTTATCAACCGATTTGGACGAAACTCTGTTTAATAGGTAAGTAGTAGTTTTAAGAGCATATCCCTAAAATGAAACTGGAAGAACTACATGACTCATCATGGAACATACCATATCTAATAAAGTACAGTTTCTCTTTTCAGAAACTCCATTATATTGTGGAGTTCTAAGCCGAGTCCATTGTGAAAGAGTCTCATTTTCTTTCAAGTAATCAAGAAACTCATGGTCTAAGTACTCACCACCTCGATCAGATCTAAGTGTCTTAATACTCTTACTAGTTTGTTTCTCTACTTCAAGTCTAAATTC
>JAOSBN010000004.1:14540811-14572096 GCA_027563595.1 Erythroxylum suave | reverse complement strand
GGGGAGGGTGGTTTTAAAAATAAGAAAATAAAATAAAGTTAAGATAACTAATAAAAGCAATTTAAGGAAGACATAAAAAAAATGATGAAAGTGGGGAATTTGGTAGGGACTGGTTCTTTGATTCAATCTTGACCTATACCCTAATTAAACATATTTTAATGATTTGTTATTCTCAAACCTCTCCTAGCAACTATTAATCGTGGGAGATATTTTCCATAGGTATTGTTTAATTAAGATATGATAATTAATTAAACCTAACTACCAAATAACTTAAGATATGATCTCTAGATTCAATTGGGTAGTAGCATTATGAATTAGAAAAACCGATTAATCAAGGCAACAGCCACATACGATGTGTTATTTAACCTAGGTTATGTTATCCCTAATGATTACGAACCATTAGTCTTTACAAATGAATTTCAACATAACAATTATGGATTATATTGAATATTCTAGCAATGGTTTTGTAATAAAATGATCTAGTAAATGCATTAAAATAATCTTTTCAAAATATCCAATGGATTTATACACAAATAATCAGACTATAATGATAACACGATCATTTATACATGAAACCTAAATCCATACGCATAGGATAACACAAGTAATTTCTAAAGAGAGAAAGAAACAATAAAAACAATGAAGGAATGCTTAACCGAGTCATCAGCATCGATGTCGCCTCCGAACTTACGTTGGGAAGCTACTCCTCCATAGGTCTCTCAAGGTTAAGAGCTTTGCCCCTTCTCTTCATTGAAACCAAGAGATCCTAAGAAGAAATTGCTTCAGCCCCCAAGAGCCTCCGCCAAAGACTCCCTAAAATGATGACACCTTCTGTTCTCTTCTAAAACTCACGTTAAAATGACCCTTCGTTTCTTTCTGCCTATTTTCTATGTCTACGTTTCAATTTGTTCAACGTATTTATTTTTCTTTGTTTCACCAAATGACTGCATTTCTTCTTTTCCAAAAATCTAACGAGAGCTATGTTTTGGTTGCATTAAACACAATGTTATTGACATCTAACGTGCGTTTCACTCCTTGTCTACGTGCAACCATTTTTGCCCTCATTATGTGCTGTATTTTGGACTCCTAGCAGCTGCGTCTTGTTGTTTTTGCCTTGCTCCCAATGTCTGCCTGCACTGTCATTTCATGCTCCTTACTTATCCAGGTGTTTTCTTCATGGACATTGTCATTTAACTCCTTCCCAGCTACCACCTTGGTTGTTTTCTTTTGGATTGAATTTTTTTTTCTTGTTTTAATTTTTCTCATTCTTACTTTATAAAGATAAGTGAATATTAATCTTCGAGAAATGGTTCAAATATCGTGCTTTCGACTTACTTTAACTTCTTTACTTCTGAATTGTGTCTAAAATCATACACGAGTCAAAGTGAATATCTTAAACAATTTCATGTCATTAATCACTATGTTTTATGAAATAATCATACAAGCAATTAAACACATGTCAATTTCCCCCAAACTTAGCTTTTGATAGTCTTCGAGCAAAACATCAAAATTAAGCTCATAGACCCAAAAACATTTACTTATCTCCTATATTTCCCAAAAATATATAATAATAACAAATATGAACGATTTTAAAAAATCATAGCAAGAACTTAACATTCCAAGCTTTTACTCATGATCAATCAACATATGATACCTTTAAAAACTGAGCAATCTAATGGTAGATTTGGAAAATGTGTTTAACTAAAATATGTTCATGGGTACAATCAACACCATTCATGATCATGACATTCCATAACTTTACATATCATTTCATTTCTCCATCATTAAAATTCACTTGCAAAATTATGAATCAAAAGACTTTTCAAGGTTATAATATGGGTAAAGGTAAAGTGATATGTATTTTGGTCAAGTAGCATGAAAGTCATCAAAGCTAGTGAAACAAAAATAACACTCAATTATACCATCAATTGCAAAAACTAACATTCACTCACAATTGTTTGCATTAACTATGATGAATGCAAAAACCATGTTTCCTAGCTCAGATTCAAGTTCTCATACCACAAACCACATTAAGTCTATACTAATCCAAAGGGATCACTCATAAAGATTGATGATAACAATAAATTGAAACTATAATGAGTGAACCTTCCAAGACAACATATACCTTATATCCAACTAAAATAACTCATTCATTACAACTTGAGGAGGATGCATTAGTTATGAATAACTTTGCAACACATATGCATTTCCTCCTTGATAATTTTATTTAAACATTTTTTCTTTTTCCTTTTTTCTTCTTTTCTATTTTTCTTTTGCTTTTTCTAATATTTTTTACAAACATTAAAAGAAACTACATTAACATGGGAAATTTAGTGATAAGACACAAAATAACATCCCAACATTATAACCAATTGACACATAAGCATACCTCCACAATTAGAATTTTATCGTCGACAAACTCAACAATCTCAAATGTTCCACTAACTTTATGACTTGGGTAGGACATTTGGTTAAGTTTAAAGCATGTTATGTGGTTAATATAAAAAGAAAGGTATAAAGCTCAAAGAGGCTTAACAAAAGGAAAATCATATAATAGGTAGGCTATTTGGCTAATGTAGCTTAAAAAAACAAAGAATGCCTAATCATTTTCATGTTAATGCATGTGATAAAAATGTTGTCTTGAATAGAAAATCAAAGAAAAATTAGGATGTACATGTCATGAAGGTCACATATTATCAAAAGACAATGAGACTGACATGGATGTTTCAGTCTAACAAGGCTTAAAATCTAACTGGTTTGTCTACCACTAGTCACTACTCTTATAAAGATAATGCTTATTGACTAATCACAAGAGTAAATGTACATACTAAAGTTGCTATGAAATTATCTAGTCAATTCATTCTCTAATCATGACTATATAGTCCTAGAAGCAAAAGAAAAGAGAATGTTTGTTTGTTTGTTTTATTATTTCTCCCATTTTGATTGAAAACTTAAAACAAGAAAGAAACAAACCAAGATAATAACACACATGCATACAAAAATTAAATGTGTAAATGTAAAGGAAAAGAAATTTACTTTCCTTGGGTTGCCTCTCAAGAAGTGCTTTTATTTAACGTTGCTAGCTCGACTACATATTTTCTCCTCATGTCAAAAAATTGTGATCTTCAAGTGTCACATGCGGCTCCTTCATATGAGGTTGTTTTAGACAGGGCATCAGTCGATCTTTCCTATTCAACATCTTCCCTATCTTTAGAATCTTGATCTCTACTAAGTCCATGCTCTTGAGAAATATTTCGAATGACTCTTTACCTTTTTCTTCCTCATTTAATTCCTCCAATTTGTTATGTAAAGGTGAAGACTTAGTCTTGAAAATAATTATGGACTTAGTACTTACCTCCGAGCTAAAAGATATATTATATTTGCTTTGAGCTCTTCCTCAACTTCTTCTTCACAAGAAATTCCTTGAGTATTGCCCCCAAATTTCTCAACCTCCTCATCACTCCATAAGGTTTCTTCACTAATGTCCATTGGGTACACCTCGGGTTGACATGACTACTCCTCTTTGCTTTGCGGTTCTAGATGATTGATATCTCCCCATCGAGGCAATGCATCTTGCTGAAACCATTTCACATCCTACTAAAATTACAAAGTGTTAGTAGTGACATCATTAACTAATTCTTCCAAGGATGTACCTAAGTTTTGTTAGCTCTCCCAATTTTGAAAACTAGACCAAAATTGCCTTTCATCTTACTGGAATTATTGGATATCCTGTTGGGTCTGTTGTATATTTTGTTGAATTTACTATGTATTTTGTTGAAATTGTTACATATTTTGTTGAATTTAAAGATTGTTAGCAGTAACAATATTAAGCATATCTTCCAGAGATGTGCCTAAAGCTTGTTGACTTTCCACATCTTGTGTGCTAAACCTTGTATCATACCAAAATTGGCATCCTTCCTACTAGAATTGTAAGGTATTTGTTGAAATTGCTGCATACTTTCTTGAAGTTGATGTATACCCTATTGAAATTGAAGATTGTTAGCATTATAGGTCTTGATATAGTAGTTCAGAGATGTACCTAAATCATGATAAGAAGCTTTTGATCTGTACAGAAATTGTTGTGCATCCTGCCAACTGTCATGGAAGGAATTATGTTGATTTTCCCATCCATAACTAAAGTTTGGTTGATTAGTCCAAACTTAGTTATAAGATTGGGGATATGAGTTATAAAATAAATTACTTCTATCCAAGTCAAAATTTTCTTGTTTTTTTCACAAACATGAATCATAAAATGAAAAGATCAAGAAATCACTGAAAATAAACTATATATATATATATATATTCCAATTAAAATCACAAACAAAACTAAAACATTGCATTCCCAAGCAGCATTGCCAAAATTGGTAATGAGTCGTAATGCTAGTCAAAATAAACTAGAATACTACTATAGTAATAGTGAGTTTAGGCCAATTCCATAGAGAGTGTGTGTAAAGTTATTGAAATGAAATTAAACAGTGTTTAAGTTTTTTGGGGGGTTTGGTTTTAAAAATAAGAAAAAAGTAAAAGTTAAAATAACTAACAAAAGCAATTTAAAGAAATCATGTAAAAAAATTGATGAAAGTGGGGAATTTAGTAGGAACCTAGTTCTTTAGTTTAATCTCAGCATGTACCTTGATTAAAAATATTTCAGTGGTTTTTCATTCCCAAACCTCTCCTTGCAACTATTAATCATGGGTTAATAATTAACCCGACTTTTCCTTTAAGTATTGTTTACGATTGTTAATTAAACCTAACTATCGAATAACCTAAGATACAATCTTTATATTCAATTGAGTAGTAGCATTATGAAATTAGGAAGATTGATTAATCAAGGCAATAACTACATATGATGCATCATTTAATCTAGGTTATGTTAGGCCTAATGATTACGATCTGTTAGTCGCTACAAATGAATTTTAAAATAACAATTACGAATTATATTAAATATTTTAGCAATAGGTTTGTAATAAAATGATCTATTAAACACATTAAAATTATCTCTTCATAATACCCAATAGGTTCTTATAGAAATAATCTCACTATAACAATAAAACGATCATTCATACATGAAACCCAAATCCATACGCATAGGATAACACAAGTAATTTCTAAAGAGAGAAAGAAACAACAAAAATAGTGAAAGAATGTTTAATCGGTTGCCAACATCGACATCGTCGCTGAACTGATGTTGGGAAGCTACCCCTTCATGAGTCTCTCAAGGTTAAGAGCCTTGCCCCTTCTCTTCATTGAAACCAAGAGCTCCCAAGAAGAAATTGCTTTTGCCCCCAAAAGCCTCCACCGAACACTCCCTAAAACTAAGACACTTTCTATTCTCTTCTAAAACCCACGTTATAACCCTTTATTCCTTTCTACCTATTTATTATGTCTACATTTCAATTTGTTCAACGTATGCATTTTGTTTTGTTTGGCCAAACAAATACATTTCTTCTTTGCTAAATGTCCAATGAGAACTGCGTTTTGGTTCCATGAAATCAAACAAATACGTTTCTTCTTTGCTAAATGTCCAATGAGAACTGCGTTTTGGTTACATGAAACGCAGACGTTGTTTACATCTTACTTGTGTTTCATGCCTTGTCCAAGTGCAACCGTTTTGGTCCTTCTTATATGTTGTGCTTTAGTGCCTGTTTGGATGAGCTTATATCAGTAGAGCTTTCGTCAATAGAGCTTTTCTGAGAAGAACTTTTCTAAAAAGCCAGTTGACTGTTTGGTTGTCAATTAAAAAAATAACTTTTTAAAAAGAGCTTCATACAGTAGACTGTTTGGAAATATAAAAATAAAAAGCACTTTTATTTATTTTAACTATTTTTTATTATATAATAAAATTATTTATGCATATAAATAATATTTAAATATACTAAACAATATGAGTCATTTTCTCTTGAAAAATGTGGCCTCAGCATGTTCACAATGTTGGGATAGTATTTGTAATGCCCTTATAGACATGTATACAAAAGTCTGCGTTTAACGCAGACATCAAAATGTTTGTTGTTCGCTTGCGTTTAACGCAGACGTTGTTCGTTTCGGCGTTGGTATTAAATGCAGACCTTATCTGCGTTCAACATAGACCTAAACGCAGACGGTCATTCATTTCGACGTCTGCATTAAACGCACACCTCATCTGTGTTCAATGCAGACAAAGGTTTACGTTAAATGCATACATTGTTCGTTTGCGTTTAACGAAGAATGTTGTTAATTTGTGTTTACCACATATGATGTTTCGACGTCTGCGTTGAAAAATAACAAGCGGGTTGATCTGTGAGTTTCTTGAAAAGATGAGTTCTAGCTGCGTGTTTGAGAAGATAAATTTTTGTAAAGAGAACAAAACCAAAGAAACACAAAAGTCACTTTTAACTTTCGATATATACGTAAGTGACGCAAAAATGTCTACCCGAAAAAGCTAAAATAAGGAGCTTTTTTGAAAAGCTCCAAATTTGAGCTATTGAAAAAGCAATATTTGAGCTTTTAAAAAAGCTATTTCTACTCTAAAAGTGCTTTTGAAGTTTACAACCAAACACCCATTTTTTCTTAAAAATAGCTTTTGTAGTGGAAAAAAGTGCTTTTCCACCCTCCAAAAGCTCAACCAAACACATGCTTAGACTCCCAACAACTGCATCTCGTCATTTCGATCTTGCTCCCAACATCTGGCTGCATTGCCATTTCATGCTCCTTGCTTATCCACCCACTGGCATTTTCTTTATGAGCATTGCCGATTAGCTGCTTCCCAGCTATCTACCTTGGTTGTCTTCTTCTAGACTGAATTTGTTTTCTTTCTGTTAAAAATTTTCTCATTCTTGCTCCATGAAGACAAATGAATATTAATATTTAGGAAATGGCCAAATATCATGCTTTCGACTAATTTTAACTTCTTTGCTTCCAAATTGTGCCTAAAATCATATGAGTTAAAGTGAGTATCTCAAGCAATTTCATGTCATTAATCGCTAAATGTTATGAAATAATTATATAATTAATTAGGTATATGTCAAGGGGCACTATAGATGCAGCTACTAAAGTATCCCTTATGCACAAATAGTTGAGGAAGCAAAAGAGTTACTAAAGGAGATGACAAATAATAGTTTTCTTCAGATGTCAGATGGAAGTAGACAATAGTTAACCTTCTGAGATCAGAAGGGAGTCATTTTTGTCAATTCAGTGATAGCACCAAAAGCAATTAAATAGACTAAAAGCCTCCTCATCGGCTCCACTTGAAGCAATTCAGCACATATGCAAGCTATGCAAGCAAAATAGTCATCTTACAACTGATTGCTTCTTAATGCAAAGCAACAATTCAGAGCAATTTAACTACATGGGTGCACAATTTGGTCAATGAGGGAATAATGCTTACTCAAACACTTAAAATCCTAAGGAGGGGAACCACCCAAAATTTTATGGATCTAATAATATAGGCACTCAATTTAGAAGTCTGGGTCCACTTGGATTTCAACAAGATAATTCTGGGATAAGTGATTCACAATTGGACAAGTTCATGAGTATGGATGAGGCCCAAAGAGGTTAGAAAGGAAATTTGAGCAAGTAATAAAGAACCTTGACTCTTTTATTCATAACCTAAAGGTACAAGTGAGCTAGTTTGTGAATGCATTATATGTAAGAAGTGTGGGGAGTCTCCTAAGTAATTCTAAAGAAAATTGAAGGGAGAAACTTAAGGCAATCATTCTTAGAAGTGGAAAAGAACTAGAATAACCAATGGAGAAAAAACCTAAAACCTACATTGTAGAGGACCAGTAAAAGAAGAAAAAGGATGAAGGAAACAGTAAGTCCCTACATTATCCTCCGCCATACCCACCTAAGATTCCGTTCCCATAGAGATTATAGAAGAACAAATTGAACACACAATTTGCAAAATTCATGAAAAAGCTAAAGACTTTGCAAATTAACTTATCTTTTGTGGAGGCATTGGAACATAAGCCCACGTATGTAAATTTCCTAAAAGAAATATTACCAAACAAGTAAAATTGGGAAGATAACCAATCGATACCACTAACATAGAGCTGCAGCTCCATTATCACCAATCACATGCTTTTTAAATTGAAGGATCCAGGGAGCTTTATGATACCTTGTGTAATTGGTGACTTGGAATTTACAAAGTGTCCATATGACTTAGGCATAAGTATTAACCTTATACCATTATCAATTTTGTCATAAACTAGGGCTGGGCAATATGAAGACAACTTCGATGCTCATTCAGTTGGCAGATCAATTGATTAAGAGACCGTTGGTGTGGTGGAGGATGTTATTGTGAAGGTGGACAAGTTCACAAATCCTGTGGACTTCGTAGTACTAGATTTTGAAGGAGATAGGAATTTTCCACTAATTGTTGGACAACCATTCATAAACACTGGAAAAACAATAATAGATGTTTATGAAGGCAAATTGCTTCTTCAGATTGGTGATGATCATGTGGATTTCAATATTAATAAGGTCTTGAAAATTTCAAAAGAAAGTATCTCTTGCTTGAAGATAGATATTATGGATGAATGTACCAAAATGCAAGAGGAGAGATGCTTTGAAGAAGTAAGTTATGAGGAATATGTGACAAAGGACATAGATATTGAGGAATATATGGAAGTCTCTATTCAAGAAGCAAAAGTACAGGGGTTGAGGGTGATTGCAGAAGAAGAAGAGTAATTTACCTTCCCACAATACAAAACAGTTGATGCTACTAAAGATTTAAGGAGTTTCATCATTCTTGATTTTATTAACAAATTGTTATTGAATGGGACATTACTAAAATTAGTAGTATTTTTTAATTTGACTAATTATATCTTTTTTATTATCTCACAACGTCTCACTTATTTACAAGCTACCAAACTATCATGGAACAAAGTGCGTAGAAGCAAGCCACTCATAATTTATCTCGGTTGAGTTTTGAATGATGAAAGGTCAAGCTAATGACCATAACTTTAGAAATTTCAATAGTTAGGTTATTCTTGCATTTTAGTATTTAGGGTTTTAATTTTCATATTTTTAGAGTGGTTTGAATTGCTAATTTTCTTGTTTATGAAGTTATTAAAAGTTAAGGAACAAATTCAAGGGGTTACATGAAGATAAAATGAAGAAACATGATAAAGTATGACATTTTTAGCATATTAAGATCGTGCCTCAAGGAGTATAATCACGCATGGCATGATCGACCATTGTCATGATCGTGCTCTAAGGTCACAATCGTGATAGAATGGTGATTACGATCGTGACAACCCATCCCGTGCCTAACACACTTAAACCCTATTCGACCTCGCCCTTTTCAACCCTAACCTTTTATATTCATCATTTTTCTTCTTTTAAACCTACTTTACCTCTCTAAAACTTACCAATCACTCTCAAAATGTCTCTATCTCTCTTCATCTTACTTAGTTTTCACTTATTTCTTTTTTCTTTCACCTATATAAACATTCCTCGTACACATATCTAGTTATTTCCATACCGATATCACATCCTTAGAGTGGTTCTTACAAGGTTTTGTTGAACTTTTCTCTCTTCATGTTTTTTTGGTGTTTTCGTATTTTTCTAGTCCTAGTTGATTTTGCAGGTATGCAATTATTCATGGCATCAAAGATCAAACAAGTAGCTAAACACTCATAATCAAAGGGAAAAGCTCAAATGAATTGTATGAATATGTTAATGACAAGAATTGAATGGAATTAGTTTAGCTTCGAACATGGTCATTTAATTTGTAAAGGCATATTGACTTGCGAATTTTATTTTTTAAGTATCTTTGGATGAATATGCATGTTAATTAGGATATGACACCTATTCTTCACTTATGAAATTTGTTTTGTACATTTATAATTATAAGTCATTGAAACCGTTAACATTATTACTAACCTTTCATGAGAATGATTGACTAAAAGCAATAAGTTTGGCTAAGAAATTGATATAAATTCCTATTTCGTTGGCCTTTTTTTTGAAAAAAATCGGGTTAAGAATAGAGCTAGTAGCTAGTTGAGAATGTGATATAACTGAGTGATCTTCACATCAAAAAGCTAGAATGACATTCTAACCAAGCTAAATAAAAAATGTGGCCTAATTAAGTAACCAAGGGACATTTATGACAAAATGTTTGTCTTTGTGACAAAAGACTAGTTTAACATTAAAGAAAATAAAAATGGTATTTTAATAAATAAAACCTACCAATCTCTAAAAATAACAAAACTTTTCATAAAAGGATATTAGTAATAGCAGCCTTTTTGATTGATCACTAATTATAAATGCATGTTTATATGTGCCATAGGTGTATGAATAGGGTGTTAATATTTTAATTGATATGTATATTAAATTCAAAGTACTTAAACATTAAAGGAACAAGTTAATATGTCGGAACATTTTAAATAATTGATGTTTGTGGTTAAATTGATTCTATAAAATTTGATGTTATTGTATCATTATTACATGTTGCATGAATGTGTGCTTATGTGTTTTTATATTTATTTATGTTTTTTTTTTGTTTTTGCTTAAGGACAAGTAAAATTTTAAGTGTGGGGATGTTGATAGGCATAGTTTATATTATGTTTTCCGAGGTGTTTCAATGTTTTTTAAGTGTCTAATAAATGATTATCGTATATATAGGCTTAGAATTGTGTAATTGTAAGTGTTTGTTTATATTCTAAGTGCTTGTGTGGTTTGGAGCTTGAATTCAATCTTAATTTTATGTTTAATGAGGTGTTTGATGTTTTTGTGAGTGTTAGAAATCAGGTAATTGAAGAATAAAGAAGATGGAAGCTGTATCAAGGGTGTCACAATCGTGCTTCCCATGCATAGGGTTGCATGACCTCTGTCACAATTGTTCCTTAAATAGCATGATTGTGACAGAGAGGAAAACATCAGGACCATCATCGTGACTTGACAGGAGATGTCCAGGTGTAAGTTTTTTTTTTTCATGTTTTTGAAGGTTTGGGGCTATTTTTGTAACTGAACAAAGTGGGAAAAACGTAGACACAACCCAGGGCCCTAAAGCACTATATGAGAACGTGAAATACAACAAAAAATGGCAACAACCACAAATCAAAGTGAATAAAAAGTGGTAGATCAAGAAGAATATAGGAAAATCCAACATTCCAAATCAAGGCCTTTAATAGAGTTTTTATTCTTTTCCTTTATTTATTTCATTATATTTGATATGTAATCTAAATTCTCAGAAGTTAGACACTTTCATGGAGTTCTAAATTCAGATTATGAATTATTCTATAATTATTTCATGATTTTTAATTATTATTAATTTCAATTCATAGTTAGAAGTTTGTGATAATTGTTCGTGCATAAACTTAACAACAATTCAAGATAATGAGTCAAAGTAACCAGTGTTAGGTTGTACAACAAGAGTTGATATTTTAATAGACCTACAATTATGAAATTAATGATCAATCAAAAAGGGATCTTTGTTGTGAAATTAATTGTCTAATAAATTGTTTCAGATCTAATTGAATAAGTTAGGAATAGTTTTGTGGAGTGAGAGATTACAAATTTGTGAATTTGGAATTCAATTAGGGATAATTGATTAGGTCTTGAGAGAGATTAGTAAGGAATCAAACACATAAATTGAGTCAAAAAGATTAAAGGAATTATTATAAGGAAAGAATAAGTCCTAAGTATTCCATCTTGATCAAAACCCTAATTTTATTAGCAGCTCATTGTTTATTTGATTATTTGTTTCATTTATTAATTTTTTTCAATTTCTGTTATTTAAATTTAATTTAATTAATTTCTGAAAATCTTGGACAAAGTTATGTTCAAATTGTTAGCTATTGCATAATCCTTGTGGGAACGGTAACCTCTTATACTACAAGATACGAACAATATACTTCCAGGTATTGAGAGTTTTACTATATATAGAACTTGCTCAATAGTTAAATTTTTTTTTTCCATAAATCAAATTCACATTTACAAGGTTATAAATAAATAAAAAGCAAGGATCTCCTTCAGAAAGATAGAAAGTAATTTGAAAAAAAGTGTGAGAATTTTTCAAAGTAGAAGTTGAAGAAGGCGTAAAAGCCTTATAAAATAGGTTGGGTTGAGGAAGAAGAGTGGCTGCTTATTTAAGATATTGAAATCATTATATTATATTGTCCACTTTCTAGTACCAATTATCATTGGGTTGTTATTGGATACAAATATGGTATTGGCCATGGGCATGAAGATGATAACGATTATGACAGTGGTGGCAATATTTAGATAAATATGAATAATGCTGAGCATGGAGGTGGTATCCACCATAATGGTGGTAGATATGATGAAGGTGGAGGTGGTGGTTGTAGCTATAAACATGGTAATGATAGATATGGTGGCTATGGTGTTGCATATGAACATGTCTATATATTAAGATATATACTTCTTATAGTATTACTTTTGATTTCATAGTTTAATTAACATAGAATATATACATATATGTATTTATTTATTTATCTATTAATCTGGACCAATAAGATTTCTTAAACATCAAAATTGGCACTTTATCAGATTATAGTGATTAACTCAACACATCTTTGAATGCACAAGATTTGTGAAATCTCATTAAAGGTTTCACTTAACACTAGGAAAATCACATGGGTCTCTCTCTAGCACCCTCTTTAACCCTTATTACCTAAGTCATGACCACTTATAAACAGGCTCTCTCGAGGCATCTATAAGAGAATTTACATTAGATTTAGTAGCTAGCATAACTAAATCATGCATTAAGACAAATCAAAGACAATTTGTGTAAATATAATCACATTTTATAAATCAAATCAAATCATTCCATATACAATTAGAGAAGAGTTTTCCCTCTATAAATGTAGGAAAATATCTAACTATGAATGATATTCAAAACAGTGAAAGCAATAGATAAATACAAGGAAACCATAGTAGAAACAAATCTAAGTAAAAATTTTGATTTCATCAATTTGATTCATTAAAATGATGTTTAAATCTTGATACATTGATGAAAATAGTCTTAAAGTTGGCCTCTCAAAAGTTTTAGAAACTCCTAATGGCTAATCCTAGCAATTAGAGAGAAAAAGATGTGTTTAATGTGTATAGGATCCATAATCCCTCCAAAAATTAAGATTCTTCCATGGTAAATACATTTTAACACCTATAGGCATGATTTGGGTGTCATAGTTGTGGTACAAGCCATGGATCATATTATTTTTTCTATAAACAGATACAATCTTTGGCACACTCTTACCTCCAATTCTTGGATCCTCCTTTTTTTCTTATGATTAGCACAACTATAAAATGGCCATGACTTAGGTCATGTTGCTTCTAATCTCTATAATTTTTTTGGAATATTCTCTTGTTCTTAATAAATTTCATTGTAACGTCGAATATGGATAATTACTTAAATATATATTAGAGACTAAGTTAAACACGATAATTTGATATTAAAAGTAAACAAAATATTTAAGTAACATATGCATATTTTATGCACTAGAAATATTCCTATAGTTAGGCTCTTACTTGTCCTTAAATAAATAAATGTTCAATCACTTTTAACTTAAATAAGTAACAATTCCTTAAAAATTCAACAAATCAATAGAAATAATCAAGGATATTCATCATCCAGTCAATTGCATTATTCATCAACTAATTAAGCACTTTGGCATTTGCACTAAATTATAAATTAAATCAATTTAACCTAAAAAATTTTCAAACATCAATGCAATCTAAATATAATATATATATATAGGAAGAAGCCCTGTCAAATAGAGATTTTGTGAAGTTAAAAAATATTACTAAAAAAAAGGAGCAATACCAAACCTCTTGTTAGAACAATAAATTGGCTATTGCTCCTTTTTTTAGTAATATTTTATTTTATTTTTTTGATCAACATTATGGTAACTCGAACTATCATTGCTCAAACTATGGGGGTTTTTATTTTTATCATTTATAGTTGGGTCTTTACTTACATTCGTATTATTGTGGGCACGATAACTGGTACACCAGAGGTGCGTCCTTCCCGGTCCTTTTGTACTAGGGAAAGGTCTTCTCAATGCTTTAATGCCCAATTAATCAAATTCAATTTTTCGTGTTCTATTTTAGAGTAATCGTTTACTTGAAGCTTATCTGCTTCTATTTGCATCTTCCATAAAAGATCTCGGGCTTTTTCCAGTTGTTCAATAGCTCCCTCGCATCTTTTTCATCGTTTATATATATATATATATATATATTGGAAGACCCAAAGGATTCTTCCAATGTATCATTTCTAGGTCTAATGGAATTCATAGGTATAGGAAGAAGCCCTGTCAAATATAGATTTTGTAAAGTTAAAAAATATTACTAAAAAAAGAAGCAATACCAAACCTCTTGTTAGAAGAATAAATTAGCTATTCTCCTTTTTCTAATAATATTTTATTTTATTTTTGATCAACATTATGGTAACTCAAACTATCACTATTGCTCAAACTATGGGGGTTTTTATTTTTATCATTTATAATCAAGTCTTTACTTGCACTTGTATTTACCGTGGGCATGATAAATTGTACACTAGAGGTGTGCCCTTCCCAGTCCTCTCATACTAGGGAAAGGTCCTCTCAAGGCTCTAACGCCCAATTAATCAAATTCAAATTTTCTTCTATTTCGGATTAACCGTTTAATCGAAACTGATCTGCTTCTGTTTCCATCTTTCCTAAGGGATCTCGTGCTTTTTCCAGCTATTCAATGGTCCCCTCGCATCTTTTTCATTGCTCGATAGATAATTGGATAAGCTAATGATTTTTTTCCATGTTTCAGAATAGGGTTAACCAACATGTATGTATGTATGCATGTATAAAGTAAACATAAATGAGCATAAAGTTTTAACCTTTAAGCACTTCAATAACCTAAATTAACAAAAACATAAAACACTTTTTCTTGAAATTAAATGATAGCATTAGAGCCTTGTTTAGAAAGTCATTTAACTTTTTGATGTGAAAGTAAACACCTAGTCATTAATACTTTCAATTACTCAATTAGATCACTAATTCAAATAACTACTAGCTCTACTCTTAACTTCAACCTTTTTACTTAGGTCAAATTCAACAAAATGTCTGTTTATGTTTATTTTATTCACAATTTTTGTTTATTCATCTTTATTTTTTGATATGATATTACAATGATTTGAAAAGTCACTTTATATATATATATATATATATATAACAATTAAACTTCAAATGAGTAATCTTAATCATTCTTCTCTTATCATTAAAGGAATTGTGCCTATTAAGCTAATTGCAATGAAACTAATTCAACAATGTAAAATAGAGTAGGTTGATAAATTATTAAACATCTCCCTATACTTAATTTATTGATTATTCTTAATGCACCAAATATAAAGAAGAAAGAAAAATTAAAGAAAATATAAAATAAAAATAAAAGTAAGCAAACTAAAAAAACTCCTATAAGCTATATTTGTCACTTGCTATCCACAATAAATGTAATCAACATCTAGTCTTGTTTAGATCTTGTAACCATTAATGGAAAATATAAATTCTGGTTCACCCTAAAAATGCTTAGAATCTCAAAGGTGAGCTTCATATAAGTGTATTGACAATTTTTTTTAAAAAAACTCCAACTCGAGTTTTCTATAAACCTTTTTACCTTCAAAACTAATCTTACCATCTTTAGTGTATCCTAATCCACACTTATATTATATTCAAAAGTTTTGTTCCATAAATAAAAATATCTTTCATGAAAATAGGTCTCCTCAAAGGTGAGCATTATGTGTTCATTTGGGAGCGTGTTTTGTATTTGATTTTGACTACTCAAAATTGCTCTAGACTTTATCCTCTTACTTGTGGATGGTTGTGAACTCATCTTTGTGGTTGGATTTAGTTTTAAAATCCCTTTCCTATTAGTTCACACATGGATAATTTTTATGGAAAGAGGTTGTCTTTACATTCTCTTAACTAAAATTATTGGAAAGAATATTCTTTTTAATTTTTTGACACTCTTAATAAAAAATCCAATGAAAAAAGTGAGACATGTATAACAAATTTTCCTTTAAATTTTAGAATTAAAAAAATCATATTTTGTTTTCACATTTTTTTAATGATTTAATATTATCTTGGTCTTTATATTTAAAATAATTTTTCAATAGTGAAACAAAATCTTTCACCAATCAAATAGACCAAATCATTTCTTTTTTGTAATATTAGAGCTCCTTATAATTTATAACTTTTCCACCTTAATTCCTTTTAAAAAAATCATATGCCCCCTAAAGGTTTGGTGTTTATTTTTCTATTCCTATTGTCATTTACAATTATGTTTCTAATAGAGAATGGACAAAATAATTATGTCATGTAATACATGACCTTGATTGCTATCCTCTCCTAAATTCATAACCATTTTTATATGAGATAAACTTATTTTAGTGTCATATCTCTCAAACCAAATGACGATGTTTGTTACATGGATAGGTGTTGTATCACATAACACCTAATCAAACCATATGACATCGATTGTAAATTCTCTGTTAGAAACTTAATAGAGAATGATGTTAGGTTCCAAGCTAAATAAAATCAAAACCTTTGGGAGGCATATGATAGTTTTTAAAAATTAAGAAATGAAATGAAAAAGGTCTAAAATGTAGGAGGATATGATGTAATTAACCATGTATATATTTTAATACTTAAGAATTAATGGTTTAGGCCAATAAGTGAGTATTATAATGTTCTAGCTAGTATGATTCAGTATATGTTGTATTGAACAAAAAATGGTACTCAAAACTTTAATATCATATTGGGTCAAGGTCTTAGCTAGTATCTACCAACATGAAAAAATACTAGTTAATATCAAGTAATAAGTGAAAATTTATAAAATATAAAGGCTAAACTAAAAAAAGCTTAATTCCTTATAATCATATTCGTTGACTAAGCCTCGAATTTGTCTACTACCTCTTCAAAATTTCACAAAGCTTTTCTCTCCTTATTATTACTATTTGCCACTCACTAGCTTCTTGCCATCACCAGCTTGCTAGCTTACCATTTATCACTATCTCACACCATTTATGTGAGCTTCTTATTGTCATGCATTATGGGAGAAATTAGTTAATTAAATTGTTAGTTTAATCCCCCTATATACTGTTAAAATATGAATCTTAATAGTTTATGAAATTATTAAAATTTCAACACATATAATGGTGGACAATTAGTTTTTAGAGCATAAAGCTCTATAAATGAAATAAAAGTTGACTATTGTACTCTTAATGTTTTATTATTGTATTTGAAAGAAACTCTTGGTTGACATGTAAGCACAAAAATTGCTTATATTGTTTGATTTTTAATTGTATTATAATAATACCGATTTAATGTAAAGAAACTTTATAAAATGTTTTATTGGTAAAGTTTAAGCAATTATTTGGCTTAAGTACTGTGTGTAAAGTGATGAAGTAATTCAAAAAAAATACTTTGTATAATCTTTAACTAGATGGAGAAAATTTTTTACTTCAAGGTCTTCAGTTGATAATTTGGTTGATCAAGGAGCTATCAACATTTTTTTTCTAATAACAAGTAACACATTTTTATATGAAGGTTTCCAACCCCTAAGAACAACCAAACCAAATATAAAAATAAAAGATAAGTTAAACATCAATTAGTCTTTATAAGTTTAATTATTGGAAAATGTACATTGTTTCTTTTATTGTTTGAGATTGCAAATGCTTGCTAGTTTGTTCCATTCTAGTGAACAGTCATTAGTAATTATGATCAACATGCTTTGAGTAAATTTATTTTTTTAATATGAAGTTATTTTTTTCTTTTTACATGTCTTTATATTTATTTTCATATATAAATGGAGGGAAGTTTAAGTACTCCTAACAATTCAATATCTTCAAAAAGATTTAATGATCTAGCCTAGATTGATGTAAATTAGTTCTTAGTATGAAGAATCATACAATATGTTTGTATTATGACAAATAATTAAAAGGTGGGTGAACAATCAAGTTAAAGAAATATTTAGTTGGGATCAAAAGTGACGTAGAACCTTACAAACTGTTAGCCATAATGTAAAATGAAATATTGAAGCTTTTCCTGAAGAATATCATAATTAGAAAGAAAGAAGACAAACATTAAACTAAGAAATTGGAAGTAGAAGTTCATTTTGCATTAGGGAAGTTGATATTGACAATACTGAATTTGGTAGAATTTCGTTTTGCATTAGGGAAGATGGTACTGATAATAATGAAGTTGTTGTTCCTAACTAAGAACAAGGGATTGCTATAATTGATATGCAAACAAGAAGAAGAAAAGTGCTAGCTTTTTTGCACCGTAAACAAGCCTTAAAGATCAACGTTTAATCCATATTTCATTACAATCCAAAGAAACAATATATAATGAGAAAATGACAATGTCTAGAGAATGGCATGATGTAGGTGTGTCATTTAATGTTTCCTAAATTTGGTATTATCAAGTTATAACGGATGTTATTGCCTGTGTCGATCTAGAGTATAAGGCTCTTTTAATAAATGATTATGGAGGTAATCTCTGATCAACTCTATTAATAAAATAGAAATTTATTTGATTAAAAGGGCTTCGACAACTTATAGGCTTTCAATCATGTGTGATGGTTGAACAAATATGATAAATGTTTGTTTATCAAAACATCATAAATTAGTTTACATTCTCTCTTTCCTATTCTCTTTAAATTCTTGTTCAATTGTTTGATTAATTTAAATTAAGAAATTTCCTCGTCCTTATTTATATTTATTGTTAAAGGAGTACAATGGATATAAAAGTTTGTTAAATTTTGTAAACGTCTAAGTCACCTCCCTCTTACGTACTATTAACTACTAATATCCTATATAATTATTTCTATAGGAGATGCTATATACTTTGCTGTGAAATTATGCAAAAAGTGAGAAAAGTGAAAATTTTATTTTATGATCGTGCACGAATTTTGAATTTGGTGAGAAAGGATTTCACAATTACTAGAAACTTGTTTCATCTTGTCATTACAAGATTTGCAATAAATTTATATCAACTAATGTTTTGTTCAAATGAAAAAGAAGTTGAAACAAATGTCTATGAGTGATAAGTGAGATGTGTCTCAACATGTTAGGTCTAATGCTAAAATTGAGGATTCTAGGATTATATTTAAAGATGATGAATTTAGTCTCAATATTAGTTTATGATTCAAGTTTGTGAGCCTTTATGACGAGTATTTTTTAGCTAACAATGGTGAGAAGTCAATAATGAGTTACTTTTATAGCGTTATACAAATCTAAATTATGGCTAATATAAAAATAGGTTGTCCTTGTATACATCATATCTTGCATTCATTAGGAAGAGGTGGAAAAATAACTTTATGTTGTTTACTATTGGTGCAATTTTTTAAATCTAAGTGTCTATCTTAGAGTAAGTTTCACAAAGAGAGTTAAAGTTAATAGATGAATGTTTTTAACCATCACAATAATTACTTCACATAACGTGATACAAGATCTTCTTAGCTGATAAATAAAGGTGTGCAAAGAATCGTATGGTGATTTTAAGAGGCTTATAGAAATACAGTAAAGAGGCAAACTTAATCTAGGAATACCTCTCTTCACTTGTTTTACTTAATTTTATTCATAAGATTAGTTTTATTATCTTATTATTACTTAGTGAGACCAATTTGTAATCAATGTTCTAGAATTATAAAGGTTTGCAATTTGAATTCATAGTCAATGTGTAAGTGAAATTAGGTGTATAAGAAATTAAAACAAATTTGAGTTCAATCATTCGAAATAAAGAAATATATTATAATACCAGAGATTGAATATCAGGTATTTGTTCGATACAACTTGACGCTTTGAAAAAAATATGTCATTGTCATTGTTAAATTGAATATAATTTTTTAATAATTTAATTTTATGTGTCTACCAGGACTCTTAGTACAACAAATAGTTCTATTAATCCAATTTATCTTGATCATATTGATCTTTTAGTAGAATAGATTTTTAAGGAACTAGATTTTATAGATAAAAGTGACTTGAAAATAAAATTGGATGGAAAAGTATTAACATGTTATTTGGTGCATTGAGCTTAAATGATGGTAATGATGAGACTCCACAATAATGAGGACTTTGTACTAAATAAAAGTTGAGGTCAATACAATTTAAGTGGATATATCACATAGTGAAGTTTAAAGTTTTACACTTTTTTCTCTTTACTTTTACTTTTACTTGTTGTGTATGTGAAAATAGCTATATTGAATATAAATAATGAGCTTATAACTTTAATTGTTTTTGTTTTAAGTTTGACTTTCATTTTGATGTCTTCTTAGGCACGAACTTTTGTTACTATGTATCTATATTTTTCTTATTATATGATACCTTATTATAATCCATTGTAATATTTTAAATGCATTATATTATTCTTAGTTTAATAACTATATAAGAATTAAACAATCTTTTTGTTATATTAATTATTTTTCGATAATAAATATATTTCTCTAAATGAAAAATATTTGAAAAGTAATATTAATAGGAATAAAGAGATATTTATTATATCAAATCTAGATTATTTTGTTTTTTAAAGACATGGGTAGAAGTAAATTAAAAGTTATATAAAACAATATATTAAGGGAATATTTTATAATTTTATAAAATTGAAGGATGATTCCATAATTTAAAAAGTTATATAAAACAGTATTTCATATGGCCTGACATGTTGATTTGGTTATATTGCTTCCGCTGAAATTTGATCTCTAAAAACAAAGTTTTGAAATCTGCCGTTTTAACCAAAATTTTCATGCTTAAGTTTTCGATCCAACAAATTTGACAACTTTCGTACTTGAATTTAGATGTGCCTCCTGATTATCCTATGAGATAGTAACTTATTATCGAGTTTGAGGCTTAATACCCTCATTTCATATAGAAAAGAAATCCAAAAGAAGAATGCTAGGTTTTAACATGGCTTGTTCCTAAGTTGAAAACCTATAACCTCTCTCTTTTTTTTAATCTTGTTCTTCACCTATTTTTAATCACTTTTTGGCAATGGCTAAACACGAGTCTTCTCCCATTTAGGCCTTGATCTGGTTCCTTTCTTTTTCTAGAAAATAAACTAGCCATGGAACTAAGGTTGCTTGGTAGTTCTGCCATTACTGAGGCCTCTTTTCCTCCTCCTTCCCCTACTCCCCTAAACTAGAATACTGTTTTGTCTATTTCACCACTTTTTGTAGCTTAGCTACCTCTTATCTAAACCCTTGACCAATTTTAATTGTTCCACCTCCCTACCACATAAAACCTTAGACTTTTACCTTACTCCTTTTTCCACCAACCTTTTAGTTCAGGTTTTAAGCATTAGTATGTCTTCATATGCCTTGTCCCCTAACCTGAGACACTTTTATTCTCCCCCTCTACCCTTAAGAGACTTAAAAGAAACAAAGAGCCAAGTGTTGGGCAACTATGTCCACACAGAGAAACTTAACTAGATCTATAGTTAATCAAATATATATCACATTAAAAAATTTATTTCATTGATGAATGGCTTGTTTTCCCCTTAAGTTTAAGCTTGGGCTAAGGCTAATTAGGGTAAGTTAGGGATAAAGAAAAATCAAATCAATAAGGAGGGTTTTTTTTTCATCTTCAAGTTTGGAAGTGAAGCTATTATATTGTTGAAATGAGATCCTAGTATGTTAAAAAAAACCCTCTCATGTTGCAAAAATGGAGACTATAATTAAATCTAGACAAAACTATTACAAAAAACAGTCTTATATGGTAAATTTTCACAACATATCTTTAAAGTATTGTTCTATAACTAGATTGAGCTATCTTACATACTCCATTAGGAAGCCATTCTTCTTAGATAGGCATATTGTGAGCTAGAGAGAATATGTTATGTCAAGATCTATTTAAAGGTGGCAGCCTAGAGAAAACTAACTTATTTTCTCAAAATTAAGAGACTAAAGGAGGAAGGATATCTAATGCAGTCAGAAATTAAGCTCACTTACCAATGGAAGTTTATTGAACAAGTTAAAAAGGCTTAAGGGCCATCAAGCAAAAAATTTGTAATAAATGAAAACTCTGGATTAGTGAACCTATTGCTTCAAATATAAAGTTTTCAAGAGGAAGTAATAAGCATTTAGTGTAAGATATTGAGATATTAGTATAAGAAGAGGAGAAGTAGATGCAAGAAGATGAGTTAATTTCTTCAGAGAATTGCCATAGTAAGCCTATCACTATAATTAACACCCTAAATCTAGGAGAAGAGTTAGTTTTGAAGCATGTCAAAGGAACCACTACAAGGGAGTAGGATTAAACTAAACAAAGAAGGACAACTATGAAAAAAAACTACCAAAGGAGGTACCACAAACTAGCCTTTTAAGCTCTCTTAAGGAAAATTTTGTAACAAGTCTAAAAAGGAAACTAGTTAACAAATTAATGAAGGGTCTATAACCTTAACTTTCATATAACAATTATTTCTTATAATGTAAGGGGCATGCAATTTCCTAAAAAGAAATATGTAATTTACAATTACTTGTAATTGAAAAAAAATTGTAATGTAGGTCTATTGGAGATAAAAATCAAGGAGAACAAGTCATTTACTGTAATTAGATATTTGGAAAGTTATAAAAATACTAGTCAAAACCACCAATATCATTATAGTGGGAAGATAGTTGTTGGATTCAATACTAAACTGTACAAAGTACATAAGCATGTCATGTCTGATCAATTCATTCACTTTCTTGTAAGCATAGATCAAGTCACTAGCCTTTGAGGATTATTTTTACATATGCGTTGAATCATGAGTTTTAAAGGATTCCTTTATGGAAGGAATTAGAGTTTGTAAGCTCTACTATTCAAGCACCTTGTCTAGTAATAGGTAATTTCAACAATATTCTCTTAATAGGCTGAGGGAGAAAGACTAAATTACAAAGCAAGGAATGAGGACTTCTTCAAATGTCTAAATGCATGTTATATTTTTTATTTGGAGCAATAAATAATAGTGGAACTAGCTCACTAGGAAAAAGCTAGATAGGACCTTAGTGAACACCTTATGGCCGTCCAAATTTAGTAATAACTAAGCTCACTTAATAGCCCGATCTATTCAAATCATAGTCTCACTAACATTAAAATAGGAGATAAATTACCCTTTTAGATTTAATAACTTCCTTACAAAGGTTGAGGAGTTTGAGGAGGCATTCTGTAAAGGCTTGAAGTTGAAGTTAAGAGTATCTACTCATTCAAATGTAAGCAAAATATGTAAGCAGTAAAATGTGAATAAAAGAAGCTCTTTTAGGAAAAATTTAGAAACGTTTATTTAATTCTTACTAAGGCAAAAGTGGAATTATATAATGCTCATAAAGAGCTAAATACCTATCCTAGTGATATAAACCTAAAGACATGAGAAAGGAAAGCTTTACTCACCTACACTAAGTTATTGGAAAATCACCATTCTCTAATGAAACAAAGAGTAAAAATTAGTTGGTTAAGGTGATAGGAATACTAAGTTTTCCACAATATTATCTTGTGTAAAAGGAACTTAAATAAAATATATTCTTTAGAGAATATCAGGGGAGAGAGAATTCAAGAACATGAGGATCTTAAGAAATTGGCATTCCACCACTTTAAAAACTTAATTGGAATTGCTATTATTGATAATTTGTTCATGAGATCATAAATTTCATTCCAAGTTCTCTATATCTAAAAAGGAAACGTTGGTGAAACCTTTTAAGGCTAAAGATAATAAAATTGCATTATTCAGTATGAACCCCAAAAAGGCTCTAGGCCAGATGGCCTCAATATTTGCTTCTTTGAAAAGTCTTTACATCTAACAGATGATCAAATGATCACCAAAACTATACTAGAGTCCTTTGCATATGGATGCTTGAGGAAATGAACAAAACTTATGTAACCTATACCCAAAAATACAAATCCAAATTTACTGGATGACTAGAAGCTAATCTCTTCTTATGATATAACCTACAAGATCCTTTTTAAGATGATATCTTATAGGCTTAAAGAATACTATAATCAATCTAAAATGCCTAAAGAATACTATAATCAATCTAAAATGGGACACTTTCATGTAAAGGATAAATACAGGTGATACCTTGCTCTTAGCATATTAACTTTTCAAAAGTTATCTTAATAAAAAGGTCCTGAAAAGTTAATTACTCAAAATTGACTTAACAAAGTATTTAATTATTTCAATTGGAGGTTTTTGGTTGATTCCCTAATTGCCTTTTGTTTTCTTGTCAAATTTGTCCTTTAGTTATAGTAATGATTCATGATAGCCTCTTTATAATCCTAATGACAAAAAAGCCTTCTTTAACCTTCAATAGAGCCAAAGGATTAAGATAAGTTGACCCGATTGTCCCTTACCTCTTCACCATTTTCATAGAATTATTTGACCAAATTAATAACTACAAGGTTTATTAAGGAGATGATTTTAAATTCCATCACAAATGCAAGCAGTTCAAACTCTTTAGCCTATCTTTTATGGATGATCATCTGCTTCTATGTCAAGCTGACTATTATTCTATAAAAATATTAATAAGATGCTTGGATTTCTTTACTATGATCTCAAGCTTAACCTTTAACAAAACCAAAAGCTGCCTGTATGTATATGTTGATGCTCAAGAGCTAACAAGTATTCTTATAGAAATTTTTAAGTCTCAGACATTAAGCACTTCCTTTTAAGTACACGGGGAAAGCAATATATGACAAGAGAAATGACATGGATAGTAAGCCACTTTTTAACTTAGTATAAAAAAGTTAACATTGGATCAATACATTCCTCTCTTATATTGTTAAGTTATAATTTATCAAATCACTACTCAATAATCTCCATATTCATTCGATGTGTCATATGTGAATCAAAAACTTATTAAGGATGTGGAAAGGATAATAAAGAATTTCTTATGTTCAGGGAAATCTAATAATACTCTTGAAGCAAAGTAAGTTGGTGTGAGATGTTTTCTGAGCAAAAAAGGGGCCTGGGGATCAAATCTATTAATTAAAAAAAATGTTTCTGGTCAAACATATATGAGAGCTATTTACAAACAATAATTTTATTTAAGTTAGGTGGATACACTCCCATATCATAAAAGATCATATTTTTTGGGGGTATCGAACCCATGTAAAACTCCTAGTCTCTAAATCAACTTTTCAAATTAAGAAACATAATGCATCAAGAAATGAAGAATATTATTAGATAAGAAAAAAAACACCTATTTTTGGTTTGATAACCATAATAAAATAGGGCATACATACTGTTGGGCCCCGAATTTTTTTTAATTATTTTAGTAAGCATGATTTGAATAAATTTTATGGTCTGACTAGATAAATCATTTTTAATTGGAGTTTAATTATTATGTCAAGTTTAGGAGGATTTATTTCATGGAGTGATGGAATTAAAGTGTTAATATTGTAAGGTACATAAGGGCATTTTTGGAAGATTACTTAAGGTTAGAAGCACTAAGGCATTAAAGGAAGGGTAAGGTGGACTTCTCTCACCCATTAAGGGTAGAATGGGAAGAGGAAAAGATTGTCTTGTAAATAAGAAGACCAAAAATGTGAAGGAATGAGAGAAAATCAAAAAGTAAAAGAGAGAGAGGAAGAGAGGTTTCGGTGAAGTTGAAAGCAAAATAGAGCTTTGGACTAGGTTACATTTTTTTCTTAGTTTTAAAGAGAGAGTTTGAGGTTATTCAAGAAGGGAAAAAGAAAGAGGAAGGGAAGAGCTCTCTTTAGAGCCAAAAATCTCATTAGTTGGTGAACATTCAAGGTAAGTTGATTTCAATCTTTTGGAGTTTTGAAAGGTCTTTGGTTCAAAGAGCTTGGGAAATGTATGGGTTTAAGTATTCTCGGGTCAATTTCATGCTTTTGGTTCTACGGGTCCTCAAATTTGAATTCCTATTGAATGAAAATTTTGTCCTTTAAGAAAGAAATCAAGGAGGGGATCAAGAGAGGCCAAGGGAGCAAGAGGAAAGACATCTTTAAGCAAATTCCTAAGCAAGTTTATAAGAAAGGAAACTAAGGTGGGTGACATTTTTATAGTTTAGTCAATAAGCTATTAAAGTTTCTTTCAAATAAGTATAATTAAATGATTTTTCCAACTACCTTGAAAATGTGCATTTATTGTCCTTTAAAATGGTTATATGATTGGTGTGTGATTTTGATTGATGAAATTGCATATGAATAGTGCATGCTCCTGAAAAAAACAAGTTTTTCAAAATGTGCCATTTTGGGCATCAAGTTTACAAGATTTTGAAATATGTGCTATGTGGGTTTGTGGTAGTCTCTCAAGAATCATCACATGCACGTTGACCTAAGTATAGGCTTCTCCTGCCTACCCACTAGTGGCACGAAGCTCTTTCAAGGACTCCTCAAGTTTACGACTACACAAGACCATTATAAGGAAATCTGTAGTGCGTTATGTTTTGAACTCACCCAAACCATGATGATATGCTTATGTGTTTACATGTGTGGACAAGTTTGATGAATGCTTGACTTACATGAGTTGTGAATTGGTTTGACAAGTTGAGAATTCGAAAAATATATGTTTTATGGATTTTCATGAGAAATTGCTATGATTGTAAGAGTTTTCAATGATTTTTGCTTGTTATCGAATATAAAATTGTTACCCACGAGCTTTAAGCTCACCCCCATTCTCCTCCTTCCATTCAGGTGATGAGCGAGAGATTGAGTAAGTCAAGAGTCAAGGCATCACTCCAGTCTGCATATTTTCTTTCGTATTTTTAAGTTAGAATTTGGAATTCAAGGCTTTAGCTACATTTCAAGCTTTACTAGTTCAAGTGTATTTTGTATTTTGTATTTTGGTTCTCAAACTCAATTGATGTAATATGGCTTGAAATGTCATTAAAGCTTTGTAAGGACTTCTGCCTATTAATATAAATGGTATGTATTTTGGGTTTATTATGACCACTTGTAAGTTTTCACATTGCATTTGATGTTCACATGAGTTTGAGGCTTTAGGAAGTAGTTGGTGTTTATGTTCTTGGTGTATTTTGTCCTTGGAATTGAATGAATGAGGGTGGTTGAAAAGATTTATGTTACATTAAGTAAGGTAGGTTGCAAGAGGTTTTGGGATCTGCTTCAGGGGTTTTCATTGCGTAAGAATGTAAAGACGCAAGGAATCATCTGTGATGATGTCAGAACACAGATGCAACGAAACACAAGCACAAGAGAAAACAAAGACGCAAGGAATCGTCTGTGATAACGTCAGAACACAGACGTAGGGAAACATAAACACAAGGAAAACACAGATGCAAGGAATCATCTGTGATGACATCAGAACACAGATGCAAGGAAACACAAACGCAAGGGAAAACACAAATGCAAGGAATCATCTGTTATGACGTCAGAAAACAGATGCAAGGAAACATAGATGCAAGAAAAACACAGACGCAAGGAATCGTCTGTGATTACATCAGAACACAGGCGCAAGGAAAATACAGACGTAAGGAATCGTCTGTGATGACGTCAGAACACAGACGCAAGGAAACATAGACGCAAGAAAAATATAGACGCAAGGAATCGTTTGTGATGACGTCAGAACACAGACGCAAGGAAACACAAACGCAAGGAAAACACAGACGTAAAGTAAAGACGCATCGTCTGTGATGACGTCATAATACAGACGCAAGGAAAACACAGACGTAAAAGATAGACGCAAAGAAATCACAAACGCAAAAGATGGACGCAAGGAAAAATAGACGAAGTGGAAAAAATAGGCGAAGCGCCAAACATAGATGAAGTTGAAAACACAGACGATACAAAGAAGAAGTTAAGCCAGTACGTTGAACAGTTAATTAGTTGGAGTTAGTTATAGAACTCAACTAAATAACGATTTTTAACAAGAAGTGGTTATCAAGGATCAAGAAGCAATTACAGATTTAGGCTGTAAATACCAGTCATAAGACAAATATTCTGAAGAGGTCAAATTGAAATTCCACCTTAAGTTTTTCCACAAATGTGTCCGGAAATTGGTCAAGAGAATTCTTTTGAGGATTGGTTGGTTTGGGCATGTCACCCTTGTGGGATGCGCGTCCAGATGTCACTTAGGATGTCGGATACGTTAATCGCAAGGGCGGGGCCCCAACATATACAATAGTTAAAGTTTAAGCAACTCAAGCTCCTGCTTCTCTTAAAACCAAAGTGAACTCTATGATCTCAACCAATTATAAACCCAATGTTGATGCGAGAGAAGAAGTCATATGACTATGTCATAGTTCTAAGAGGTTCATTAACAAATCTTGTCTAAACCTAGTTAAATAATTTGGATAAAAAACCACATGATAAAAGTTGGCATAATTTTGGAGCAATTCACTTAAAGCTTCCTTTATATTTTAGCTCGCTATTTTACATAGTCTTAGAACTTTAGACATTTTAAATGGTATTACACTTCACACTAATCTCTATTCTCTTTGCAGTAATGAGCTTGAGACACTCAACTACTTGTTACTCGCTACAACTAAAGTTGTTTTTTGTATCAAGCACTTGGCTTATGCAAGAAGTTGGACTAAATTTAAGAATTTCGGACTAAACATTTGAAAGTCACTCATCATAGAAGTACTATAGTCTTCAAGCTGGTATTGAGTTATGACAGTTGTCGTATATATGATGAAAAATAGGCAAATCATCTAAAGCGTCCACCAAACACCCTTAGTCTTAATTACAAGCACAATCAAATAAGTAAGGCAAACTATCTTAGTTCGTCGAATTCAATTTTATGAGTCCAACATTAACTTCAAATTAGAATATTAATTAAACCTGATTAGCACTACCCAATTAGTCAATTTTTTAATTGAACTTTGGCTTTTCTTCGCTTGAGCTTTTCTACTAGCTTCTTTTTACTTTGATTTTGTTTTAGATCTCTAGGCTTCTTCTCCTTTGATGCAATTTTTTGTTTTTAGTCTCCTTGTAGTTGTTCCTGTACTCTCTCTCTTTTAATGTGACTACTATTCATTTCTAAAAACAAAAAGAATGACAACAATTGTTCGTGAATATAAATAGAAATAGGAAAAGAGGACCTAATATTTAAAATCACAAGGCCAAAAATAGGAATAGGAAAAAAGAGAACTAACATTTAAAATCACAAGGGCCATAAATAGAAATAGGAAAAAAAAAAAGAACTAACATTTAAAATCACGAGGGACATTCATGCATTCATTCATAACATTTAAAATCACAAAGGCCGTAAATAGAAATAGAAAAAAAAAAAACAAGAATTGACATTTAAAATCACAAGTGCCATTCATGCCTTCATTCATTCATTCTTTGTTCTCAATATGACAATTTCCTGGAATAATCTTTTCATGGCAGAAGGGGCCGAAGAAGGTGCCTTGTTAAGCCATCAAACAAGGGTAAAGTCCTTTTCGTCGTCAGACAATGTTGAAAGTACAAGCGAGTATTTGAACTCTCCTTTAAGATACATATCTGCTTAAGGGAGGGCTGACTTTAAGGTCCTGGTGAAGGTTTCCAGTTGCTTCAACCCTTCTTCAGGTGACTCTGCTTCGCCCAATAGCTTAACCATGGCGCTACCAACGATTACACCATCAGCACCCCATCCTGCCACCTGCAAGAAAACTCAACATTAAGTTAAAGATATAGTATTGCTATGGGAGCAAGAGAATAAAGTCATCATGCTATCTGCATCAGAAGACGAACCTGTTTCACATGCTCAGGCTTGGATATGCCAAAGCCAACAGCGACAGGCTTATTTGTAGTCTGTCAAATTAAAATATCAGCCATGTTAGCAATCCACCCTCTCCTCATCCCATACCATCTAAGCCCATTAAGACCTATATACGTAGAAACAAAATGCGAAGGGGAGTAATAGCTGCCATGTAAGCAGAGGGGAGTGATAGATGCCATGTAGGCAAGTTTGTTAGAAAACGGTTAAGGGGAGAGAAGATGAGCAGGGAGGGGAATATAGCTAGCTGGTGAGAGAGATACTAACAACGATTCTATCATCATTGTTAGGAATTTGGCCTGGAATATCCAGGAGGGGGAGTACGCTCCAGCTTGTAATCACCGCATTACTATCAGTATACTATTCAATAATACAATCTCTATTGAGGTTCCTAACAAATTGGTGCTTTCATTGAGAGTGATATACGGGTAGAGGTTGTATGCAAACACGTATGGAGGCTAGAGTTTCTGCTATTGAAGCGTCTTTAAGGAGACAAGAGTCATCGGCATCGGCACAAAAAGCAATGGTGAAGTCGCATGATGCTACACTGAAGGATCTTAGGTCGCAGTTGAGTGCATTGATGGCTAGTGTCGAGACTTTAGCAAAGTCCCAGGGCCAATTACAGACGGAGTTGAGAGAAGGATTCCAAACTCTCAAGTCCAGAAATCCCGAAAAGCAGAGTATGGGTGACGGAGGAGAAGGTTCACCAGTAGTGACTCACCTGGCATCCTCGTCCGCAGGTGGAGTTAATCCGGTTCAGGGAACAAAACCTCATCGACAGGAGGGTCGCACCTCTTCGGTGGCTACAGAGCGCGCTTGGGAGGAGTATAGGACAGCGGCACGTAGAGTCGAACTTCCAGTATTCCACGGAGAGGACCCATTTGCATGGGTCGTACGAGCTGAGTCTTACTTTTCTATTCATGAGATTCCGGCTGAACTAAGGTTGCCGATGGTGCAGATATGTATGGAGGGGACCACGTTTTACTGGTTTAAGTCACTGTTGGAGCTGGAGCCATGCATGACGTGGGAACGATTCAAGTGATCTCTGTTCGATCGATATGGAGAAAGGGATGAGGGAAATCCGATAGAGCAGCTGAAGTCGATAGTTCAACGAGGATCGATGGATGGATATATAGAAGAATTTGAGAAGGTGACTTCGCAAATAACTCAGTTTCCAAAAGAGTGGTTTATAAGTTGTTTCCTGGGAGGACTTCGAGAAGAGATAAGGAATCGGGTCAGGACCCATGAACCGACTACCCGAGCCCGGTTACTTTTGGTGGCGCGCAAGGTGGAAAGGGAGCTGGTTGGGGAAGGTATCATCCGACCCAGCGAAACAAAACACAAACCTGGAATTCCTTCTTCTGGGTACGATTTTCGGATGGGCACTTCCAACAACCAACGTATGGGGCAGTCGGGAAACATTACTACAAATGCAAAGGGAGAAGGAAGAGAGTTGACAAACAGGTCCAGAAGTATGGTGGCTGGTGATAATCGACAAAATGCAATGGTTGGGGATAATCGACAGAATGGGTCAAGATGGAAGGTTACCCGAAACCTGTCATATGAGCAACTAATGGAGAGGAGAGAAAAGGGGTTGTGCTTCAAGTGTGGCCAAACCTATGGCCCACTTCATCAATGCCCAGATAAGGAATATAGGTTGATCA
>JAOSBN010000004.1:14465635-14532014 GCA_027563595.1 Erythroxylum suave | reverse complement strand
AGGCTATATGATGTATGATCATGCCGAGATATGTTTACACACGCCTAACCCGTCCCAAATGACCAATTTACCCTTCCAATCGGTGATGGGATGTTACAAAGCATTTAATGTGGTTGATATAAAAAGAAAGGTATAAAGCTCAAATGGGCTTATCAAAAATGAAAATCATATAATGGGTAGGCAATTTGGCAAATGTGGTTTATGAAAAACAAAGAATACCTAATCATATCCATGTTAATGCTTGTGATTAAAATGTGGTCTTGAATAGGAATTCAACGCAAAATCATGATGTACATGTTATGAAGGTCACACATTATCAAAAAACACTGAGATTGATATAAATGTATCAGTATAATAATGCTCAAAATCTTATTGGCTTTGTCTACCACTAGTCACTACTCTTTTAAAGATAATGCACATCAACGAATTACAAGAGTAAAAATACATGTTAAAGATGCTATGAAATTCTCTAGTCAATTCACACTGTAATAATGACTATATAATCCTAGAAGCAATAGAAAATGAGAAAATGTTGCTTTCTTTGTTTTATTCTTTCTCTCATTTTGATTGAAAACTTAAAAACAAGAAAAAATAAACCAACAAAGAAACATAAATGCATTAAAAAAAGAAATGCGAAAATTTAAAGAACAGAATTTAACTTCTCTTGGGTTGCCTCCCAAGAAGTGCCTTTGTTTAGGGTTGCTGGCTTGACCCCTTCTTCCTCCTCACGTGACACAAAATTGTGATCTTCTGGTATTACAGTTAGCACCACTTCCAAGCGAGGTTGTTTTAGATAGGGCCTTAGTTGATCATCATCCCCATTTAGCATCTTCCTTATGCTCAGATTCTCAATCTCAGCTGAGTTCATAAACTCTAGAACTCTTTGCCTTTTTCTTCTTCCTTTAGTTCCTCTAACCTGCTAGGTAAAGGTAAAGAGTCAATCTTAACGATAATTATGAACTCAGTTTTTACCTCTGAGGTAAAAGATGTATCTTTTTTTTGCTTCGAGCTCCTCTTTAGCTTCTTCGACACAAGCAATTTGTTGAGGGTTGACAACCCTAAAAATTCTCAAGCTACCATTCATTTTGTAAAGTTTTTGCACTAATATCCATTGGGTACTCCTCAAGTCGATATGGTTGTGTCTCTTTACTTTGTGATCCTAGGCGGTTGATAGCTTCCATCAATTGATCCGCCTGGCAGGTCAAGTTCTGGATTCTATAACTTGTTTCCTGCTAGAATTGCAACGTGTTAGCAACATACACATTAAGTAATTCTTCCAACGATGTTTCTGAGTCTTGATAGGAAGCTTCTGGTGTGTACGGGAATTGCTGTGCTTCCTGCAAACTGTCATGGAAATGATTCAACTGATTATCCCATGCATAACAAAAGTTAGGTTGATCAGTCCAAATATTGTCATAGGATTAAGAATATGAATTAAAGAAAAAATTACTTCCAACCATGATTTTTTAATTTTTATAAAATACAAACGCAAAACACAATAAAGAAAGGATCATAAAATAACTGAAAAGAAACCAATTACGAAAAAATATATACAAAACACCAATTAAAATCACAAACAAAAACTAAACACCGCAATCCCCAGCAATGACACAAAAATTAACTGATGCGTTGTAACATTAGTCAAAATAAAATAACTAGACTACTACTGTAGCAGTGATGAGTTTAAGTCGATCCCACAGGGTGTGTTCAGATAGCTTATGAAATGAAACTAATTGATGTTTAGGTAAAATTGGGGAGAGGGGGGTTGTTGGATTTAAGAAGAAAATAAAGTAAAATAAACCTAATAAAAATTAAAGAAAACATGCAAAAAATAATAAATTTGGGGAATTCGCTAGTGATCTGGTACATTGGTTCGATCTCGACGTACACCCTAATTAAGCATAATTTATTAATTTGTCGTTCTTTTATCTCTCTTAGCAATTATTGGTCATAGATTAATAATAACCTCTGTAATCCCAATTTTTCCTTAGATCCTAGTTAATCACAAAGCACTCATTAATTAACCCTAGTTATATAGAAACCTAGAATAAGCTCTCCAAGTTTATCTGGACAACCGCATTATGAATCAGAAAAATAGACCAATCTAGCTAATAATCACACAAGCTTGGATTATTTAACCTATGTTATGTTATCTCTAATGATTCAAAACCATTAATCGCTACATATGAATCAGAAATACAACGATTACATATTGTACTCAATCCTAGCAATGGGTTTTCAAGAAAAACCATTCAATAGATCATTAAAATCATCATCATTCAAATACCCACTCACTTCATACAAGATAACATAATCAATTCTAATGAGAGAAAGAAACAACAAAAATAATAAAAAATACTTAACTAGGGCCATCGGTGTCGATGTCACCTCTGAACCGGCATCAGGACATCTAGCCATCCATGAGTCTCTCAAGAAAATGCATCAACCCCATAAAAATGATCCCAGTTAAAGCCCCCTTTTATTCTTCACTCACGACCCAAGCCTTTTATCTCTACCTACTGTTCATCGATGTGACAAATAAACTTAGGGGGTTTTGGTCCACCCCACTATTCACTACACTTCTCTTCTAGCCACAACTCCTCTCCATTTCTTATTCTACTGCCTTTCTCCATGCCAGCCACCACCCACCTGTCTGCTTCACACCTCTCTACTAGTGCGTGATGTGACAATTAAACTCTAAAGGTTTTCAGTTTAAGCTAACTGTTCATGTGTAACCCTTCAGCCGAAAACTTATGGAAAATGTCTGTGTTTTGACATATTCTGATGCCGTATTGCTAGATTTTTATTCGTTTGGTGGGTAAGAAAAGTTCCTAGGGTTGCAAAATTTCATGCTTTAATCTTTTATTTGTATTCCATCATTAAATATACATATAAAATTAATAGGAAGACAAAATGAGCAATTAAACACAAAAATTAGGAATGAATTCAAATGAAATAACATATAAAAATATAGAAAAATCCATTCATATTAGATACTTATCATCTATGTCATTTGAGTAATTATAATGTATTTTGCCAGATACTGCTTATTATGTAAATAATTAAAAGGGATTTTAATTCTATCTTCTAACATGACATAGGTCTCAATGAGTCACACCAGAAAAGATTTGATTAGAAAAAGGAAATTATTCTAGTATATCATATGATGTACTATGATGATAAAATTAATTATAAATGTTATAATTATTTTGGTGTCATATGGTATTAGAATAAATGTTATTAGATAACAAATTTAATCCTACATAAATTTATTTGATATGTATGACATGTATAAATTTAGTGCTCAACAAAATAATACATATAATTATATAGTATAGTTATATGGAAATTGGGTCAAATGTTTAATTATTTTGAAGCATGAGATTAAATGGTTAAGTGGCAATTAAATGATATTAAAATTGCCAAACATATTAGGATGTGGGATGTCCATGCAAAGAGCAAAAGAATATGTTTAAATGCTTGTAAATTTTAACCTTATGCTTTGTTCCTTTGCTTCATTTAAACAAGGGCAATTGAGACTTTTCGAAGAAACCGTTTAAACCCTAGTTTTGTCAAAAAGTAAGAAGTGATTTTTTGACACTCCCTCTTCTTTCCTCCTCACTGGTTTTCTAGTAACTATCTTCTTCTGTGTTTTCTTCCTAGCTGTCGATTCTTTATCCTTCTCCCAAGTCGAAATTACCTTTGCCATTTAGCTCATGTGTTGAATAATAAAGCACCCATCCTTTTATTAATGTTGGGGATTTTCTAGGATCAAAGATAAGCCATTGAAGTATCATCTAGCTTTGGGAACCATTGGGCTTTCTAATCGATCTTTGGTGGAAACCTTGGAGTGCATTTCACTTGGTGTAAAGAAGACATAGCCAAGAGCAAGGAGACATAACTGTGAATAAGAAGACATAGCTATGAGACCTTTTATTTAGTTTAGAGACCAAGTTCAAGGTATAATGATTTATATGCTTTGATTTATGCTATATTAGTTATTGAATTGGTTACAAGACAAGATCTTTTGGGTTCTTATTGGTTTTAAAATTTTATTTTAACCCGCTTCAAGCCTAAAAAAAATGACAACTAAAACTAAAAAGAAAAACAAAAAATTCAAACAACCAGATTTTTTTTAACTAAATTTGAAAATAAAAGATAAAATAAAACTAAAATAGAAATAAGTAGACCATTATTACTCCAGTGGAATTTATGGTAATAAGTAATAAGTAATAAATCCATTTTATTTTTCTAGAAAATATTTTTATGTTCTTAAGTTGAATAATTTTTACTAAATTAACTAACATAGTCCTAAACTATCATTCCGACCTTAAAGTGAAAAGAGAGCTTTTTAGGGCCCGTTTATTTCTATTTTTTTCCTTGTTTTTTGTTGTGGTTTTCATTAAAAAAAAAGAAACAAGTCATAAAATGTGTTTGGTTGAGTATTGTTATGATTTATTGTTTTTAAAAATATAAAACCACAATAACTTTAGAGAAACGTAAAAAAGATGATTTTGTATGTTTTAAAAATAGGTTACTTTTTTTTAATATAAAAACAATGTTTCCCCATTTTTCACTGTCTTTTATGTTCTTTTTCAACCTTGTTCTGCCTTTACCACTTTGTGTTTGCTTCTTCCTTTTTAAGAAAAGGTCAACAATGGAGGCAACGAAGATTTGGTGCTTGGCAAAGTTTTTCCATCGTCTCTTAGAAGTTGAAGGTCTGGGTAGTCACGTTAAGTTGATAATTTTATTGACCTTTTATGGGTTGAGATATGGGCCACCCACTAATCCTCCTTTTCCATTACACGTTGTTCCTTCCATATTCTTTTTCGTTTCACAACGAGTTCTTGTTGAAAATGGTGAAGTCATCGTGAATTTTCCTTCTACTCATTTTCTCTCGAAGTTCCTTATAGTTGTCAAATGCATCGTGTTTTAAGGTTCAATTTGTTATGTATTTAGTGTTAAATTGAGTGTTTAGTGTGTATTTAGGTTTTAATTGTTAGTTTACATGTTTAAGTTTTTTTATGGGTTAGTACGAGTCTTTGAGCTTAAATGTTATATTTTTGAGGTACCTTGACATGTTTGTCAGTGTTTTAAGGTAAATGGCAAAGAATGGAGAAGTTTCGAAGAGTTTTGGGCTAAAACTGCCATGATCATGACAAAAAGAGGCATGCCAGCAGGACCTAGGCCACGATCGTGCACTTTGGGCACTGTTATGATAGAGAGCTCTGAACCAAGCCACGATCATGACAAAAAGGATTAGGCACTAGCCACGATATTGGCCTACGTCGGGTAGACACGAAAATAGCTAAAAACATCAAGTTTCGTTGGACTTTTCGAATTGTTTTGACCCCGAATCAACCCTAGGGCTTCTAAGGTATAAATATAAAATTAAAGAACAGAGAAGCAACCTTTTTGCATCAGTCAACTTTCGAAACCCTAGAGAGCATATCGAGAGATTTGAGGAAGGAGACAAAGGAAGATAGACACGAAGAAGAAGCTTGACATGAAGTACTTCCCAGAATAGGTGGTTTCTTGCAGTCGTTACCTCCATCAATCCATTTCAAGCATATTTTTCCAATTTATTTCAGTTTTATTGATGTATAAAATTGAGATAGTTGTCGAGAATAGGTTTTGTTGAATGTCGATTATTATCTAAACTCACCTTTGGGATTTTTATCTTTGAGATTAACAAAGTTTGGTTTATTGTGTTTCCATTGAGTTATTTGTGATTCAATATCTATTGTTAATAATTCGATAATAAACTGAGAGGGTGAGCTGAGTGAATATCATCAAATTGGGGTAACGAGAGTTTGGTGGTTCGATAGATAAGAGTTGAATCAAACTGACAAAATTATGTAACGAGAGATTAAGCATACGTTTCGGGTAGATTATTAGACAAATTTAGAACTAATTAAGATTTTGGGCAAATTGGAAATCGAGAGATTACAATTCCATAATTTAAATTAGGGATTATAAATTAAGGTTAAGTATTATAACTCGAGAGAGAGTAATATATCCTAGGACCGTCTAGACCCAATGATTCGGTGATTCCACAATTGATTAGATTTTTATTAATTTCAGATTAAAAACCCCCTTTCTCTCAATTGGTAACTTCTAGGTTAATTCATGATTGGTTTTGCAAAATTGCTATCTGTTTATATTTTCTAAATTTAATTCTTGATATTATTTGTCTAATTGGTTAAATTTATGCATTAGTTGTTTATTTTGATTCGATGTGAAATTTAGTTAAGCCTTAGATTTTAAGATTAGATTACCCTCTTCATAGGAATGATACCTTAGGAACTACACGAACAATCTGTGCGCTTATGGAAATATCAAGGTTATAAATATTAAAATTTGTCATAGATAAACGGTTGATCAACTCATCTCTAAAGGTTGATGCTTTCTTGCCCATTTTATGAAACCCAGGTTTTAGATTTTCAAAAGGCTACCATTTTTAGTTATCAGATCTTATTTATGTCATTTTCTTGCTTCGTTTATTGCTCGTTAAAACAATCTGTTTTTGGGGATTTTGGTTATATTGATGTAGATTGTTAATTGGGGTTTGTGAGATATTTGATGGAAATGGTTGGAAACTTGTATATTGTTTGTTTATGCATATATTGATTAATGGAAGTTTCTAAGGTAGCTTCTTCTTGTTTGGATAAGTTGTTAGAGGGATCTGATTCACCTAAAGGGACCTATTGATGAAACTTTGAACTGGAGTCATCTAATACTAAAGATGGAGTTAATCGTCAGTTTCATTAAATGAATGCATTGGAGATCTTGAGGGAAACCATATTTGGGATGATTGTCTTATGATATTCAAAGTCTTAATGTAATTTTCTAATTTATAAAATTTTATTATATACAATTAATCTGCAATTTTCTTTAATTATATAAATATACAAATATTTTATTTCTAACCATAATGAGAAATAATTTATTTTTAAAAATAAATTATTTTAAAAATAATTTACATAAAAGTATAATTAAAAAATAAAAACATGATGATAAAACCAAACATGTTTTTGTTTTTACTTTTTTATTACAACCATCATCCAAACAAGTTTTTGTTTTCAGTTTTTATATTAAAAAACCCAATCAAACAGGTTTTTTAATTAAATAATAGAAACCAAAAACTAAAAACAAAAACTAAAAATTACAATAGAAAAGCATAAATGGAACTAAACAACTCCTAAGTATATGACCTAATAAATCTCACTTAAATAAAAAATGCAATTAACTCGAAGAAGGATTTGGTGATAAGGATAATTAGGAGTAGTATTTTTTCATTTTAATATTTTAAAAATTTCGATCGAAAATCATAACAATTGTCAAGTCGAGATGTATATTCATCCTTTTGGCAGTTGCTATAAGGAACCTCAAGCAACATTGAAGGATGACTTTGTTTTATGGAGAGAGAAAAGTAAAATAATCTTCCAAAATATTAATAGGACCATTCAAATTTTCAATGGTTTAGACAAATAATTTTGGCACATAGAATTAAGCTAAATATGAATTCTGTGCTAGCTTATAATTGTTGTGTTATTTAAAATTTGACTACCCTAATATCAATTTGTTGCTAGATTGAATTGGTTTTTGGAGAATAGGCATAAACTTTGTGTTTATTCTATGGAATTTGGTTTAGGCTTTATTTTGTTTCGAGTTAGTTTTTAGTTATATGTTAAAGTCCAGGTTTTGCCATTGTATGTAAGGATAGTAGTCATTTTAAAACTCAATTTTAGATTGATCAAAGTCAATGAATTAAGTCTAATTAATGGGATAGGCCTAATTAACTTAAGTTTGGACTTGAGATTGAGCCTGTCAAACGTGAACTTCCAATTGAACTCAAGTCGTGCTCTTATAAGTTGGATTGGGTTAGACGGGTAATAGTTTATACTTGTTATCATCTCCAATTAAAAGAATTATTATATTCTTCTTTTTTCAATTAATTTTCAAGCATCTTGCAATTATAACCTTGTCTTAATCTTGGGGGAAGAAGATCTTGAACATTTCAAACTTTCAAAATCTTGGGAGGCTTTAAGATTGATATGTATAAGCAATAAGGATAATAGAGGAGACTAGGGCAAGTGTAGCAAGTCCGTTAAAATGATGACTTGTCATTTTATGTTCGATTTAGGAAAAATTATGCTTCTTAAACATGAAGATTAATAATTAATCTATCTAATTAAAAAATGGTCCATTTTAATCTCAAACTTTACATTTATGTACAATAAGGCTCTAAATTTGAGAGTGTTTTAAAAAAACATCAAATATTTTAAAATTTCTTGTATTCAATCTTAAATTAGTCGAGCCCTTAACTTTATCATAATTCTATTAGTTATTAAATGAGACGAAATTTTTTTCTTATAACAGAACTTATTTTCTTTTAAAATAAAACCTAATTTATAGTGATGGATCACATTACCAACAAGTCTCTTCTCTTTTCCCTTGCTTCTTTTTCATTTAGCCATCAATCAATGTTTTCTTCTTCCTAATGACAATATGATATTATAATAATAGGGTTTGAAAATCTTCTACTTCCATCTATTGAGTTTATCAACTAAAGAATATAGCATTATCATGCTTTCAACCAATGTAGTAAGATGAGCCCACAGAGAAAAGTGTTTTTAGGGTTACATAATTGAACAACCAATTCACTACCTTTAGGGATTCATTTTGATACAATATGGTTAGTAAATTGTACTCTTTAAAAGAAGTTCCATGCTTTCCTCACTATTCAAAAAGAAACACATTATCATATTAATCAATCTTTGTACTTCTTATTAAAAGTGACAATCCATGGAATTATAAAAATAAAGAATAAGAATTAGTTGTAGCTTTTCTTGATCTTCTCACTAGAAATATGCATTTGCATCTTTATTTCCTTCTCCTTCCCTTTCTTCAATCTCAGATTCATATAAATGTAGAAATAATTATGTTTAAGAATGATGATCTCTTTTTTAGTAGTGTATTATTATTGGCAACAAATTTCATTGCACCAAGTTTAGAAGATTGACAATATTTTTGACATTTAAACATTTGCATAATTTGAATTAACTGATCTTATACAAATAAGAAGTTTTATTAATTCATGTAAGCATTATTATGTTACATCTTTTTTACTTATGCTCCTTAACTAATTTGCCATTTTGTTTTTCTTTTATGGAGGCAATTATCAGCTCATGATTTTTTAAGATATACTACAAACTTTATTGATCATGACAGGATCTTATCCTGTAATGACTGGGCTACCTATCCAACATTCCATGGTGACTTTCTAGTTGACATCTGAGTCGGCTAGAAAGTTCCCGTGAAGCTAAGCCTATTCCCCTTATTAGGGAAAAGCTTCAGTTCATAATAAGAAATGTAAACAAAGGAGTTTTATTTTTCAGTTTGATAAAGATTTCGACAGCACAATGACTATATTTTGATATTCCAAAAATTTCAAAGTCCCTGTAAAAGTTCAAAACAATTTTACTATCACATCAATTTCTTAACTCCAAATTGTGGACTTCAAATCCACTCACATGCAATCTCAAATAGATACATCAATAAACTTTGAAAAGCTAAAACAACATCATGCATTCCATTTTAAAAACTTTATACACATCCATTCTTTATACAAATTTACTTTCCAAAATATGTTCAAATATATGCAATAGTACTTAAAAATATGTACAAGGAAAAATAAAAATGCCTACATAGCAGCACTCAACAAAGTTGACTACTTCGGAGGTGGAGTCTGTGCTATTGAGGCCCTTGAGCATGCACCTGGGAGGTTTTATTTAAAAAAAGAAAATAAAGGGTGAGCTACACGAGCCCGGTGGGTGTTATTGGTTTCCAATAAACAACATTTATACAAACATTAACCTTTATAAAAGAAAACAATTTCTTTTCTTTTCAGGTAATAATCAATGTTCTTAATAAACACATTCTTTTCTTTTCATAAGATTAATGCATACGTAAAACAAAACATATATATTTTTCTGCAATCAAGTTCTGCTTTTCTTGTAAAGTAAACAGTGAAGGCGAACAGTACTTTCATGAACTTTCTTTTAAAACATAGCCTATCACTAATTTTCTTTGCCATATGGTACCCTTAGGTGTAAGGCCACAGAGCTAGTTCTGCATCGCTTACCCGTGCCTAGTTAACCTCTATATATTGATTATTATGAAAATGGTTATGTATCGCTTACCCATAACGAAGCTAGCACTACATATAAATCAGTGGTTACAGAGCTAGTCCTGCATCGCTTACCCATAACAGTGCTAAAACAATATATACTCCACACTTATAGAGGGAGACTCATAGGACATACTGACATACACAACACCACCCATGTTAGTGAAAAATGCCCCCCAAACACCGCCATGCACGTTAAGACATACTTTGATCAATATAGTCATATATATAAAGACCTAACGACTTATGATAGGCTAAATCACAATTAATACATAAGCACGCCTCATTTCAATGGCAATTAAAAACATATTTAAAATCCATTTCTATGCAAATTGAAAACATATGCAAATTTCAATTCAATGCCAATTCAAAGCGTGTGTGCATCTCATTTATTTCCAAGTACATCCAAAACTCAATTCAATGCTAAATCAAAGCATATGTAAATCTCGTAAAGATTAACCTTTAAATTCAAGTAGTAGCACTAATGAAATTATTCATAAACATACTTTTCATGGTAAGATAAAAATCATCTTTACATGTGATGAGAAAACTTTATGGCCTTACTTAGCTATGAGGGAGAACCTTGAAGGATTCATAAAACCTGCCAAGTACAACCATAACTTACCACCTTGTTTTACAAATTTTATGAAAAAGGGCTTCGATAAAATCTTGGAATTTTGTAAGATTAAAATTCTGTTTTCTTTTCATTCAACCATTGAAGAATCATTGAACAACTTCCATGATTTTTAAATGTTGTCTTCTTTCCAGTTAAATAACATACATAATATATACCTACTGTTTTCCTTTTATTGAACCATTAAAATATGTACAACAAACATGCTGCCATTGAATAGGCATTAAGCCACATATATAGCATCTACATGCTGCCAATTAATACCCATTGAATAACATTTATAAGACATGGAAATACATGTTGTTTTCTTCCCCATTTACCATGCTGTTTTTCTCTTCGTTTAACCGTGCCTCCATTTGTTCCTTAATTTTCTTATATCAAACGTTCAAATTAGGTTCTGAAGTCTTCTAGACATTTGTTCCCCTATGTCTCTAGTTTCCATATCATCCAAAATCATGCCATTTCACCTTCTAAATGTTCAAAACACATACCAAATATACAAGCTACTTTAATACAAGGACAGTATCAGGTTACCATAATCAATCTCAATTGTCAATATCATTCAACTAGAATTATATTAGGTCTCTTCTAAATAGTTTTAGCATTATGTCTTAGTTTCATTTACAATTAGAATCACCCAATTTGGAGTTTTGTAGACTAATTTATGGCCAAAACACTAGGATTGTTCAAGGAGACTGAGAATCATAATACACAATTTCACTAAACATAGTTAGGAAAACTTACCACTTTCTTCATCTCATACTCAAACATTTACGCAATTCATAAGGAAATTCATGTTTCTAGCTTAAACATTCATGTGACCAGCTAAAGTGAATGCACAAGAGTGGTTTAACATATATAAAATCGTATGGTAACGTGCTACCCATCTTTTTCTTGCATGTAGTTGGTGTTGATCGAGGTGTTGTCCATGGTTGGAGGCTTAAACAACATGCTGAATTTATTTCCTTAAGGTAGTAACTTGGAAGAACTATGCATGAAGGGATCAACTTCAATTATTCTTTAACAATTCTGGTCCAAAGGAGAGCTAAAGTTTCGGTGGAATGAAGGTGTAGCAACTCCCATCATCTTTGTTTTACATGCTGCATGTTGTTGGAAGCTGTCCAACACGTTTGTGCCTTAGTTTCCAACATCTTTCCATTGTATTATCTCTTATCATCTTGTTTAATTAAGCTATTAATTTCTTGTATGATCCACGACAATGCTTGTATTCCTACATATAACAAATTGTTCTGATTTTGTCTCATCAAAATGACACATGTCCACAGCATGAATTAGTTTCCCATGTAATGAATTTTATATCTGTCACACCTACTCCTTCATAAATGTGACAGCATAAGATTTTTATGCATTCTTTTTCCAAAATAATAAGAACTTCTTCGTGTATGTGATAGCTACCACTTAAGGTTCATTCACATGTACATGTATTTTTTCAGTCCAAAATAATTAAATGGCTTAAGGAAAAATTGTTCAATTTTGATAGAAATTTCATGTCCACTTAATAACATGTCACACATAAATATATCAACATATAAGTTGGATCGATTTACTTTAAGTATCTATAACTATGATTGATTCTTATGTCCTAATGTTTCATCCCAAGAGTACTTCATATTTACTCTACAATAATTTAAAGCAAGGTCAATCTTAATCTATCATGCATCAGTCCGATTGAATTTATTTTTGGTCCATTTCCATTCTAGTTAACTCCAATATTTTTGACTATAGTTTGACTTTAATAATTGTCAATCAAAATTGGGTTCCTAGTTTACCCTTTAGCGAAAATAAAATTGTCATTAGCCTAAAAACATTATTCACATGAAATGAAATTTTATAGACATCTGAAAAGAAAAGTTTGTCGTTTTACGAATTTACTAATGATTAATCATGTACTTATTTAAATAAAGATAGTATGAGAACATATATGTCCTACAATCCATTTTTGTTTAAGCAAGCTCTTTTCTTTTACATAAGTTGCTTGAAATGACATAAGCAAGATATTTATGCACCTTTCCTAATTCACAAATCTTAGGTCTCCCTATCATATATCTAACAAATACTTGACTCATATTGATAAGGTTTTATTTTCTTTACTAGACTTTAGCCCATTAAATTAAATCATTCATTAGGATACTTTATGTTCTTTATATTAGATAAAATTCTAATTTTTTATCCTTAAAACTAGTAATTAATAAATCTCCAATAAGGGCAAGTTCCAAAATTCTCCCATTGAAAAAAATATTAAATTGTCACCTTTGTAATAAAGAAAAATAATAAATGCTAAAAGGATCTTTATTAGTTGTAATAAAGAAAAATAATAAATGCTAAGAGGATCTTTATTAGTTGACCTTTATGACATATTTGATCTACATATAATTGAAGCACACCATTATGTCCTATAAGGCTTTTAATACAGGAAGATATCAACTACATATGTTATATGTGACACATATCAAATGCAATAATGCACATCTAACAATATGAATGGGAAAAAAGAGTGTGGCAAACAATAATGGTAACCAAATGATTTATAAAGTATCATATTTCATTTATTGGTCTCAATTTCCCTTCGCTTGATGCTAAATTGTAATGTAAAATTATGTTTTCTCTTATTCTTTGTTAAAGTGAATTAAAGAAAACTTTTATTATACTAAAACTTATATCCTGTATATCTTATATACCTATAAATATCTCTATATACCTAAATGTGTCAAGAGACTTAAGATTAAGGTTAAATTGTGATTTATCGTATATTTAAGATTGACACAAATGTTAATAATTTCACTTGTATTATAATAATGCAATATAATTTGTATGATTAAGATCAAAATGATGATCATTGATATATAAATAATGTATTATAATATATAAGAAGAAAATTGTATCTTCATCTTTAACTAATAATGTCAAAGGACTTTAAAATATATGTAATATAAACATGTCAGTAAAAGATAGTAGGATGAAATTTTTTAGTTAAAGGATCAACCAACTCTCACTAAGTCAATAAATGCTCATTTTAATGTCACTGTTTTGTATAAGTTCATTTTATGGTTATATATTGAACTTTAAATAGTTAGACTATATGACATTCTTATAATTGTTTCTAAACAAAACTATTAACATACTGTCTATAGTTACAAACATATAGAGTTAATTGTAGATAGCTTACCAAAATTAAAGTGATTTTAGAATATCGATCCTATAAAGAACCAATTACTAAATCAATTAATCTTAGTTAAAAAATATAAATAAATTAGAGAGTTGATTGAAAATAATTTAATTACTAAATAAAGAAAACAAGATAAATAAATTGAGAAAAAAGACTAATAAATAAACATTATAGATTTGATGTTCACTTATATGGAATTCCAATTATTGTATTTAGTTGATTATCTAAGTTGAAATAACAATTAACTTAAGGTATCTATTCCATGCTTTGAAGAACAGAGGTATATCTAATTAAGTAACAAACACCTAACAATGTGTAATTTAACCTAATCAAACTTATTAAGCATAGTCAATTCGTATGGTCGTCACAAAAGTTCATAATATCATTATTCTCCTAGTACACATATTCTACTTCACCTATAGATCCTCTACATAGTCCCCAATATTGAATTTATGGTGATTAGGCATAAACTCATAATTTAGAATAAGAGAATAAATTCAACCAATTAATAATTAAATCATATATTGATTATTGAAATTTCCATATAAGCTACATGTCTCAGTCTAACAAATTTTTCTAGCCACTAAACCAAAAAAAAAAAACTCTCAACATAGAAGAAAAGAATATGAGAAGATGTCACTAGCTCCTCCAACTTATGCTCTAGATATTCAGTAATGTTAAGGGAAGAAAAGTTATCCTAAAAGAAACATAAGAAGTCTCTTAAAAATATGCTATAATTCCTCCAAAAAGAATTAAAAGATTAATAAGAGATACCTAGGTTATCTCTAACATAAATATTTATAATTAGGTGTACGTAAATAGAGATTTAGAGTGTAAACTTAAGAAATCATGTGTCCTCATAATTTATGTCTTAGAACCAATTATGGACTAACTCCAATGTAGATGTTGATATTATTTTAAAACTTTTATTCTTCACAAGTCAAGGTATAACCAACATCTGACACCAAGTTGTAACTAACGTTGATGTTTCTCGTTGTAAATAATGATGAGTATCGCTCAGTCCTGAATCAAGTTGGAAAGGTTCTAGATTAGTTTTATTTAAAAACAAGTTGAATATGATCCCATTTCCAAACACAATATCTATATGGAACCATGTTCAATTTTGCTTTACTTAAGGGTGTATTCTACTTCTTTAATGAGGTGGTCATATGAAGAACACGACCTAAACATTATGTAGTGTTCCTTAATATGGAACTTACAGGGTGTTCTTTAGACTTGTGTTTTAAATGAGGTGTCTCAGATGTAAAATAAAAATGTAACTAACTTAATATGGGGTCAACACAATATCGTTTATTGACCTATATTATTGTTAAAGTTTACATAAATTAGGATTTTTGGCAGTTATGAAGTATATTGGTCCTGTGGTTAATAAAAATATTAGGAATTCATGATAGAAAGATAGAGAAAGAGAAGGAAAAAAAAGTGGGGAGATATCTGGGAAGACTAGAAATCAATCACAAGGTAGAAAAAAGTAGCTGAGATTAAAAACAATTTTGGAGAAAAATAGAAAAGATCCATTAAGATTCATCAAGAACATTCAAGAGTCAAGTAATGAGAAATTAATCTCTTTTCTTTGTTCTTTCTTGTTTATTATGGAGTTTATTTGTTTTATTATGAGTTATTAGAAATATAGATTTAGATGGGATAAACCCTTAAACTTGTTGTTTTGGATTGAATTCTTTTATTTAATGCAAGATTTTAGTTTTTTAAAGAATATTAATGATTTTATTAAGATGGAATAAATATGCTAGTGTTTTAATTTAATATCATATTTCATCTATTAGAATCAAGAGATTATATGTATGAATAGATCACAATATGAAAAATAAGAGTTACATGCATTACTAAGGATATGACTATATAAATCTTCTAAATTAGGGTAAAACCTATGACATTGAAATTCATAGAGTAACTTATTGTTTTCTTAAGGGTTATGACTAGAAGGAGAAATCAATCAACTAATCAAAGGATATGGGCTAAATTGCCCAAGAGAGAATACAGTTGTATCTTAGGAATTCCCCAATATAAGTAACCAAAATTAAGGATTAAATTAGGATAAATTTGAGCATAGGAAAGGTTCTAAGGGATTCTTCATCTAGATCTTATCTATCTACTTGTTGTTCATTTTTATCTATTGTCTTGATTGATTTAATAACTTTTTTTATTAAATTAGATAATTAAAAATTATCAGTATTAGTAATTATAGTCCTCATGAAATCAACATTCGGTTACCAAAATTATACTATAGGAAATGATAAGTGCACTTTCTTTAGTCATTCTTTAAATTTGTATTTTTATGTTTCAATTAATTTTCATCACATTAGTTAGCTCCTGTGTCATCTATAAAGTTGGTTTCATCTTCTTATCTTCTAAATGACTTCAAAATCTCTTCAACTATGGAGAAAGTTACACTAAATCGTGTGTTTACCCCGCTAATTCATGTACAGGATAATGACATAAACACAAATAATAATAATAATAATATGTTATAAAAGTGTTAGATGTCATGTAAATCAATGCTAAATAATATGTAAAATATAGATATATCAAATTCTCCTTCACTTAACTCATTAGTTAACCTTAAACAAATGAACTGTAACTATTAAGCTATAGTAAACTAACAAGCAATAATAATTATACTTTTGTAGATGTACGATAACATTTAGCATATGTCACAAGCCTTTAAACCCTGGGTATCCCAATTAGAGGAGTTATAATATCTTGAGGTTTTACTTAAATACTGTCGATAAATACTAAGCTATATTCATCAGTTAGGTTCATAATTTATAACACAACATGTATAAATTAAAGTCTCAAAATAATTACAAAACTTAAAAAGTTTTGTAAGCAACAAAGTAAACATTATTTCACCTCCTTTATCAATTTCAAACGCCATGAATTTGATATGCCCTTACGAGACATCACTCAATTACACAAGCGTTTAAAAATTTTAGAGAGATAGTCTCATCACCTTCTATTGAAAGTGAATTTATCATAAGCTTAAAAGTCATTTGATCTCCTCTACTCAAATAGATATGCATAAGAAAAGAATCAAAAGGACTTGAATATATTTTTAATGTAGCTTAAGGATTAAGCAAAGCTAAAAAAGGAAGGGAATAGGAAAACAAAAATATTCATGACTAATAAATAATAAAAAATAAATCTATAGAAATAAATCATTATTATTCCACTAACTCATATTCTTATACTTACCTCTTTTCCTTCATACTTTTGAAACACAAGAATCCATACCACTAAAATTTTAACATTCATTTTCTTTTTTTACACCTTTTTAAATTCCATTTTTCTTTTTAAACCTTTTGAATTGGCATGAAATTCTCCTTTTATATTTAATTTTTCATACACTTCTTCATCTCTTTCATACTTATTTTCTTGTTAGGAAAGGGTTACCAAGTAGAATCTTAAAGTTTCATAGAAGTCTTAAGGGAGCTCACTAATGGATTGAGCATAAAAGGTGGGCAATCTATCTCAAACTCAATGCTACCTACACAAATCTTAATGTCACCCTCACAATAAAACAATATTTCCTTAGGCTTATACATTAAGAGTAAGGATATAAAAAGCGTTTATGAAACTCCTTAAAGTCCTTGATATATGAAGTATAAATTTTTTTTCATGAAGTTCTCTACCTTCACAATATGCATAACAATTAATATTTTTAAAGGCTACTAACTAATAAAATCCAATATGCGTACAAATTTCAATATTCTTAAGTCAAAAAACTAAACCAGAAAACAAAAGTTAGTTAAAGTAATACATAAGTAAAAGCATCATAACTTTCTAAAACTAACTAAATGTATGTATAAATGGATGGCCAAGTTCAGTGAAGAGGTATATAAAAGGCTTAAGTTTGGCTTTTCAAATGTTGGGTTCTCAAATGAGACTAGTGTAAGACACTCTTCACAACCAGTGTTATTTTCATATTGCAAGTCTAGGGTGCTTTTGGGCGAAGTTTGTTATATTTCTAAACATATATATATATAATTTATTTGAGTTTTACCTGAACAAAAATGCATGGGATTAGGGGAATTCTAAACTTTAATTACCTAATTATATTGCATTTAGTATCATACTTTTTATTATAGAGGGTAATGTTATTTTAAAATGTGAGGGTTGAAAATTGGTAAGATTTTTCATTATTTATATGTTAACTAACATAATTTCTTGATTAAGTTTTATTTTGATATATGTTTTTGCATTATATATATATATAATATAAATTGATAAATAAATTTTTTAAAATTGAAATTGATAATTTATAATAATTTAGTCAAAAATTCATAATAAGAGGGAATACTTATTTATTATAATTCGGTGCCAGGTCTTGCGGGAATTGTGAAATATTTTTTTATTTTTAGTACAACACTTTCTTAAAAAAGTTTCGATTGAACTAAAAAAAAGGGGGGGGGGGAATGATGAAAGCGAGTCAGTATACTAATTCCCTATCCTCAAATTAGACACATAAATAATGAAAGATCTTACAAATTTTCAACTTTCCACTTAAAAATAACATTACCCTTTGTGATAAAAAATATGATACTAAATGCAATCTAGTTAGGTTATTAAAGTTTAGAATTCCTCCTAATCCTATACATTTTTGTTAAGGAAAAACTCTAAAAAATTCTAGCACACAACTACTTACGTTAGAAATTTAGCTCAATATTAGTAAACAGTAAAACTAACAAACAAAATAACTTAAGGTTAGAATCTTTGACTGCCTCCAAACAAATGTTATTTTATAAGTCTTGTAGTTGGACTAAATCACTAAATGAGGCTATGTTTTGAAAGAAATTGTGTAAATGTAACCCACACTACCACTCTTGAGGTAATGCTTCTGTTGTAACTTATTTGACCATGAATGGCCTGCCCTTTATACCTTTAATTTCAATGGCACCATAGGGTTGCATCTTCTATACAAATTACAATGAAAAGTTTATACTTTCCTTAGAAATATAATTTAAATAGAAAATTTAAAAATAAAAAACTTTTTCCCTACTTTAAATTCTCTTTGAAGAAAATTTTGTTATGAAATGTCTTGGATTGCTTCTTGTAGATTTGACATTCTCAAAACAATCTCCTTAAAACTCATCTAACTTATTCAATTGGAGTAGTCTTGTCTCATCAATTAAATTAAGATCATAGTTGATTTTTTGTATTACTACAAAACCTTAATATCATTCTTAACTAAAAGGTGACAAGATTTACTAAACACTAATCTATAAGTAATCATGCCTAAAAGAGACTTGAAAGCTATATTATATGCCCAAAAACATCATCAAGTTTTAATGTCCAATCCTTCCTAGAAATATTAATTTTTTTCTCCAAAATTTACTTAGATACCACTTGTTTAAGGATGATAATTGATTGAGATTTTAAAGATACAACCATTACTCTTCAAAAGTGACTTGAACTTATAACTCTATAAATGGACCTTATTGTTACAATTATAACTTAAGGTACACCAAAATAAGAGAATAGGTTCCTTTTTATGAATTTCACTATACTAACACCAATGTTGTTGGACAAAAATACTACCTCCATCCACTGTAAAAAATAGTTAACTTAACCAAGATCTGTGTATTGCAATATAAAGAAGGATATGATCTCATAAATTTATACCCTATATATAAAATAGATTTATTCTAAAATCATATTTTGAAGCATCTCATGTTGTCGATCAATATTTCCTATTCATTAGATCAATCACATATCAATATATAACTCCTAAAATCCTTAAATAATATAGACTACTAAAACCCATATTACAAGACTTTAACGGTGGTCTTATTAGCATTATAATGTCTACTATTGTTGGAAGTGTGAAATTAATGTAAAATCTATCCTCATCTTATCCTTAGGTTCACATTGTCGTATATGTAATGACGAACTCTTTGAGCCCTTTTTGTATTGGTCTGTACTTGAAGATACTACTGTATATTGATATATACATGGTTGTATATGAGTTCAAAAATGTATTTGAATCCTTTCGGTATATATGCCATTGATAGATAATGTTATATTCCCTTTTATGAACTTAGAGTTCATCGGTGTGCCATATCTTGGAGATTTCTAACATATAAGCTTCTGAGTGTGTAAAATCGAGTCCATTGGATGGATATGGCCATGGTGGCTGAGTTAAATGTGTTATAATGCCTTAGAGGTGATTAGACATGATTTATAAACTTATTGGACACTTAAAAAGCTTAATTGGAAAAGTTGATGCACATAAGGGATTTAAAAGTAATTTTTCAATTCTTGGTGGACCAATACGTAATTTTATAAAGTTAAGGGGCTTAATTATAATTTTCAAAAGCTTAGAGACCAAAATGAAAATAAAATTTTTTCTCATTCTCAAATTTTGGGCTTAATTGCAAATTTAGGAAAAGTTTGAAGGGTATAATGGTAATTTCACATAAGCTAAGGGCAAAAGATAAATTCACCATATTTGGTCAAAGAAAAGTCAATATTCTAAACCCTTCTTCCTTGTATGTGGCCATGCACCCCACCATTTAGCATTAAAACACTTTGTTTTAGTTAAAAGAAAGGAGAAGAAAGAAGAGAGGAGAAGAAGAACACTTTCAGCTATCACCCAATTTCCACCATTTTTTTTATTCTCCAACCCAAACCAAGGTGTTCTAAGTTAATTTGGGATCAAGAAACTCAAACATATCATTATATTTGAGAAATTCTGAAAGTATTTTAAGATATTGCCAAAGCAAAGTTTAGGTAAATTTTGTCTCATCTCTCTCTACATTATGATTTTGAGTTTGGTGTTAAGATATGTTGTTCTCCATGCTTGAATGTACATGAAATATGGTTTAGATGATTGAAATGAGTTATGGAGAAGTCTCCTTAAGCCAAAATCGAGATGCCCTCTCCTTGTGAAAGTTTGTGAAATTTTGAATATCTTTTGAAATTCATGATTTAGATGAATTCTATGGTGTTAATTCTATATGTATAATGTGAATTGATGATGAAAAATAAGGAATATGTACATTGAAAGCAGGCTTTCAAGTTCATGACTTTAGGTGTTTGATAAAATGCCTAAGTGAACTTGGCTTAAGATTTAGGGATTATAATGGTATGCATTGGAAAGAGGCTTTCATGTTTACATAAAGTAAACTTGAATTTTTGCTTAGATTGATGAGTAGTGGCCTAATGTTCTTGGATAAAAAAATGTGCTTAATTATGCTTTGAAATGTGTAAGTATTGGATCAAAGGCATTAAATGCCTTGGAAAATGCAAAAGAAAACATATACGAATAATAAGGGAAGTAATCATGAGGGAAGCCTAATGGTCGAATCCTTTAGCTTAAAAATAGTGATATTGTGTTTTATACACTTATGTGATGATGTATAAATATGAGATCTATGAGTAGTAAATATATTGCATATTGTATGTATAAAGGCTCAGGAGTTGTTGATCAAGGAGCTCGTACTGAAGATTGTTGAAGTTAAGGGAGTGTACACCTTTTTTTGAGGTGAGTTGGGAAAAACATATCTCTAAAATGGGACTATGAAAACCCAAGACATGCATAATGACTTGTATGTGAATTTTGAACCTAGGTAATACATAGTAGAATTAAATCTCAAATAGATGCTAGTATACTTATATATTTAATAAAGAACATTGTTTTGAATAACTCTTTGCACTTGGAGTGAAATTGATGTTTTTATTATGTATTTTGAGGAATGATATTGTTTTCAACAAATCTGCACTTGAAGTGTAAAGGACAATATTTTATTTTTTGAAACTACATTTTCGAACAACTTTGCATTTAGAGTGCAAAAGATGACTTTTACTGCATGAAATAATGTTTTGGAACTTACATATGCATAATGGAGTCATGTATGCTACGTGTATGTTTTCTCTTTTGTCTTAGAGCCACGGAAAGGTTCTATTTTATCAGTTGGACTGATAAATAAATGCATGGTACCTTACTTGATTTTAGTACTAAATATTTGTACATTATTTGTTTTGTAGTTGGTAAGGTAACGATTGGCCATTTGTGTGCTAGACATAAGAGATTAAGCAAGCCTCATACCTTTTAATGCTAGTATATAAAAATCGATTCTTCGTAACGGCACCTTTTTATAGGACTTACAGGTGATTGCACACCTAAAGGTCTAGTCACCAACAAAGTCATCACCTAGCTTCATGACACTCTTATTGACCATAGCCTAGACTTACAATAGATGAAAGTCGAGTCAACACCAGGATCGGTGGGTGTGCACACTAGTTTGGTTGACTAATGGTGACACACATAACTGTTTTGGCCTATTCAGAGATTTGGCTTCCTAAAGAGATTTGATTTACATGTGATGCTTTTCTGCTCTTGTGTACTAGAACTAGAACCTATGTTCATTGTATTAGTGATTGATAGGCTAGGCCTATGTGGTTCCTAACTAATATGGGTTGAGTCATAAACTAGACCTATATGTTTCTATGTCATGTATGTTCACTTCATAGGTGGTTATATGCATGTTAGATGTGTAAAATTGTCCTTAGGTTATTTAGACCTTCTTGGTGTGTACTAGGTTCTGTTGGTGATATATGTTTCTTTTTCCTACTTATTGAGTACATAGTGTACTAACCTCCTCCGCTTTCCAACCATGCAGGTTAATTTTGTGAGCTTGAAGCTTTGAGTGGATTGTGTGGTCTTTTGACATTTTCAGGGCATTAATGCATGTGGGTAGCCTCTGTTTTGTACTTTTGTTATACAGTGACTCATAATTATATTGGTATGTTTTATAATTTTGTAAATTAACTCTTGACTATGATATGATTTGTGAATGACCTTATGCATGAACCTTTTGTACTGACATTGAGATTGCTTTTAAGTGGGCTTAAAAGTTCGAAAGTTGTGATAGAGTTTTAATGTGAATATAGAAGTTCGTTTAAAACTGATTTGCAGGTGTTTTAATTGAGTTTTGGGATTTTTAAAATATAGTTGTTGTACTATTTAAACATTTTAAAAGAAATTTAGTTAGCCTTGCATAGTCAGGTTAAGGGTACCATGAATATCGTTAGCCCGGGTATGTAGCAGTTGTCATATGCCCGATGTGGTTCCAGGTTGTGATAGTATAATCCTATGAAAACTTTTTTACACTAAAATAGGATCATCCTAATAGTATAACTACACTTTGGAGAGGAATTTCTTCTCCAGTACTAGGGAATATCTTTTGGAAAAATTATTAGCTTAAGAAAATTCTCAAAATTAATAAAGAAAAGGGATTTATACTAACGAACAACCCAAGACCTCCATATGAAAATTTATCATCAATATGTTCCTCATTTACAAGATCTCCTCGCTTTAGTAATGATGAGTGCTACTGAATATTTTGAGTCTCTCTTGTCTCAAATTTTTTAGTGAAATTCCTATAAAAGAAGAATCCAATGAATTAACTTTCACGCAGCATCCCTTTTGGAAAATAGATATTTAAATTTCAAATGGTCAATATTTATAATAACTTTGGAAGTAGTAAGATAAGATCTAAACTGCTTAAAAGAAAATAAAACAGCTAGAAATTCATTTTTAGTGGTAGCATAGTTAATATGTGCTTCATTAAGAAGTTTGCTAGCATAATAAATAACATGAAGTTTCTTATTGTACTTTTGGCTTAAGATAGTCCTTACTCCATAGTCACTAACATGACATATTAGCTTAAAGTGGAGGTCCTAATTAGATGTAGCCAAGGTAAAAACTAAAGTTAGCTCCTTCCTCAACCTACTAAAAGTAATAAAATCATCGTAAGGGAAATTAAAGGGAACATATTTTTTAACAAGTGCCTTAAAGATTGAGTGATTTTGGAGAAATATTTTATAGAACATATGTAGAACCCAATGTGTGTAAGGAAACTCCTAATTAAACAAACTAAATCTAGAGGTTGTAATCTCTCGATAACTTCCACTTGAGATTGATCCACCTTGATCCTATATCTAAAATCCTTTTATAACATAAAATGACAATTTTCCAATTAATTACCAAATTGGTGTCTTCATATTTTTGAATTACCAAATTGGTGTCTTCATATTTTTGTAGTACATGCTTTATACTAAGCAAATAAACATAAAAAAACTCAAAAATTAAAATTTCATCTATGAATTCCTAGATATAATTTTCCCATTATATAAGAGAAAATTGCCATCATATAATGTTAGAAAGTGGCTTAAGTATTGCACAATCTAAAAGGCATCCTTTGATAAACAAAAATGTCATAAGGACATATAAATATTGTTTTCTCTTGATCCTTTGATGCAATCAGGATTTGATTATATCCTAAGTATCCATCAAAGAAACTGCAAAACTTATGTCCTATTAACCTTTTTAACATTTAGTCAACAAATAATAAAAGGAAGTAGTCTTTCTTGGTGGAATCAATCAACTTCCTATAAATTAATGCACACCCTCCATCTAGTGACAATCCAAGTGGGAATCAACCCATCCTTCTAATTGGTTACCACTATTATGTCCTCTTTCTTTGGTACAACCTATATAGGACTCACCCAAGAACTATAAAAAATAGGGCAAATTATTCCTATATCTAATATTTTAATTACCTTATAGTTGATAAATTCTTTCATATTTGGATTGGGGCATCACTGATTCTATACGCTAAGTTTGTGATTATCCTTCATAAATATTCAATAGGATCAGAAAGATGAACTAAACTTATGAATATTAAAGATGGTTCTTGTAGTTATTATATTATAATCTCATAAAACCTTAAGAAATTAATTTTCCTATAAATAAATCAAGAAAAAGGAACTAATAACATGATACATATTATCTTTTACAAGATATATGTACCATAAATAAGGAGGTAACCATTTCAATTCAAGTGTAGTTGCTTTACACGTAGAGGGTGGGGGCTTAGGCTTTCTTTCTTTTAAATCTTTAAAAGCTGTAAAAGCTAGAGAACTATAACTCTCCCCTTTTAACTTTTGAGCACAATCTATGATGTTAGATTCCTCCTCTTTATTATCAATTCCTAAAACTAGATAATCTTCTAAAGGGTCCTCCTAAGTAACTTTAAGCAAGTTCATATGCACAATAGAGCTAATGATATTAATCTTGTGACAAATTTTCAAGAATAGACCTCTAAAACCTTGAATATAGTGAACTCATACTTGTTATCCCATACCTTTATTGTTAACTTACTCTTATCTATATTAATTATCATCTTATAGTAGATAAAAATAGCCTGCTAAAATGATGGATCCAATGTCACGCTTCATGTCCATTTTTAAGAACTCAATATGAAATATGAATTATCCTAATTTAATAAGTAAGTCTTCTACTACTCAATATAAGTACGTAATGGATTGGTTTACTAGCTGGAGTAAAATTATAGTTGGCTTAAATTATATGATTCTAGGCTTCATAAAAATAGAAAGATGCATTAGATTAACATGTGTGCCTAAACTAAATAGACAATTCAAAAGCACTAGGAATCATATAACTCCTGATATCCTTTAACTTTAGGGGTAGTTGTTTAAGATTAATCTAATTGTTTGCCCATAGAAGACATAAATTACTTAATGTTACTCTTTGATAGTTTTAACTATAGAAACTAAGGTGTTTGCTATAAACTAGGTGATTTTATAAGCTTGCTAACTGCTACTCCTTGCTTTTTCTATAATGGATTTAAATGATTCCATTACCTTAAATTGTATGCATGGGAAAATGATCGTTTACGTCATATTTTCCTTTACAAATAGGTATGTAGTTTATCTCTTCATAATATCTTGAATTTGGCTCCATGTTTAAGCATATATGGGAAGGATGCCTATATATTTCCTTTAAATAACATACCTTCTTATTACTCATTTCATAGTTCAAAAATATCTTCATCTTATTAAAGAAATAATTTTTTTATGATGTTAAGTTTAAACTGCTAAAATATCATTAAGAGGTTCTTTTAGTTTTCTCCTTACCATTTTATTTGATGAGTTACTTTCCAAAATCTTGATATCACTTTAAACTCCTTAACAACTTTTGTATAGGTAGTTCCTTGCATAATCATGTCAAACAAGGTTTGTTATGTTATGGTAAAGCTAGCATAAAAGAATTACATGATAGCTCTATACCTTTCCTAAACGTCATAGAACTTTCCCTTTATTTTATGTAAAATTTTGAATCACCTCCTTAATTTAATGGTCATATATGGAGGGGAAAATCTTATTATAAATTTATTATACACTTAATTCCATTCTTTAAAAGATCATATGCTAATTGATAGTGAACAGTTTCTTTCTTGTTCTTTTATGCAATATGAAGAGCACCTCATCTAAAGCTCGTATTCTATAAGGCTATTCTATAGAAGTATTTGGATCATAGAATAAAACTCCTTGACAAAAGTGACTATGTCATTAATGGATGATCTATTAAACGTTAGAAGTAAGTAAAGATGTAATTATTTTAACTCATAGTTCCTCATCTTTTGACTCAGTCTAGTGTATAGGGGATTGTTATTAGTTACAAGTAATTAGACGTTCCCTACATGCATCCCTTATGGTTATTGTTGCTCTATACTAAGAGTTATACCAAGTTAATGTGCAACTATCTCTTCTCTCTTTATCACTTTTCTTTTTCTGTGTTATTTTTATTCCTAGATCAAGTTAAAGTAGAGAGAATACAAGTTTTCATTCTTAGGCTCCATATTTTGCCTCAATTACTTGAAACAAATGAAAGAAAAAATAAGTAAAAGAAAAAATAAATAAAATAAAAGCTAAGATTAACAAGAATAGGAATCATAGTTCCTGAATAACAATGCCAAAAAACTTAATCCATTTTCCATATTTATAAATATACAGAGTCAAATGTAGATAACTTACTAAAACAAAAGTGATTCCAAAGTATCAATCCCATAAAGAATTAGTTACTAAATATATTAATTTTAGTTAAATAAATAACCTAAGTAAACTTGAGAGTTTATTTAAGACAATTTAATTACCAACCAAAGGAAATAAGATAAATAAAATGAGAGAAAAGACTAATAAACAAATGTTAGGGATTTAACGTTCACTTATATTAAATTTTAATTATCGTACACAATTGATTATCTATATTGAAATAACAATTAACATAAGGTACATATACCTTCCTCATAATTTATTGTCGAGAACTAACTCTAACACTAGTGTTGGTCTTGTTTTGGAACTTTTATTCCTTTTAATACAAGGTTTAACCAACATTTGACATCAAGTCATAACCTACACTGGCCTTTTTATTATTTCTTTATAATAATGATTCAAGCACCAATCTTGAATTAAATTTAATACGATCTTGTTATTGTTCTAAATTCTCAGACTTTTGTGCAGATAGGCGCCTATTCTACATTTACGTCTAACACCTATTATGGTGGACTATATTCAAGTCTAATGCTTGTTATGCTTTTCTCCACCAAATTTTCTCTTTTTAAAATATTTGAGTTAGAATTAGCATCGTACGTCTTTAAAAGGTTGTTATCCATCTTCTAATCTTCTAAATGACTTTAAAATATCTTCAATTGGAAACTATGGAGAAATTTGAACTAATTCTCATATTTACTCCTCAATTTTGTCACTTATAAGATAATGAACTAAATATAGAAAAATATAATAAAATCTACACTAAACATGTTATAAAAGTGTCAAATATGAAGTATATCAATCTAAAAAACATATAATATATAAACCTATCAACTACAAAAATATTATCATAATATAACTAGATAAGTCTAGCAATTGAATCAAAAACTGATAAATTAAAAATATCGACCAAATTGTATGTAAAGTAGTACCATAACATGCAATAAACATAGAATTTATAATAGAAGAGATCATAAGTGTAACATCCCATTATCTCATGATAAGGGTTAGAACCCTAGGATATTGTACACAAGAGATTATTGAGAAGTTAGAAGTGCATTTCATGCTCATGCATAATATGACATAAACATACACATGAATATTAATAGTGACACACAATAAAATGATTGTACATGCATTCATTGACATTTTTTTGGGTATAATTGATTTTAATGTGATTATAATGCGAATTGTGGATTATTTGCTTTGAAAATTGAATTGGTGGGTATTAGAATTGATTTAGCATTTTTAGTGACATTTGTGAAAATTTGGCATATTTCGGACTAGGAAAAAAATGTCAAGTGGCATGATAATTGATAAATGATAGTAGAAAGAAGAGTCAAATAGAACTATGACATTTTGTAGCTTAAATGGAGGGCAAATGGGACACATGCATTGTTGACATGTGAGAGACACCTAATCCTTTAGGAATTACGTTTTTGCAAGGAAGTTTCTACATTCCACTGAAATCACCCACTCTCTCCTTGTTCATCCATCATCGAAACACCGTACTCTTCCATTCTCATTCTTGTGTAATTGGCTTATTTTATGCTTGAGTAATCCATCATCGTTACACCTTGCAACGTAAGAGTTGAATCATTTAAGCCCATTTGAGGTTTTCCGCTGTGGCTCTCTATCCTTGCTTTTCTCTATCAAAATCTCGTTCTCTCCCTCAACTTCTAGAATTTTGCTGAAGAGTTTGAATTTTGTATCAAGTAAGTTATGTTTTGATCTTTATAGGTAGTGTTAAATGAAACTAATATGATGAGTAAACTAAGATTGAGGATAATGACCATAAAATAAATTAAGATTGAGGATAATGACCATAAAACTGATTCTTTTGTGTTAATGTGGGTGGTATCAATAATAAAGAAATTCTAATTTAAGTCTTGTGAGTTGATGCTTGCGTGAATTGTTTTAGGCAGAAGCAATTTTGGTGGTACAATTAAAGAGATGAAGGATTTCGAAAAATTAAAGTGATGTCTTATTTTCGGATTCTAAGGAATGATATATCATGATTTTTTAATAAGGGTGTATTTTGGTGTCTTAAAATGAGATGAATTAGAATTGTAATTAGGGTTAAAATGAGGTTAGTGAAGTAGAAAATGTTCAGAAAAATGATATGGAAGAGTATAGGAATATGTTCCATTTTGGTGTTTGTGATCAATTATGAATTTTTGAATAGTGTATATATGATACTGAACTAAAATTGAGGTATAATTGAAGAAATCATCAACTTGAAATAATGGAATTTTGACAATGAATTGTTTGATACAATGAATGTGATGTTATGGAAAAAGGATAGGATTTCATGAATGATAATATGTAGTTAAAGATGCTAAATCAATTGATTAGAGGTTGATAGTTTAAGGAATCCAAATTGGTATTTGAACTAGTGTGGAATGATGTTCTGTTTGAGGTTAAGCATTTTGGAAAAAACGTTGAGAAATGGGTGTTTTAATGTGTGTTGGTTTCGGATAGAAAGAAGCAAGAAGGAAGAAAGCATTACAGGGGCATGATTGCAGCCTTTGTTGAAAAGGTTGAAAAGCATGATTGTATAGAACTTCCTGGAAAGCATGATCGTGCTTCTACACAATTGTGACCTTGTTTGAAAGTCATGATAGTGCACCTGTATGATCATGACCTGACAGAAATGCTAAGTGTGTTATTTTTGAGTAATTTTTGATCTAATTAATGCTAGGGTACTTCCATATGAAGTATTTAGGTTTACATGAGATCTTAAACAAATTTAGTTGACGTTGAATGAAATGATTAAATTAAGTAAAATGTATTATGGACTAAATAATGATTAGAAGGAGTTGTAAATTGGTTATAAAGTGTATTAAGGAAACATATCCAGGAATTTGTCATTGAACATGCGTAATACATGACACATACATAAAAGTGCTTATGATTGATTATTCATATGAATGTGCAAATTAGTGATGTAAAAATGTATATGATTGTATGATATAGAAGAGCACATTGAGCGACCACTTCCAGACATTACCGGGACTTCAAAGCAATAAGCTAAAGGGAGCAATTGTGAGTAACCTAAGATGGTCTCACCTTGTTTGTTTGTTTGTTTGTTTAATTACGTAATGAATTGTTATGTGAAGTGTTATACTGAATTTCGAACATTAAATGTCCGAGGCGTTTGATACATGAATTAAACCTAAGAAATGCTTTTTGAATGTGAATGTGAATGACTAAATGTTTTCTCAACTTACACGTTGGATGTCGGACCAAGTTCGATGACAAATGTGAATGAGAAAAAGAATGTAAATTTGATTGATTGAACATAATGATTGCATATGTGTAATGCATTTCATTCCATGAATGCATGAAATATAAAGGCAATTATGGCCAGAGTCTTGCATCTCCAACAGATAACGGACAGTATTAATGAGCCCAGTATCTACAATTGATACAGGACAGTGAAAAAGGCACTCGTCACAATAACGTAATCAATGAATGTGAGTCTTATAAACATTACATATGATATGTAGGAATTGAACGATTGCAATGTATTGATGAATTTTATTGATTAAAATATGTGAAAGTTTATCGATGAGTATGTTTTGCATAATTGCAATGAAATGTTGAACTGTATTTAATTTGAAATGTGACAATTTTGAACAAGTTCTTTGTGATATTACATGATGATAAATGTGATGTGAATAATGTGATAAAATGAATTGTTGTGCTACTTGATATGAGTGAACCATCGATGATGGTTACTCAACTGAGTTCACAAAACTCATAAAAATTGCAACGTTGACATTTCAGGTTCAAAAGTGATGACTTAGCTTCTAAGACAGCTTAGAAGAGATCTTATACAACTTTTAGATAGAAGATATGGCTCAAAGTTCGGTCAGTTGAGACTGAAGGACTTAGACTAGAATTTTTGTTAATGCCTCATATATGTAGTATGTTTGTAGACAGAGTTGTGGACTCTGATAGGTTGATATTGTATAATCATGGAAGTTGTATGTAATGCTACGTTGTAAATCATGGTTTATGAAATGAAATGCAAAAATCTTAGGCTTTAAACGTTTTCATATTTATGATTTTAAATTATGATGTGATGAGATATATGAAAGTGATATAGTTAGCACAATATTTTTGTCAAGTATATGAATGAATGTCTGAAAGGTGTACATGTACATGTTGGATGGGAGTGAGGTGCTATAGTTAAGTTGGTATCAGAGCATAGTTGACATCCTTGGGCATATATTGGAATGGTAGGCATGAAATATTATGAGAATTACGGATAATAATTAAAGTTATTATTTATTAGAGGTTATCTGCCATAAGTGATCAAGTGGAACAATCAACTGACCTAAGATTAATAAGAGCCAGTAGAGAGTTGTCTGTGTCTCAACTTAAGGGAATGCCTCCCCGAATTCCAGAGAGAAGGGAAAGGAGGTACGACAAGCTGCTAAAGAAGGAGACTGTGGACTTATACAAACGTACAGACCCTGTAGAGGTCGAGGGATGGCTAGAGCGAACGAAGAGGATTTTGGACCAGATGGACTGTGAGCCAGATGAGAGGTTTGACTACATAGTCTCCTTATTACAAGGCCCAACTTACCAATGGTGAAAAATTGTTCCAGGCATTACCATCAGGCCTTGTAATTTGAGATTGGAAGACTTTTTGAGAGTCTTCTAGGAGAATTACATGCCTAAAATCTACCTAGATAGAAAGATGAAGGAATTTTTGGATTTAAAGCTAGGAAGTTTATTTGTAGTAGAGTATGAGATTAAGTTCAATGAGCTGATGGGATATGCTACTACCTTGATTCCTATTGAGGAAGACAAGTGTAGGAGATTTGAAGATGGGCTGAAATGGAAATCCAGACTAGGTAGTTTTTTGAAAATACGAGCTACCTCGATCCGAATTGAGTAGTTGTTGAAGGATAGTCAATCAGAACATAGACCAGAGTCTAGAGCAAAGAGGCCTATTGAATCTTATGGTGGTTTAAATAGAAGGTTTAGCAAGCATCAGAACCGAACTTTCAGACCATCGGCTAGATTAGGATAGTCTGGGTTCAGATAGAGGGGTAGCTTTATACAATTTAGTAATGGAAGAGGTGCAGTATCAGATTAGTTGTCAAATTGTGAGCACTATAGGAAGAAGCATAGTAGTGAATGTTGGAAGTAGACAAGAGACTGCTTTCGATGTGGCTCATTTGATCATTAGATTAGGGACTATTCTATTGTGTTTGGAGCCAGTCTAGTAGGAGAGAAAGTGTGGCAACAAAACTATGGTTCAGTAGAGTCCAGCCAATGGTCTAGATAGAGAGTTCGTGGTAGAGGTAGAATAAGTTCTGGGAGTGTTACTGGTAGAACTGAGGTGCAGAGTAATCAACTGCAGTCTCAGGCCCAAGTATATGCCATAACTAGAAAAAAGGCTTAAGAATCTCCAGATGTCATTGCAGATGTGTTACTTATATTTAATTTTGAGGCTTTTGCATTGCTAAATCCTGGATCTACGTATTCCTTTATCACACCACATATGGAATCTAGGTTGCAATGTGATAGAGAGCTATTGAGATATGGATTAGAGGTGAGTACACCAATAAGTAGTACCACAGTGATAGGGGAAATTTGTAAAAGATGTTTAATTCAAATTAATTAGGTAGAGTTGGAGGCAGACTTGATTGTGTCACCATTGAAGGAAATAAATGTTATTTTAGGTACGGATTGGCTCACTACTAATAGGGCCATCAAGAATCATTATACAAAGGAGGTAGTATTTGAATCTCATAATTAGCCGTGAGGAGTGTTCAGAGGTATTAGCCAAGTAGTGCCAACTAGGCTGATTTTAGTTTTGAGTGCCTTGAGGATGATGTAAGGGGGATTTGAGGCCTGTTTGGTCCATGTCATTGATACCTGAATTGAGTAGAATGTGTAGGACATTCACGTGGTTAGGGAATTCTTGGATGTGTTTCCCGCAAAGTTACCTGACTTACCTCCAGATTGGGAAATAGAGTTCACGATTGATCTAGTTCTAGGTACTACTCCTATATCCATTCCTCCTTATAGGATGGCATCTATGGAGTTGAAGGAGTTGAAGGTTAGTTGCAGGAGTTAATAGAAAAGTGGTTCATTAAACCTAGTGTTTCACTCTGGGGAGCTTCAGTCTTATTCGTGAAGAAGAAAGATGAAACTCTGAGATTGTGCATCACTTATAGGAAAATGAATTAGGTAATAGTGAAGAACAAGTACCCATTGCCTAGAATCAATGATTTACTTGATTAGTTACAAGGAACTTAGGTGTTCACTAAGTTGGACTTGAGGTCTGGATATTATCAGTTGAAGATAGCAGAGGATGATGTATCGAAGAGTGCTTTCCAGAGCAGGTATGGGCATTATGAGTTCTTAGTAATGCCATTTGGGTTGACTAATGCCCCAATTGAATTTATGACATTAATGAATAAGGTGTTTCAGCCCTATCTGTATCGCTTTGTGATAGTATTTATCGATGACATTTTGGTATATTCGAAGAATAGAGAAGAGTATGCAGAGCATTTGTAAGTAATCTTACATATTATAAGGGAGAAACAATTATATGCCAAATTCAGTAAATGTGAATTTAGGCTAAGTCAAGTAGTGTATCTAGGTCACATAGTAAGTGGGCAAGGTATTTGAGTGGATCCAAAAAAGAGAGAGCTAGTAATGAAATGGGAGGCTCAGAAGAATGTGTCAGAAACTCGAAGTTTCCTAGGATTAGCTAGATATTACCATAGGTTTGTCAAGGTGTTCTCGTTGTTCTTAACCCTTCTGACTAAACTTTTGAAGAAGAATATGGTTTTCAGATGGAATGATGAATGTCAGAAAAGCTTTGAAGAACTAAAACATTGGTTAACTATAACACTAGTGTTTAATATTCCATCAGGAATTGGTGGCTATATGGTATACAGTGATGCTTCGCATCAAGGATTGGGATGTTTGTTGATGCAGTATGGCAAGGTGATAGCCTATGCATCGAGACAATTAAGGTTTCATGAGATGAATTATCCGGTACATGATTTAGAGCTTGCAGCAGTAATCTTTGCTCTAAAGATATAGAAACATTATTTATATGTAGAGACATTCTATATATACACTAATCATAAGTGCTTGAGGTATCTACAGACTCAGAAGGAATTAAACATGACATAAAGGAGATAGATCAAGTTATTAAAGGATTATGACTGTATGATTGAGTATCATCCGGACAAAGCTAATGTAGTGTAGATGCTTTAAGTAGGAAGTTGAATAGCAATGTAGCTCATATTCAGATATCAAGGTTACTAAGCTTGATTTAATTGAGAGCTTTGAATGTGGAGTTGAATCTAGAGTAGAGGGAGGTATTGATAGCCATACTAAAGTTGACACCGATGTTGCATGACAGGATTAGAAGAGTTCAGAGTAAAATCATGAAATGGTGAAGTTGATTAAGAAGATTAAGGTGAATCCAGATTCTGAATTTGAATTGAGAGATGAGACTTTATGGTTAAAGTAGAGGTTGGGTGTGCCTAACATTGATAATCTGAGGGGAGAAATTTTAGAGGAAGCACATGTAGCAGCTTATGCTATGCATCTTAGTACTACCAAGATGTATAATACGTTAAAACATCATTTCTGATGGCCAGGGATGAAGAAACAAGTAGCGGATTATATAGCTAAGTGTTTAACTTGTCAACAGATTAAGGCTGAACATCAAGCTCCAGTTGAGAAGCTTTATTTGTAACCTATTTCGAAGTGGGAATGAATCACAATGGATTTCATTATAGGATTGCCAAAGAATCCAAGGCAAAATGATGTTATATGGGTTGTAGTGAACCTATTGACAAAGTCGGCCCATTTCTTACCAGTGAGAGAGAGTAGCTCATTAGATCAGTTAGCTCGGAGGTATATGAATGAGGCAATTAGACTTTATGGGGTTCTGATGTCTATAGCATCGGATAGGGATCCTAAATTTACTTCATGGTTTTGGAAGAGTTTACAATTAGCTATTAGTATAAAGTTAAACTTCAGTACTGCTTTTCATCCTCAAATAGATGGACAAAGTGTGAGGATAATTAAGACTATTGAGGATATGCTTAGAGCATATGTATTGGAGTTCCAAGGAGTATGGGATCAGTACATGGCCTTGATTGAATTTGCCTACAACAACCACTACCACAGTAGTATTGGAATGGCACCTTATGAGATATTGTATGGCAGAAAATGTCGATCGCCTCTATATTGGGATGAAGAAGGTTTGAGAACAGTAGAAGGCCCAAAGTTGATATAAGATACTATAGATAAGGTGAAACTAATCCGAAACCGAATAAAAGCAACTCAAGATAGACATAAAAGTTATGTGGATTAGCACAAAAGGGATATGGAATACAGTGTAGGAGATAAAGTATTTCTAAGAGTCTGGCCTTGGTGCGGAGTATTGAGATTTGATAAGAAGGGTAAGTTGAGCCCTAGGTATATTGGTCCTTATGAAATCATTAAGAGGGTAGGACCACTGGCATACAAATTAGCCTTATCAGATGAGATGTCTCATATACATAATGTGTTTCATGTGAGTATGCTAAGGAGATATCAATCGGATCCGATGCATGTATTACCAGCTCAAGAGATTGAAGTGACTAGTAATATGAGTTATGTTAAGGAGCTAATTAAGATAGTGGGATATCAGACAAAATAATTGAGAAAGTAGGTAATTCTATTGGTGAAAGTCCTGTGGAAAAATCACTCAAGTGAGGAAGCAACTTGGGAGACAAAGGAACACATGAGGAGACAATATTCCCACCTATATGATGACTCAGGTATGAACTTCGAGGATGAAATTTCTTAAGGAGGAGAGAATTATAACATCCCATTATCCCATGATAAGGGTTAGAACCCTAAGATACTGTACATAAGAGATTATTGAGAAGTTAGACGTGTATTTCATGCTCATGCATAATATGGCATACACATACACGTGAATATTAATAGTGACACACAATAAAATGATTGTACATGCATTCATTGACATTTTTCGGGTATAATAGATTTTAATGTGATTATAATGTGAATTGTGGATTATTTGTTTTGAAAATTGAATTGGTGGATATTAGAATTGATTTAGTATTTTTGGTAACTTTTCAGAAATTTATGAAAATTTGGGGTATTTTAGACTAGGAAAAAAAATGCCAAGTGGCAGGATAATTGATAAATGATAGTAGAAATAAGAGCCAAATGGAAGTGTGACATTTGGTAGCTTAAATGGAGGGCAAATGGGATATATGCATTGGTGACATGTGTCAATGTATAATTGAGACACCTAGCCACTTAGGAATTACGTTTTTGCAAGGAAGTTTCTACATTCCATCAAAATCACCCACTCTCTCCTTGTTCATCCATCACCGAAATGCCATACTCTTTCATTCCTATTCTTGTGTAATTGGCTTATTTTATGCTTGAGTAATCCATCAACGTTACACCTTGCAACGTAAGAGCTAAATCATTTAAGTCCATTTGAGGTTTTTGGTTGTCTCTCTCTATCCTTGCTTTTCTCCCCCGAAATCTCATTCTCTCTCTCAACTTCTGGAATTTTGTTGAAGAGTTTGAAGTTTGTATCAAGTAAGTTATGTTTTGATGTTTATGGGTATTGTTAAATGCAACTAATATGATGTATAAATTGAGATTGAGGATAATGACCATGAAATTGATTCTTTTTTGTTAACGTGGGTGGTATCAATAATAAAGAAATTCTGATTTAAGTCTTGTGAGTTGATGTATGCGTGAATTGTTTTAGGAAGAAGCAATTTCAGTGATACAATTAAAGGGATGAAGGATTTTAAAAGATAAAGTGATGTCTTATTTTTGGATTCTAATGAATGATATATCATGAGTTCTTAATAAGAGTGTATTTTTCTATCTTAAAATGAGATGAATTAGAATGATAATTAGGGTTAAAATAAAGGTTAGTGAAGTAGAAAATGTGCAAAAAAATGATACGGAAGAGTATAGGAATAAGTTCTCTTTTAGTGTTTCTGATCAATCGTAAATTTTTGAATTATGTATAGATGATATTGAAAATTAAGGCATAACTAAAGAAATCATTAACTTGAAATGATGGAATTTTGATGATGAATTGTTTGATACAATGAATGTAATGTTATGGAAAAAGCATAGGATTTCATGAATGATAATATGTAGTTAAAGATGTTAAATCAATTAATTAGAGGTTGATAGTTTAATGAATTCATATTGGTATTTGAACTAGTATGGAATGATTTTATGTTTGAGGTTAAGCATTCTGGAAAAATTGTTGAGAAATGGGTTTTTTAATATGTGATGAAAGATGGAAGAAAGCATTGCAGAGGCACGATCATGCTTTTGCACGATTGCGACCTTTGTTAAAAAGGCTGAAAAGCATGATAATGCAGATAGGGAAACACGATCATGTTTCTACACCAATGTGACTTTTTCTGAAAGTCACGATCGTATATACTAAGGGTGTTGTTTTTGAGTAACGTTCGACCTAATTAATGCTAGGGTGTTTGCATATGAGGTATTTAGGTTTAAATAAGATCTTAAATGAATTTAGTTCATGTTAAATGAAAGGAATAAAGTGAGTAAAGTGAATTATAGATTAAAGAATGATTGGAAGGTGTTGTAAATTGATTATGAAGTGTATTAAGGAAACATACCTAAGAATTTGTCATTGAACATGCATAATACATGACACATATATAAAAGTGCTTATGATTAATTATTCATATGAATGTACAAATTAATGACGTAAAAATGTATGTGATTGCTGATATAGAAAAGCACATTGAGTGATTGCTTCCAGACATTGCCAGGACTAAGCTAAAAGGAGCAACTGTGAGTAACCTAAGATGATCTCACCTTGATAGTTTGTTTTTTTTTGGTTATATTATATAATGAATTGTTACGTGAAGTGTTATACTAATTTCTGGACATTAAGTGTCTGAGGCGTTTGATGCATAATAAAACATCGGAAGTGCTTCTTGAATGTGAATGTGAATGACCAAATGTTTTTTCAACTTATATGTTGAATGTCGGACCAAGTTCAATGAAAAATGTGAATGAGAAAAAGAATGTGAATGTGATTAACTGAACATAATGATTTCATATGTGTAATGCATTTCATTCTATGAATGCATGAAATATAAAGGCAATTGTGACTGGAGTCGCCAGTGAAAAGATCTTAAAGCTCAGACTGTGGTAAGAGCATCGGGCTCTATATGTAAAATGAGCCCTGTACCCCTAACAGATAAGGGACACTATTAATGAGCCTAATATCCAGAACGGATACAGAACAGTGAAAAAGGCACTCAGTCACAACAGCGTAATAAATGAATGTGTCTCATAAATATTGCATACTCATATGTGTGAATTGAACGATTGCAATGTATTGATGAATTTTGTTGAATGAAGTATGTAAAAGCTTATCAATGAGTATGTTTTGCACGATTGCAATGAAATGTTGAATTGCATGGAATTTGAAATGCGATAATTGTTAACAAATTGTTTTGTGATATTACATGATGATAAATGTGATGTGAATAACGTGATAACATAAATTGTTGTGCTATAGGATATGAGTGAACCATCGAGGATGGTTACTCAACTGAGTTTGAAAAACTCACTAAAATTGCAACGTTGACATTTCGAGTTCGAGAGTGATGATTTAGTTTCTAAGATAGCTTAGAAGAGATTTCGTATAACTTTTAGACAGAAGATATGGCTCAAAGGTGGGTCAGTTGAGACTAAAGGACTTAGACTAGAATTTGTTAATGTCTCATATATGTAATATGTTTGTAGACAGAGCTGTGGACTTTGATAGGTTGATCTTGTATAGTAATGGAAGTTGTATGTAATGCTACATTGTATATCATAGTTTATATGACATGAAGGTATTTATAAAACTAATTTAACTTTATCTAGTGGTTTATACGTAGATTAGATAAATATTTACCCAACAGTTTAATAATGAATGTAATACTCATTCAAATACATAATTAAGTATACATCAAGTTACCAACTGTGTTAGAATATGGAGCAATCTTCATTGCATCTTTTTCAATTTTATTCCTCAAATATTACGCTAAAGATAATTTCTCTCTATAGGTGATTAAGGCTACATAAGGTTTACAAATTTTCATATTTAACCTTTACAAATTTGAACGAGAAAATTTCCTCATCATATTTGAAGTACAAATAACGGGAAGCATGTTTCATTCCATATAATGATTTTCATAATTTACAAACTAGATGACCCTAATCATCTTCTTTAAATTATTTAAGTTGTACTATATAGACCTCCTCACAAAGATCTTCATTTAGGAATGTAGTTATAACATCCATCTAATGTACCTTAATGGCTAATAAGTTAATATTACCACAATCACTCTAGATGCCCATTTAGAAAATATAAAAGAGAAGGTGATATTAACATTTACCTCTTTGAGTGAGACCTTAACTTGAGAATCCTTTAGGGTCTTATAAGCTAACTTACAACCAACATGTTTATAGTAGGTTGATTACAACATAAGTCTTCACGAGGACTAGTACAACATCTAGAAAAAGTAACTAGATCAAAGATATGTCAAATATCGTAGTCATTATCACTAAAATAGACTATATAATCATACGATATATTATGCTCCTCACCTTAGTGAATCTCCATACTTGAACTTGTTTAGTATGATCTTATTCCACAATAACCTTATTTTATGCTTGTATTAATTCCTAATTATGTAGTAGAGTGTCACTAGGTACATATTTCACCAGAACTAACGAAATTTATGAATGATATTAAATTATAGCAATATTAACTTTGATATTTTCTAAAACCTAGAAGGGTAACTATATTACATACATCATATAAAAAAAAAGCTAGTTATAATTTTATAATTCTAAATCCTCCTTTTCAGCACAAACTTTATTAATCAGCCTATGATGAACCATGAACCAATATAAAATAAAGATAATAAGGAAATATATGTTTTGATGTCCATTTCTATTTGAGTAAGCAATTGGAAACCTTGATTAAGCTTATCAACCTTTGAACAAACTATGTAACTTTCAATTATCCTTTACAAAATTTATTTGAATTATGTAAGTAAGATCTTTCTACACCTTTCTTAATTCATAGATCTTTTAAAGAGAGAAATTGATATATGTGAAACTTACTTTAGTAGATGCAAGGACATAGCAGTTATTTATAGTAACTTTATCAGGCCTCCCCAACATAAGTCCAATAAATACCCGACCCATACTAATAAGGTGTCATTTTCTTCATTATACTTCATCTCACTTAATTAGATCGTTTATTGGGCTACTTTTTTTATCTTTATACTATATTATATAATATTCTTAGCTTAATTTTAAAAATTGTAATTAATAATTATCCACAAAAAATCCAACAGCTTCCATATGTAGTTTCTTAAAATCTAAAATCCATCTAAGATTACTTGTTATTATTATTATATCTAAATGCCCATTATGATTCAAGGAGCAATGATTTCATTCTTGAATCTAGTCATAACATCTAGCTTAAATCTTAAAAATCAAAAGAAATCAAATTTGTTTCCTTATTTCATATATATTTATAAATGGAAGTTAGAGATCATTTATGTAGAGATCATTATAACAATTTATTAATGTCTAGAAGAGAGTGTTAAAAATAATGGTACTACATCCACTATAGAAGTTCATTTGATTGTGTTTCTATTATCAAATGTAATGAAGGAAATGACATAAAAAAAACTCTTTTAATTGTCACTATGATAAACCACAACATCAATTTATATGGTCAAGTACTAAATGACGACGAAAGAGAGGAGAAGAGAAAAGGAATTAGGTTGACAATGAAGATTTATTGATGATGGCGCCCACTACTGTCAATCATGCTTCATATAGAAAATATGAATTTCATTATAAGGAAAAACTAAACAAATCTACATCTATTATTAATTTATGAAATACTAATGGAATTTTGTCAATTTAAAATTGAATACAAGAAGTTTTCAAAAGGAAACTCAAAAACTCCTAGATGTTAATATTTGAACTCTATTTTGATGTAATTTTTGAGATTTAAATAGTCTTTTCCCTCTTCCAATGTTACAACTCCATAAATATCATATCTTGATGATGTACAATTGAGAATTAAATCTCAGATGATTTACTTCATAGGTTTCTCACAATTTTGTAAATATATATCAAATTTGATATTGATTTTTTAATATAATATATTATTAGTAACAGTTAACAATAAATACTGTTTTAAATCATTTTTAAATTACAAAATAGTTCCTCTTTTCTATGAAATTATAAAATAATCACTAAATATATTGTGTTATATAATTTTTTTACCTTACTTTATTATCTATCTCAAAAAATTATAATAACATAAGTTTCGTATAACAATTAACAACTTTTCACATATTACCCCTATAAATAAGCATCATTCATATTTAATATCTAATAATAACCTCAATTAATGTAACAAAGATTATTTAATTCTTATATAGTTAAAAAATTTAAAATAAAATAGATTGCTTAAAATGGTACAATTAATTGCAACAAAATATCACATAATCAAAGCGCTATAAGTCAATAAATAGGAGTTCAGAACTAAAAACACAATAAAGTGGAAATCAAACCTAAAACAAAAATATTTATAGTTAAAATTTTCATATTTATATTACATATTTTGAATTTTATCATATGTATCAATACAAATGAAACCAAAAATCAAAGGAAAAGAATGAAAATCTTGAAGTTTCATTCTATAACATATTCACTTAAATCATATTGGCCCCAACTTTCATTTAATACAAAGCCCTTACCATTAAAGGAAGTTGCATCATCACCATCATTCAAGTTTAATGTACCAATGACATATCAATAATTTTCAATCTAAGATCATTTTCTTATTCATTCTCATCTATGAAATTTAGTTCATCTAAAACTCAATTTACTAAGAGATCAAGGTTTAGATAAATAAAGTGTTCTATTAGGATTCTTAATAAATAAATATATTATATTATTAAATTATGATGAAAGTATAAAATTATTTTGAAATTAATAATGACAATATTACACCTTTCTCGAGCTTCAATTTGTATTGGATAAATACCAGATCATTCATCCTCTTATGTTATAATCTATTTCATTCTTTCATATGGATGAATTTAAATATTCCCTATTTCCTTTCATATCTAATTGCACTTACACATTGGCTAGGAATCCAAATTTCAACCCTTTACAATTCTAAGATATTGTTTCCAAATTTATCCTATGAAGAAACTATAAGAAAACAAAAGTGATATTATAAACAAATGAAATGATGCCTAATTTAAATAAGTAATAAAAATGAAGAAATGTATACTTGGATTAAGTTTGTCCCTTTGGTGTATAGCAATAGGTATCCCAAGATCACCATACACATCCTTGTACGTTTCTATTTGTAAGCTAAAAAGATCTTGCATCACGTTATTTGAAACAATTAATGTGGTGGTTAAAGCATTCCCCTATCAACTTTAACTTTCTTTATAAAATTAATCTAAAATAGACACTTAGATTTAGAAATACACCAGCAACAAACAACATAGAGTAAATTTGTTTTCCCTATCTCTCATTAAGGACTATAAGAAAAAGGTGTGTACAAAGAAAACCTATTTTTATGTTAGCCTTGACTATTTCTTTCACCCTTTTTATGACATAAAAAAGTAATGATTGTTGAATCCACTCTAAAAACTCACAAGCTCATATCATAAACTAACATTGAGAATAAAGTTTATGATCATCAAGTATAATCTTAGGAACCTCCATTTCAATATTAAACTTAGCATGTTGAAATGTTACCCATTTATCGCTTGTCATTTGTCTCAACTCCTTCTTCATTTGAAAAAAAAAATACTAAAGTGATAAAAAAATTAGTTATAAATCTTCTAATAATAGAACAACACAAATTCTTATCATTTATAAAACCTGTTCTCATCAAATTCAGAACCTATACATAATTACAAATGAATTTCGTTAGTTTTCTTGCTGCACAATTTCATCAATGATAAAGAATCATTTACTACGTCCTATATTTTATAGCATTAGATCAACACAATATGCAATACATAAAGTCCAAATCAACAAGAATTATACCATATTGACAAACTTTTTTTAGTTACTTTATAGGTAGCGTAACTTTATAATGTTTTCAGGCCCAATTTTGTTCAAATTCATCAAATATCTCTAATAAAATATCAATGTTTCTTATAAGGTATTAATTGACTTTAAAACACTATCCCTTTAGTAGAATAAACAAAAAAATTATAATGGCCTTATGCTTTCTATTTGTCTAACCATTACATACTAGTCAACACTCATAAGTTGCCTAAGTCCTTCTTTTTTCACTTAGAATAACTTTTACTTTAATAACAGAGTTTACTTAAAAGATTAGCTTTACCATCATTAGTTAAAGGAGCTTTCAGTCCTAGGCCTAATAAGGAAATAAGATCCACTATAAGTTGATAATAATAAGATTGAACAATATAAAATGGCATATATGTATTATACCACCATCTAGCCATTTCCATTTTTGCACTATGAACGATTTCTTTGGATTGTATTGCATTATCAATAGAAGTTGAGCTCAATAACTTATTTGTACAGTAAAAAAGGTAGGAATTTATCTTTATCTTTTTCTCATATTAGTTGCATTATTCCCTTGGTGTAGGTAGGAATATAAGCTTCAACATTATTAATATTACCTCACTGATGCAAAATTAACTTCCACTTCTAATTTTATAGTTAAGTCTTTACGTTCTTTCTTTCTCATTCTTATACTCTTCAAATAAAGTTTTTATCTGCCATTTTACATCATGATTAACATTATTATAAGGTTCTACATCATCTTTCATTCCAACTAAATATTTTTTCCACCTTTCAAATACTTTTCATAATAAAAGAATATTTTATGGTTTTCTATACAATGAGCTAATCTCACTTAAGCCCAAACTTTATTAACATGACTTCTTAAAAAGATTAAGTTATTAGGAATAATTGAATTTCCCTCTATTTACTTGTTTGAAGCAAAATAATAACTTCATTTCAAGACTAAATTTCTTTTTAAATAACCTTGTCGCACACTTAATGAATAAGTTATATATAAAGTGTGTCTCTATTTAAGATAAATTTACAAATTTTATGATATATTTTTTATTAGCTTATTTTGTAAGCTATAAATGATATTTAACTAAGACAAAATATAATATCAATAAAAAATTTTAAAAATAAAACTTTCTCTTATAAGATCATTGTAAAGAATGTGCACACTCAACATCAGGACAAAAACTTTTTAAACTTGAGATTTAATATCTAATGTATTGATATTTAATTATAATAATATTGATCTTCTTAGGTCTATATATGGATTGAGTGTTCACTTTACCCCTTTCAAATACCTTGGTATGCCTATTTCTACTAAGAAATCAAGATATATGGATAATTTGCATTTATTGGAATTTATTAATAATTCTTCACAGAATAGGACTTTGTCAAGTGCTTATAGGTTCTAGTTGATTGTGTCAATCTTGAGAAATGTTCATGTCCACTAAAGCTCTCATCCTTTTCTACCAAGAATAATTACCATAGAATTAGAGAAGATCTTAAGGAACTTCCTACAGTCTGGGAAAGCAGAGAGTTCAAAAGGAACCAAGATTAAATGGAAGGATCTATGTCTCCCTAATAATAAAGGCAGGTTGGGTTTAACCACTGCTTTTTAATAATAAGAAGGCTTTATGATCTAAATGGATTCCTAAATATCACATGTCTGTGACTAGTTTTTGCTAGCTAAAAACATTATTGGTGCTTAATCCAGATGCTTAGACAAAGAGATTAAATTTATCCATCTTTTAACAGTTTAATAGGTAATGGTGAATAAACTTCGTCATAGTTTGATAACTAGTGTAATCTTGGACCTCTAAATCAAAGAGAGGACTTGTTTATAATCATTATAAGAATTCCCTTTCATGTTGAGGTGAGAGACAATTAGGGTGAATTGGTGTTGTAACTTCAAAGGTGCTAGCTTCATTCTTGAAAACTTACCTTTATATAAATTGAACCTAAATCATCATGACAATGTCATTTAGGTAAGGGAACTTTGACAAAGCTTCAATAATAGTTCTTGCTTTGAGATTTTCAAACCTAATTCTTAGAAATTCAATGGTTGAATCTTATTTGGACTAGATTACTATCCTTTAAAGCCTTATTCATCAATTATTTGGCAGTGAGGCAAATGCTATAGACAAAAGATATATGTTTGGAATTTAGGGCATCATATGCCTATTATGTTAGCTAGTTCCTAATACTAATGCCCACCTCTTCTTTCAATGCTCCTACTCTATGCTATATGGTCAAAGATTCAATACCTATTATAATTAAGTTATGGTGAAAGGGAATGACTACACATTGTCAAATTGGCTAGTGAAACTATAAAAAGTTTAAAGCAAGATTCTAGTATCTTCAAAATTGTCTTCTTATGTTGTATCTATACTAACTAGATGGAAAGAAATAATAGACTCTAAAAGGGCCTAGCTTTGGAAAAATGTGCAATGGAAACTAATACCAACTTTTAGATAAGGGAAATCTTAATAGCAAACAAAGCACATTTAGATGTTAGCTCTTAAATGATGCTTAATTGGAACCTATATTATTAGTTATCTTCGTTCTTCTTTTGTGATTGTATAACTTTAATGTTGCTAACTAGTTAATTTCTTCCAGCTATATTGTTGCTCCCCCTTAATAGGGGTATAACTTATGATTCATGTTTCTCACATTGATATACTAGCTTTAAGCTTTGTTAATATAATTCTTTCAATTTCCAAACACAAATCCAAAAACGCAAATCTCAATAAAGAACAATATGAATTTTGAATTATATTAAAATTAGTTTAAGCGATGTAATAAATTATGATGTAAAAGTTAAAATATTAATAACTTCATCAAATTTATACTTTAATAAAATGTCATGGGTACAAGCACCGTAATTTTAATAGGCATAAAAGGCCCACCTATAAATAAACACCATCTTAATCACAAGTAATAAAACTAGGTGATCTCTTGTTCTATATGCCACAATTTTGTTGTTAGGAACTTCAGTGGCAGAATAATATGAAAATTTTAGTTGTATTAAGCTTTAGCTCTACTATTAAGTATTAGAGTCAAGGTTGTCGGTATTAGTCCTAATATATATTATATTTAAATGTTTCATATATTTTCTTTTATTAGAAAAAATTCCACTACCTATAGTGCAACAAGCAATTAATGAATTATAGATTACTCACTTAGGAGTATATAATTTTAAAGCAAAAATGGTTAATAATACATATTTCATCATTTTTTAAAGTATCTAGATCATAGATTATCATCGCAATTGTTGTTTTGAGTTTCAAGATGCAACAACATAAATAAACATAAAAATTGAGATGTGATTGATAATTAGACATGACAGATAGCAAGGAAAGGAGATAGTCAGGAGAAATGATAATGGCAAGGAGGGAGATGACAATGTTGATAACATATGGCAAGCTGAGAGAGTTGATTGAGAATCGAAATTTATAATTTTAAAAAGTATAAAATGGGTTCTCATAGATTTAATCGAGATATAAACTGAGACTAAAAGGGTTAAAGGAGGTAGTGGCATAAAAGAGAGTAGGAAAGCAGACAAAACTTATATAAGTAAGATTTATGATTTTAATTTAATCATTAATTTATCTAAAATTGCAATTTGATTATATATTTATTGGAATTTTGAATCTTAATCAATATTAGTAAATACCATCTAAAAACCATTGGTACCATCTGAAACTTTAACGTGCTCTATTAATCTAGCTAAAAGGATACAGAAACAATAATTTTGCTCTATCCCCAAGCTTTTAGATTGGGAATTATATTTCTTTTGCTTATTAAATGGCAAAATTATAGTATGCAATCTTATATTTGTAACTTTATTAAGAATTTGTTGAAAGCTTGATGTTTCTTTTGGTTAATTCAAATTGGACAAATAGGTTATTTAGTTCCTTATAACATTTTCTTATAAGGTTATATTTCAGTCTTTCATTTTTAGAACCCTTCATGTTTTGATTGTTTTGTTACCTATATTTTACTAGTTGTGCGGATCCAACAAACAGCTTATATGATTTTGGTAATATGTATAAACGGTAATATCTTTTATTGAAATACAATATTATACTGATAATCTTTGATGATTTCTCAATAATATTACTGACACATTGTTGTTGACATCCTCTTCTTGTCGAGAGGCATGTTTTTCCTCTTCTTGTTGAGAGGCTGATTTCTTCTTTTATGTTAATTTAATTTTATCTATGTTATTTTGTTTTACTACTATATGTCCTAGTTTAGCATACTTATCCCTTTTAGAAGGTGAGGAGCTCCTACTTTAAGAGGTTGATAATGAATGAAATCAGTTAAAGGTAGAATTTTATCTCATTAGTCAATTTCTGATTGAGAAGGCCTATTTTTAATATGAATAATAGAATGGATAGTATTTGGTAATCAATTAAAGGTATTGCTAATAAGGAATTGCCTTCATAATGCTTCTTGTTTCAATTTTAGCACCCTGTGGACTTACAAATGGTCAAAGAAGGTGGTTTATGGATATTTAATGGCTTGTCTTTTTTATTCTTCATCCTTTAGTCCTCAGTGAGTAAAGCATCATTATTAGTGAAACTTTATAATGTTAACTTCTAGATTCATATTCATAATTAGATGACATTGAGTTATGCTAGGCTCGAGCCTGCCTAGCACAAAAATTAATATTCAGTCCTAAGCACACATCCTGAGCCCTAGCCTAATTGAGCTCAAACCCATCTGATTATTTTTTAATGTAAAATATCCAAATGACATCATTTACCCAAGACCTTTTAGTTTCAAATCTGGATAGCATGTGGAGCTTGAGCTTAAGCATAGCTTAAAGCTTAAGTTTTTTTAAATGGATTGAGCCATGTAAGTTGAGTCAAGCCAGGCTTGAGCTTAATTACCAAGCTTATTCATAACCTATCATTTAAGTAAGTGTCATAAAGCATTAGAAAGCAAATTAAGGACTTTATTAGAGTGTTTAAAGATTACAATTAAAATAATAACTTAGGTATTTGGTGGAGCTATATGAGACTTCAAGTATATTAGATGTTCAAAAGCCTCTAAAATATATAAAGAAATTAAAGAAACCAGGTAGGGAATGGTGTATTTTGTTGTTTAAATATAAGAAGCTTCCCATCCATTATTTTATCTTTAGATTGCTTGGTCATTTAAATAATTATGTATTTAATTTAGCTTTAAGTTCTGACTAAATTGGTTAATTGGAGTGGAGAGAGGTGGATATGGAAACCATAAAAAAAGGACCCGAGAATTCATATAGAATCAATCAATTTGAAGCCTAAAAGTTTGCTTTCTATACATAATGTCCACTATAAAGAAAAGGAAGTGATTGAGGTGCCATCTTTTCCACATCCTATGCATGATCATCATAGATTTGACTCGTACGTAACTATCATATCACAATATCTATAAAACCACAAACCTTTCCTTTCATTGAAAATAAATTTTCATATTTGGTGAATAATATTTTTGGATGAATAATAAACATGAGTGAATAGTGATTTTTGGGGGACCCAATCTTGAAATATTAGAAATTATCCAAAATAACTATTAGAGTCCAATGATACTAAAGCAGGTCGAAAATAAGAGTAATCGGATGAATTTTGGGAGATCCAAAAGTTTAGGGACAAAATGCCCTTTTTGGAAAATAATAGGTTTTAATGATTTTAAACTCAATTGAATTATTTTTAAAAAGCATCCAATCAATTAATAATGACCTAAATTAGAATCTTTCATGGTATGACAGTTGCAGAATATTTTTGGAGTTTAATTCAGTGAGTTGATGAATTACATTCATTAAAGGGCAATTTGGTCTTTTTACATGATATAAGGGCAATTTAGTATTTTTGCATGGTGATAATGGAATGATGAGTCAATAGAAATGGCCAATGAGTTAATGCCATATGGAATGCACTAAAGAAGTATAAAACAACCAAAAGTAAGACAAACCTATTTCATTTAAAGAGATAGTCATAAGTGTCCAAATATCATTTTAAGAGATAGTCGTGAGTGTCCAAATATCATTTTAAGAGATAGCCTCTGGTCAGTCACCTATGTATGTTGGTTGGCCAATATCATTTAATGGTCGACTAATATCCTTTTTGTCAAAGAAATTTTTTTCCATTGAGTTTGTGGAAACATTGTTCGCCACCTTTAGTTGATCAATAGCATACATTGGTCAATCAATATACCTTACTAGTTAACCAGTTCATGTTTTAAAATTGGCCTAATTTTTTACCATGCCAACATTGTTAACTCTTTCTTATCTCTAAAATGCCAACATTTGTCGACTGGTAGAGGCATGTGATTGATCAACTCTCCTAATTTTTAACATCTCCTTCGCCATTTTCTTATATTATCATATTTTGTATTTATATACTTTAAAATGCAAAACAATTACTCTTTTTCAAAGACATCATCCCTTATTTCATAAAATTTTCATTGAATTGCAATAAATTAAATTTTTGTTATCTTTTTTATTTTAAATTTTATTAATTAAAAGATATCTTTTAAATTTTATGCCTTTATTGTTAAATTATAAAAGAAGTTAAGGTTGTTTTCTTTTCAATTACTTCAATACATCTTTAATTTTTTTTAATTTTGGTATTTTAATATTTGGTTGGAATAATATATTATTGAGGTTCCTCTTCACTTTAAGAAGATTGTAACAAGAGTTCCTCTTTATTGAGAAAGATTCTACAAAGGTTATTCCTTACGTTTAAAGGACAATTATAGTAGAATTCCAATAAGAGTCTTGGAAGTGGGCATAGGCAAAGGCTGTTTACTGAACCATTATAAATCAATATGCATTCTCTCTACCCTATTCTCTTTAAATTAATTTATATTAAGCAATTTCCTTATACTTATTTATAATGATTGTTATTAATTAAGTACATTAGCTAGAAAAAAATGTTGAATTTTGTGAACACTTAATTCACTCCCCTCTTGGGTGCCATTAAGGGCTAGCAAGTGGTATCAGAAAAGGTCTATTAGGCAAGTATTTCTAAAAAAATCCTATAGCAAAGATCATAATGGCATATTTAGGAGCATCTTCATCACTATTTAACTAAGAGGGACAAAACAGTAGTAAATCACCTTTCTTCGATTGTAATGATTATCTTTATTGAAAAACTAGGACAAGATTCTTCTTAATGGCAAAAGGCGTAGACTTATGGGAAATTTTTTTAGTGGTCCCTTTATTCCCACAAAAGCTGTAGATAACAAAAAGGTACCTAAGCTAAAGGAAAAATGGGAACCTCAGGATAATAGATTAGTGTCTTAGAATAGTAAGGCCATACACATTCATTTTTTTCATTAGGAAGAAATGGGCTCAATAGCGTATATGCGTGTGAAACGAAGCATGAAATTTTACATATTCTAGATGTAGGACTTCGAACTTTCCCTTCTATCAGTTTATATATTTTACTTTGGGTGAATAGTATTTCTAGATGAATAGTGAATTCAGGTAAACAATATTTCCACTTGAATAGAGATTTTGAGGACTAACCCCAAAAAATGTGAAAAAAAACCCAGAATAGGTATTAGAGTCAAATAACATTGAAACGGATCAAAAAACAAGTCCAATCAGATGAATTTTGGGAATTTCACAAGTTTAGAACAAAAATGCCCTTTTTGGAAAATAAAGGGTATTGAAGATTTTATTTAAACCCATTCAAAAATTTTTAGGCATCTAATTACTAAGTATTGATCCTAATTAAAGTATCCTATGGTCAATTTAGTGGTGAGATAGTTGTGGAAAATATTTAACCTGGTTTATAGGTGTAGCAATCCATGAAAGGGCGAATTGGTCTTTTTACATAAAGTTAATTAATAAATTTTTAATGACTTACATTTATTGAACAATTACAAGACTTCATATGGTTTAACAAACATTAAATTAGATGATGATGAGTCATTTAAGATGTTTAATAAGAAAATGACATGTGTAAAGTATTAAAGTAGTATAAAAAGGCAAAAGAAGACAAAATTTGGTTCATTTGAAAGGAGTATCTGTGGGAACCAAAAAGAATGAGAGAAAAGAAGAAAGAAAGAGGGAGAATTCGTCCAAGGAGAAGAGGGATAAGAGAGGTGCAATTTTTGGTGGATTTGGAATAGAAGGTGAAGAAATATTGACCTAGGATTAGTGTTCACCAATTTCTTAAGAGATTAGGAGAAAAAAGTGGTAAGTTTCCTAGCTTAAATTTCTAATTTTTATGGTTTTTCTTGAGTGACATGGAAGTGTTTAAGATCAATGTTATCTTGGTATTACTTTGATGTTTTTTTGTATAGAATTAGTTGAATATGATAAGAGAGGAAAGTGGAGAGGGATTCTGTGTTAGGTTAACTTAACCCAGTCCTAATGTTTTAGCCATAACTCTGCCTACAGACCTTGAAAGTGAGTAATTCAAATTAGATCTGAAACTTAAGAAATATTACTAAAAATCTCTAGAAATTTCCTAGACCTAATTCTGGACGAATGATGATGAAATTTGAGATCGAAAGTGGTAACCTGATACTGCCCCTATATTGAAACAGCTTATGATATTTGGTATATTTTTCATGATTTGGAAGTTGAAATGTAATGATTTTTAATGATGTAGAAACTAAACATACAGAATAAATTTCTAGAAGACCTAAAAACCTAATTTGAATGTTTACTATGTGAAAATTAAGGAAAAAGGGGAGGTATGGATTCTAGACAAAGGTCATAACTGTGACTCATCATGGGTGATTGTGATATGGTGAATTAAATTGGTCAGATTTTTTTTAAAGGATTGGTAAGTTAGAATAGATAAAATATGGTACTTAAGTGACTTTTGAAGTTAGATTTGGAAATAGTGACCAATAGGTTAGCTTACGGAAGTAAGTAAAAATATGATTAGCATATGTATTACACGATAAAATACAAATCTCGAATTTAGTTAAACCGAACATATAGTTTTAATGTCTTATTTCCTAATTTGGAAATAAATGCCTGAACAAAATGTGTTTTGTGTAGGGAAAGGAGAGTCACCGAACATATGAGTGTGCTTGGCGATAAGTGTGCAAAATTGTGAGTGTATCTTTAAACCGATTTTATGAAAGACAAATGGTTTCTATTTTATCACAAAAAGTATGTTTATGAATAAGTTCATTGGTGTAGCTACTTGAATTTGAAAGCTAATTTTTGTGAGATTGATATATATGCTTTGATATGCATCAAGCTGAAATTGCATATACACTGAATTGGCACGATAATGGAATTTGAAGATGAACTGAATTGGTATAGAAATGTGGTGCACCTGTGTATTAATTGTTTTTTAGCTTGTGGTACGCCGTTAGGTCTCCTTATAAATACGATTATACCAATCAAAGTACATCCTAACGTGCATGGCAAAGTCTAGGGGAAGTGTCTATTGCTAACGATGGGTGGTGTCATGTTTGTCAATACAACTTGTGATTCACCCTCTACACGTATGGAGTATATATTTTGCTAAAATTGTTACGAGTAAAGGATGTAGAACCAGCTTCGTAACCCCTGATTTATATATAGTGTCATCACCATTATAGGTAAGCGATGCAGAACTAACTCCATAATAATCAGTATATAGTGGTTAACCAAGTTCGGGTAAGTGATGTCAGAACCTTAGTCATTGCTTGAAAAGAAAAGGAAATTATTTTTGTTATTTATGGCGGTTAATGTTTGTATAATGTTTGAATGGAAACTATAACACTCACTGAGGTTGTTTAGCTTACCCTTTATGTTTTGTTCTATTTTTAAATTTTAAGCTCTTAAGTGCACACTCAAGGATTTGATTAGTTGGGACTCCACCATTTGAGTAGCTACCGGTTCGCTCAAGGTTAAATGCACTAAGTTTTACTATATATAATCTTGGTAATTACTGCAAACATTGGGTCATTCACGTAGTACCTAACGTGTCAATCCCACGAGGAAGGGAAATAGTCCTAAAATCTAAGGTTGTCATAAAATATAATAATTTTAAACAAACATCTAAGCAAAAATTAAATCCATCACAATCGAATATGAGAATTTAAAGTGCTAAAAAAGTAAACAAAATAACAAACTCACAATCAACCCAAAATTAACCTAGAAATTACCAAAGGAGAGAAAGGGGGATTTAATTCGAAACTAAATAAAATATAACCAATTATATAACTTTTGAGTTAACGAGTCTAGACGATTCTAGGGTGGATTACTCTCTCTCGAGTTATAATTCTTAAACTTAATTGACAATCCCTAATTCAAATTATGGGAATTGCAATCTCTCGATCCCAATTGGTAACCTAAATTAGTTCTAAAACTATCTATTAACCTACTGGAATCTATACTTGATATCTCGTTACACAACTCTACCAGTTTGATTCATACCTATTGATTTACCTAACTCTCGTTAGCCCAAATCGATGATTTTTACTAGGCTTACCCTTTTAGTTTATTGCCAAGTTATGAAGAATCAAAATTGAATCACAATTAAATCAAAAGAAAACACAATCGAATAAACTTTATTAATCTTAAGAACTAAAAACCCGAAGGTGACAATAGACAACAATCAACAACACTCAACAATAGTAATCCTAATCAATGTCAAAATTTCATACATCAATGAAATCAAAATACAAATAGGAAATGCTATCGGAATCGATCTAAGAGGTAGCAATTACGAGAAACCACCTATTTCGTGAAGTAGCTCATGTCAAACTCGTCTCCGTGTCTCTCTTCCTTCGTCTCCTTTCTCAATTGCTTGATTTCTCTCTAGGTTTTCCCTTAAAATTGACAGAATCTCACTTTTTGGACAACTCTCTAGGCTCTCCAAAGCCTGTTAGTGGCTGCCATGTAATGTTCTATTTATTTTGTGGGAGCCCTAGGTCAAACTCAAGGTCGAAACGATCTAAAAAATAACTCAAAAATTTATGTCAGCCCGACACAAGGCACAATCGTGGCCTTGCATGTCAGGATTATGGCTGGCACTTTAACCTTTTTGTCATGATCATGACCTAACTTGATTCTTTCTGTCACGATCGTGGCCTGGCTGCTGTTAGCTCTTCCTTTTTTGTCATGATCGTGACCAATGTGCACGATCGTGGCCAATGTTCTTTGGCCTAAAAATCTTCAAATCTTTACTGTTCTTCCCTATTTGGCCTGCAACACTAGCACACAAATCAAGGTACTTTAAAAATATAACAATTACACTCAAAGATTCAAACTAACTCATAAAAACACTTAAACACACAAACTAACATAATTACACCATAAATGCACACTCAACACTCAAATTCACACATAACAACACAAAACACGCAATGCAATAGGGACGCAATGGCTCTAATCTTCATGAAATAAAAGTAATCTTTGACAAAATCATTCAATTTATGTCAAATCATTAACATGCAAAATATGTGTCTAGGGGCTTTGAACTAAATATACAACTAAATCAAGACCTAAGTGTCAACTTATTTATTTACCCTTTTCAATTGTATACACATATTAGTAATTTTCCAGTCTTAGACTTTGTAATTGTTCCTAACTATATTCCATGAAAATTCAAGCTCATTATAAGTCTGGTAGGTTTTTTTTATTTAAACACACTTTTTTAGTTAAACCAGGACTTAGTCTTTTACTTCGAGCAAAAATTGGTTATGAATGTCGATTTAGTTACTCAACAAAGTCATTTATTAAACAGCTTGGTTGAAATGTCATTATAGCCTTTTTAAGAGAAGGCACACATTTGTGGTGCGTGTCAATCCGATTACTCAGCTATTATCACGTTTTCAACTAGCTACTAACTCTACTTATAACCCAAAGGCTTGTAGAATAGTGATTTATTTAACAATTTTTTTTTTCAAATTTATTGCCTACTTTGTTACTTTTAGCTATTCGTTTCCATGAAAAATTCTAGTTAAGCTACTCAAGATAAAGGCCTCAAATTATGAATAAATGTAAAAATCTAGAGGGTGCTAAATTTACACTAAGTCCTAATTAGGTTGTATATTTATCCAAAGGCCCCTTAATTCACTAATTTCGCAGGCTAATGATCGTTTACAATCTAATAGACTATGTCCAAAATTGAAAGAATTTCACTCAATCTAATCCATTGACACATTCACACACTTCACACAATGAAATCCTAATAACTGTTATACGGTATGTAAAATCACATTCCAAAAGCACAACACAGAATCCCTCCCTACACCTGAACAACACATTGTGCTCAATGTGAGAAGGAGCACACACAAACACATAAACAAAAGAAAGGAAAAAAATTAAGGTAAACAAGGAACAAATAAAATTGGAAATGAAAATACAAATAGAAACAAACATAATCAACATAGAACTGAAGGCTAATTTGGAAAATAAAAATTGTGTGAGGTATGAATCCTAAGGAGAAACAGGTGGTGATGGTGTTAGTGTTGAGATCAGATCTGCTTGACACCGAGAGTGTTTCCCTATCTTGTAAGTGATTCAAGAGAGCAAAAGATTTAGCAATCCAAACTATTCCAACTCATTCAAAACTTATTTAAGAATTTAAAACAAACCTAACTACACAACAATTTAAATGTAACTACTAAACATGCTAATTTATTGTCATTAGCTTAACCTTATATCATTAGAAACTCAACCGAGATCGATTATAAGTGGTTTGCTTCCATTAACTTTGTTTAACATCAATCTTGTTGCCTGTAAATAAACTAAAAATTCAAAAATAATCGGAAGGACAATATTGATAAAATTATGAAAACCAATTAAGCTCAGTAATGTCCTTTTCTTAAGTAAACTGTCCATAAAATAGGGAACACTCTTCCATGGAATCCAACAGTTTGCCTAGTAAGAACGTGAGCTACTCTCTTTCTTCCTTAATCACTTCATCTCCTCATCTTCTTCCACTTCCCAAATAGAGACTTCCATACTTTCTTCCGACTCGATGTCTGTTGTCATATATTCTTGATATGATTCGAACACATCAATTATCCTGAATGAGCTACTAACCTTTGGATTCTTAAATGCATCATTCATGTTTAATGTCTCTTCATCATCATCAATCCAAAGAATAGGGTTCTTTGCATGGACATCTAGCCAAGATGTTTCGTCATCCACATATGATATATCAAGAACTGGTGAATAAAAGGAAGGGTTAACTTTTTTTTTCTTTTTCCATCTCTTGGTCTTCAATCAAGTAGGGTTCAATATGGTGGTCCTGCAAAGCTGGCCTATTCGAACCTTGAGATGACGAATAAAAGATGCATGATCTTTTGTTACTTGCTCAAACTTCTTTTCCAATCTCTTCTGGTTCTCTTCCATATTCGTGAGCTTATCTATAATTTTGTTTAGCTTAGACTCCCATGAACTAGATTCATCGTATTTGAATTCAACTAGGTCTTGATGTCCTAAATGAGTCCCTACATTGTTAGACCATAGAATTCGGGGTCGTTCTGCCACCCCGAAGTGTACGAATTCCAATAAGGGTCATTATTTCCCCAACCATACTATGACATTGTAATTCTCAAAATTTCCTTGCTCCCAATAATATCTATCTTCCATGATTGTTCTTTTTATCTCATCTTGACACTCAACTCTTTAAATGTCTCACTCGCACTCTAAAATATTTTGATGTGTCCCTACTTTATGCTCTAAAATCCTTTATTTTTTAACTAAAAACAAAATGATGATGAAAATCCTTAGACTAAAGAACTAAAATTTGCCTCTAGGGCAATAGTGCCAAAAGCTTATTCGCTCAAGGTTACATATGCTAACTTTTGCTATCTATAACCTTGGTAATTACCACAAGTGCACGAGTCGTTCACGTCGTACCTAAGCTGTCAATCCCATGAGGAAGAGAAATAGTCCTAAAATCTAAGGTTGTCCTAAACTACAATAATTTTAAACAAATAACTAAACAGAAATTAAATCAATCACAATCAAATATTAGAATTTAAAGTGCTAAAAGAGTAAACAAAATAGTAAACTCACAACAACCCGAAATTAACCTAGAAATTACCAAGGGAGAGAAAGGGGGATTTAATTCAAAACTAAAGAAAATCTAACTAATTATATAATTTCCGACTTAACGAGTCTAAGGGTGAATTACTCTCTCGTGGGTAATAATTCTTAACCCTAATTGATAATCCCTAATTCAAATTATGGGAATTGTGATCTCTTGATCCATAATTAGTCCAAAAGTTAAATTAGTTCTAAAACTACCTATTAACCTATAGGGAATTTATGCTCGATCTCTTGTTATATGGCTATAGAGGTTTGATTATACTCTCTACCTATCAATTTACCTAACTCTCATTAGCCCAAATCGATAATTTTTACTCAGCTCACCCTCTCAATTTATTGCCAAGTTATGAAGAATCAAAATTGAATCACGACTAAATCAAAAGAAAACACAATTGAATAAACTTTATTAATCTCAAGAACTAAAAACCCGAAGGTGAGTATAGACAGCAAATCAACACTCAACAACAGTAATCCCAATCAATATCTAAACTTGATACATTAATGAAATCAAAATATAAATAGGAAATGCGATTAGAATGGAGCTCGGAGGTAGTGACTGCGGGCAACCGTCTATTCTAGGACGTCCTTCATGTTAAACTTGTCTTCGTGTCTCTCTTCCTTCGTCTCCTTCCTCAATCGCTTGATCTCTCTCTAGGTTTTCTCTCGGAATTAATGGAATCTGACTTTTTACACGTCTCTTTAGGCTCTCCAAAGACTGTTGGCGGCCGCCATGTAAAGTTCAATTTATTATATGGGAGCCCTAGGTCAAATTTGGGGTCGAAACAGTCTAAAAATCACTCAAATTTTGAGTTTTCATGTCAGCCTGACCTATGACACAATCATGGCCCTGCATGTCACAATTGTGGCCCAATGTGCATGATCGTGGCCTGACTTGATGCTTTCTGTCACGATCGTGGCCTAATGTGCACGATCATAGCCTGGCTGCTCTTGGCTCTTCCTTTTCTATCACGATCGTGGCCTAATGTGCATGATCATAGCCTGGCTGCTCTTGGCTCTTCCTTTTCTGTCACGACTGTGGCCAATGTGCACAATTTTGGCTGATGTCCTTTAACCCGAAACTCTTCAAATCTTCACCATTCTTCCCTATTTGCCCTGCAACACTAGCACACACATCAAAGTACCTAAAAAATATAACAATTGTGCTCAAAGATTCAAACTAACCCCAACCCATAAAAACACTTAAACATACAAACTAACATAATTACACCCTAAGCACATACTCAACACTGAAATTCACACGAATTACATAACTAATCACACCCTAAAAGATCATGCAAAACATAACTATCACTACCTTCGTCACATGCGGCTGTGTAGGCAATTTTGCTTGTGCCTTTTTTTTACATGTATTACATAATTATGAACATGTTTTGAACATCTTTTGTGTAAAGGTAGATTGTAAATTTTTTGCTACATATAGTTTAGCATCTTCGTAAATATGTCTTAATCTTGGTTTTGTGAAAATATGGTTATCTATAAATGTTCTTTTCTTTAACTAAATGGATAAATATGTTTGACGCTTTGAGATTGTTTCTGAATGGACTTAAAGTCTAGAAGTATTAGTGGTGATTTAGTTAAGTGGATAGAAGTGTTTTGAATTGCTTTTTAGGAACCTAAAATTTTTGGTTTTATTAAATAACGGTTGTTATTGTTTTGCTGCCAAAATTTTTAATGAAGGTTACTTTCATAAACTTCCTTTACTATTCCTTTTTCTTTTCTTTATATTGATTTTTAAAATATTTGAAGAAAATGGAAAAGGCTTAGCTCCAGGGGAACTTTTCAGTTGGACTGGATATCGACTGGAAAGTTTTCTTGGGGTACCGAACCGGTCGCCTAGTCATTAGAAAAGGGGTTTGTCAGTGTTGATATCAGAGCCAAGTTACTCCTTTCTATTTAATGCATTTGCAAAATGTTTTGATGTTGTTTTCAAAGTGAGGTGACTTGTAAAATTTTGTGATTTACATGCATATAGTTCAGGACATGAAATTCTTACACATTTGCAGCTTTCCAAGTGCACAACATGATGCATAAACAAGGTCGTGGACGTCCCCATAAGGCCACATCTATGGCTCCTACACCTAAGGCATCACCAAGAAGGGAAGAGGAACACTTTCCAAACTTAGTGAGTGCCTCAATGAATCAACCTCATTCTCAACCATTAAGGCTATTATAACGAACTGGGGTAAATTTTACCATAAAGCAGATGGCTCAGATAGTCATTGCGATGATGCAGTGGTCACACTAAAGCGGAGAAACTTCTAGATGTTCCATCGAGCAGGTGTGTAAATTAGGCACAAAGCCTTTTGATGGGAGTGTAGATCTAGAGAGTGCACTTGTATGTTTAGTCCAGATTCTAAAGATATACTGAGTTATGGGATATACAAATAAGCAGAGAGTGGTATTTTCTACCCTCCTCCTCAAGGGCAAGGTAAAGGATTGGTGGGAAGCTATTGAGAGATGTCATCTAGATGAGGTGTCTTGGTTTGATTTTCAGAGAGAGTTTACTGCTAGGTTCTACCGACAGAGTTACAAGGATGCTCAAGTGAAGGAATTTTTCCGTCTAGGGTAGGTACAATGTCAGTGGCAGAATATGAGAAGAAATTTTTAGAGTATATTAGACATGTTTCGTTTATGGCAGACAATGAAGAGTAGAAGTGTAAAAGGATTGTTATAGGTTTGAACCCCAAGTTGAGGATCCATTTATCTCTGGCCTCACAGACACATCATGGGGTATTAATGGAAGCTGCAATGAAGGTGGAAAGAAATATAACAGTGATCACCTAGACTGTCAGATAATAACAGAAACTCAGCACACCAACTAGCTCATCTCAGGGTTTAGTAAGAAGAAGCAAGTCAAGATGGACAGGTGGCTGGACATTCAGTAAAGGTGGATCCACCAATTAGGGATCCTTTGGGTCACCTCATAAACCCAGAGATTTTTGTGACACCAGAATACCAGTGCCAGAGTGTAGTACTTGTGGAAAGCTACATTTGGTTGAGTGTCAAATAAATACAACGATTTGTTCCAACTGTATACATGAGGGCTACTTTAGGAGAGATTGTCCTCAGTTGATTACGGTAGAGAGATTAGTGGTGAGATCTTCAGCACCTTCGCAAGTTAGAGAGGTTTTTAGGTAGGAAGATTGAGGTTCTTAAGCCAATGGGTCAGTTTTCCTACATCCAGCAAAGGCTCAAGAGGTAGGGAGTAGCCCCATAGGGAAGGTAGGTAAACCCCATGCGCAAGCTTGAGTCTTTGCAATTACTCAATAAGAGGCAGGCGCTACACTAGATGTAGTCATTGGTGTGATTTCTGTTTTTGTGCTTGATGCTTATGCTTTAGTAGATCATGGTGCTACACCCTCTTTTATATCACTGATTTTTTTGCAAAATTAGATGTGGAACCTCAATGGTTAGACAGTGGAATAATAGTTTCCATTCCAGCTAGAAACTCATTTTTTGCTGAAAGAATGTTTGTTGGCAGTAACGTATTGATTGATGGTCAAGAGTTCCTAATATATCTGATTATATTAGATATATGAGGTTTTGATATTATTGACAAAAAAGATTGGTGCTCCACACATCATGCAGTAATGGATTGTTCTTAAAAGAAGTTTAGATTGAGTTAGTTAAGGAATCCAAAGGTAACATTTCGTGGAATACGAAAAGTTCTCCCCACAAGTATAGTTACCACTATAGTGGCTAGGAAAATGCTCAGTGAAGGATGTTAGGGATATTTAGCGGATATGATTGATCAAGGAAAAGATTTGGTAAAATTAGAAGATATTCTGGTGGTTAGAGAGTTCCTCGATGTATTTTTAAAGGATTTTCTAGGATTACCTCTAGATAGGATGATCGAGTTTATGATATAGTTAACTTTGGGAACCAACCAATCTTGATGAATTCATACATAATGGCTCTAGTGGAGTTAAAGGAATTGAAAGTACAGATGGAGGGGTTATTAGATAAAGGTTTTGTAAGATCTAGTGCTTCCCCTTGGGGAGCTCCAGTTCTCTTTGTTAAAAAGAAGGATGGGAGTTTAAGGTTATTTATCGACTGTAGATAGCTAAACAAGGTGACAGTCTGCAACCAATATCCCCTCCTAAGGATTGACGATCTATTTGATCAACTACAAGTATACAAGGTGTATTTGAAGATTGATTTGAGATCAAGCTATCACCAGTTGAAAATCCACAATGAAGATGTCCCGAAGGCTGCCTCTCGGACTAAGTACGACCTTCGGACTAAGTACGAGCAATATGAATTCTTGGTTATGCCCTTCAGATTAACAAATGCTCTAGCTGCTTTTATGGATTTGATGAATAGGATGTTTCAAGAGGACCTAGATAAGTTCGTGATTGTTTTTAGTGATGACATATTAGTGTATTCGAATAGGCGGAAGGAGCATGCAAAATATCTTCAGACAGTTTTACAAATCCCACGTGAGAACCAGTTATATGCTAAGTTCAGTAAGTGTCAGTTTTGGCTTAATAAGGTCACTTTTTTTGGTCACTTCATAGCAACTGAAGGACTTAGTGTGAACCCCCAGGAGATTGAAGTTATTACTAATTAGAGACCTCCCATTAATATGACAGAATTCAAGAGTTTCCCTGGATTGGTCGGCTACTATAGGAAGTTTGTTAAAGGATTTTCCAAAATAGTAGTCACACTAACCAAATTTAACAACGAAAGAGGAGAAGTTTGAGCGGTCAGATGCCTGTTAGACAAGTTTTGATGAATTAAAAGAAAGATTAACAACAGTTCCTATGCTTACATTATCAACAGGAAGTGAAGGGTATGTTCTCATACAGAATAATAAAGTTGTAGCTTATGTTTGTAGGCAATTGAAGAAACATGAGATTTATATATATGCTTTGAGATGGCATCGAATTGAAATTGCATATGCATTGAATTAGCACGATAATGGAATTTGAACATGAACTAAATTGGTATAGAAATGTGTTGCACCTATATATTAATTGTTGTTTAGCCTATGGTATGCTGTTAGATCTCCTTATACATATGATTATACCAATTAGAATATGTCGTAACATGCATGGCAGAGTTTAGGGGGAGTGCCTGTCACTAATAATGGGTGGTTTAGTGTTTGTTAGTAGGTCTTGTGAGTCATCCTCTATATGTATGGAGTATATATTGTGCTAACACTGTTACGAGTAACAACCACTTATTTATATATAGTTTCAACACCGTTAAGGGTAAGTGATGTAGAACTAGCTCCATAACAATCATTATATAGTGGTTAACCTAGTGTGGCTAAATGATGCAGAACAAGCTCCATGGCCTTACACCTAACGGTACCAAATGGCAAGGAAAATTTTAAAAGAGAAGTTTATGAAACTATCGATTGCCATCTCTATTTACCTTATAAGAAAAGAGGAACTTGAATGTGTTTTACATATGCATTGACTATATTAATTTTTTATCTCATAACATTGGTTTTTGCTTGAAAAGAAAAGGAAATTATCTTTTTTTAAAATTTTAACCTCCTAAGTGCACGCTCAAGAATTTCAATAGCTAGGACTCCACCATTTAAGTAGCTACCTTCGTCACATGTGGCAGTGTAGGCCATTTTGCTTGTGCGTTTGTTTTACATGTATTGCATAATTATGAACATGTTTTGAAGATCTTTTGTGTAAAGACAGATTGTAAATGTTTTACTATATATAGTTTAGCATCTTTGTAAATATGTCTCAATCTTGGTTTTCTGAAAATATGGTTATTTATAAATGTTTTTTCTTTAACTAAATGCATGACTGTGTTTGACCCTTTGAGATTGTTTCTGAATGGACTTGAAGTCCAGAAGTAGCTGTGGTCCTTTTGTTAAGTGGATAAAAGTATTTTCAATTGCTTTTCAGGAACCTAAAAGTTTTGGTTTTATTAAATAATAGTTGTTATGCTGCCGAAATTTTTACTGAAGGTTAATTTTATAAAATTCCACTGCTATTCCTTTTTCTTTTCTTTATATTGATTTTTAAAATATTTGAAGAAAATGGAAAAGGCTTAGCTCTAGGGGAAATTTCTAGTTGGATTGGATAGCGATTGGAGGTTTTCATAGGTTGCCAAGCAGGTTGACTAGTCATTACAAAAAGGGACTGTCACTAAAAGTCATAACAAATTAAGTGAAGAAAAGAAAACTTAGCGTACTAACTTAAAAATATGAATTGTTTCAAATGGAAGGTGATAAAAGAAGTTATAGCATGTATACTATATTTATTAATAGTACTAATGCTCTGAAAGATCTTTAAAATACCTATACTAATGTTGAAATGGGAAAAAAAAGTTACTTAAGTCACTTTCGAAGACATGGGAAACTAAATTGACAACCAACAAAAAGTTGGGGATGTAACAATGATACCATTAGAGGAATTTATTAGATCTCAACTCATATACAAAATGAGGCTCCAAAAGACACAAGAAGAGATTATGCTTCTAAAGAAAAAGAATTTAGTGTTCAAAGGCTCAAAATAAAAATCAACTGAAGAAAAAGAGACATCATCTACTGAAAAAAAAAAAAGAAGACATTGGCTTACTTACTAGAAAATTCAATAAGTTCTTGAAGAATACATTCTCCAAAAGAAAGGGTTTCTAGGAAGGTAAAAGTGATTTTAAACATAATTCGAGTTTCAAAGGTGGTTTTTGAAGTTATCTAGTTAACTAGTTAAATAATATCTTAGTGTGATTGACCAGTATCTTTAAAATTCACTCACTTTTTTGTCCATTGGCCGTATTTTTTTGGAGAAGTGTTGTAGGAATACTTGCATGCTTTTGTTACCAAGCAAGAGCTCTTAGCTCATAAATGATCTACTTCTTGTTTATAGTGGGAAAGATCAAGTTTGATCTTGAATTAAGAAGCCATGATTAGCTATTTTAAAACCTTAGGTCATCTTAGTTGATCACTGGGTTCATAAACAATGTGTCTTATGATAATTAGTTGAAGAAAAAGCATATTTAACATATTTGATCACAAGTTTACCACTATATTTTGTGAAAAATAGAATCCCTGTAGCCTATCTCCCCCCCCCCCCACGACAATCTATTGTATGTTTCATGGTATCCCTAATATGGTCCTGGGTGTAGGATCTAGTCACGGGACGATCCACCAAGGAATCCTCTTAGTTTCCTTGGTTGGAGTTCTTTCCTTTTTTAGAAGACCTTATGTTTCTACGCAAGAGGGAGACCTGTTTGTGATAAGGTCTTATCCTCCAAGCAATATTTCTTTGATAATTTGTCTAATACTTTATTCATAAATAGCATAGCCTTATATATAGGTTGGTTACATTAGTTTATTTAGGACAATAATTCTAAGAAATAGACCTACTAGTTATGATACTAAATATCTAAATAGACTTCTTCTAAGGTAAGCTCTCATATTTTAAAGGAATGTTGTAAATCTCCTATCATTAATCCCCTCCTCCACAAGGAACTTGTCCTCAAGCTCGAAATGGTTCATTTTCCTCCTTCAGGTCTACTACTTTAAACCAAAATAGTTGCTACGCTTAGTGCTCCCTAGAGTATGGCTCATCATAATTAAAACAAAGTCCCTTTGCTCATCTTTCAGCCATCTCCTCCGATGACTAGCACTTGAGAAACTAGGATGGGCTACTTCCTATACTAGAGACCGATGTTACAAAACATCCCAGGGGTTTGCTTTCTCAGTTGTTAACAGCTGTAGGATCGGCCTAAGAGCTTTTGGCTGTTGCCAAAGCTAAAGCATTGCTTATGGTTGCTACCCAGGCAGAAATACGATGAGGGCCCCCTTTCTGGTCCATCAACTACTTCCTTTCAAAATTCCTTGCCATGTTCATGATTGTCCCGAGTGTGTTCAGCCCTTGCAACTCCACGTCTATTCGTATCTCATCAACTAATCCAGTTGTAAAGAGGTAAACTTGTTGTTCAGGTCAGAGACCAGTGGTGCATGCTAATCAGGTTTGAAATTGATGCTGGTACTCCTCAACAGTACTTGTCTGCTTGAGATTGGCTAATTCTCCTAGAGGGTTAGTGCTTAAGGGAGGACCAAATCTTTTGTTACATTGTGACTTGGAATCCTCCCATGATATTCTTGGTATCTCTTGTTCCACCTAGTAATACCAGAGTTGGGCCTCCCTTGTCAAATGAAATACAACCAAGTCTACTCGGTCCTCTTCTGTCATTTGTTGGCTCTAAAAAAACTGATTGCAGTAGCGCAACCAAACCAGACAGTCATCTGAACTATTGTAAGTAAGGAATTTTAACTTCAAGTAATGCGAGACCATCTGGGCCTCGAGATGTAACACCCTAATCCTGCCCGACGCATGCACGTGGCCATATGGTCACATGTGCACATGCCTGACAAAATTGGCGTGTTACCTATATCACCTTCACTTTATAACATAGTATTATGAACTAAACCATAAATCACATATTTGCTAAAATCCAAAATTTCCTCATTTATATCATAAACCATAATGTACATTGTAGCTTTAAATCCAACATCCAAGTTTATATAACACCATCCTATGAGCATAACAGCTCAGTCTACATAGTATGCTACAAACATGAGGAATAAACAAAAGATATTAACAGACTATGTCTTTAACCCAACTGACCAACCTTTGAGCCATGTCTGATCTTTAAAGTTGCACAAAATTGCCTCAAGCAGTATTAGAAGCTAAGTTGTCTGAGTCTACCAATCCTAAAATTATTAACATTGCAATTTTGATGAGTTTTGTGAAATCAGTAGAGTAACTATACTCAATGGTTCACTCAAGACGTGTCACTTAATAGCCTGTTATCACATAATTCAAATCACTTTAATTATCATCAAGTTATAACATAAAACACATTATTCACAACTGTCATGTTTCAGTCACATAGTTCAATCAAGATATCATTTCATTTCATTTGTATAGTACATAATCATCTATTTAGTATCATATATTCAGATTTGAAATATTCTCACAAACTTGGCAAATAATCATTCAATGTATTCAAACTATATGTGAATGTAATGTGAATGAGACTCACATTCATTTTTACGTTGTTATGACTGTGTGCTTTTTCAGTATCCCATATCATTGAGCTCTTTCATACTGTCCCTTATCCATTGCAGATATAGGGCTGATCGCGGCTCTGTCGATTCGATCTTACGATCGATCCTTAGAAACCGGTCAAATATATAAAAATTCCAAGATTGCGGTATAGGATGCAATTCTCGGGTCGTCTCACTTAATTGGAACCAAACGAAAAAGGTCTAAGCTAGCCTATATGTCAAAAATT
>JAOSBN010000004.1:14432653-14465535 GCA_027563595.1 Erythroxylum suave | reverse complement strand
ATCAATTGTCCCAATGAAAATTATAAAAAATAAGTATCAAATTATGACAATTTACTAACAAATTGCGAATTGAAGGACTATGTATGAGGAACCAATTTAAGCACGAAAAATCGTCAATTAGGAGTAAACAAATGGAATAGCAGCTATGAAAATGCAGCCAATTTATAATATAAACTTTGCTCAATCAAGGGCTCATTGATCAAAGTGAGCCTTGGGCTCTAACCATATATATTTGAGCTTTAAGCTCTTTTTAGTAGCAGTCTCAGTTAGTAGCAACACTATTCATAACTGCCTTTATATTACATGTATTAAAATGAAATGCATGCCACAATTCATTTAATACAGTCAATCACGTTCATTCATATTATCTCAGTCAATATAGTCAGTCATAGCATTCAGTCACATTTAGTTCAGAATCATTTAGGTAGTCTCATTCAAATACAAGTAGCATTTCCAATGATATTCACATGCATCAAACGCCTTGGACAAGTATTGTCTGGAATTCAGTACATATTCATCATATATCAAATTCAATTCTTAAATATCAGATGAAATTAAAGTGAGACCATCTTAGGTTACTCACAATTGCTCCCTTAAGCCTATTGCCTTGACGTTCTGTCAAAATCAGGTTACGGTCGTGCTACTTGCTCTCGGATATACATTAACACAATTTCACATTACTGTACTACTTATGTAATTGAGTAAACACATGTATAAATGTATCATGTATCGTGCATGTGCAATGACAAATTCTCGGGTATATTTCTGTAACAAATTGATGTACTCCAATAGTGTCAAAATTCACACCTCATTCACTATTCCAGCTTTTGTTGAAAACATCCCATTTGGGTCAACTTTGCATAATCAATAAGATCAAAAACAATGATGTATTTTTATAACACTTGCTTCTATACAATTGTTCCTCTATGTCTTAAGTTTCTAATGACACCGAAATCATTCAATTTGGTTCATTATTCTATGAGTTATAATCATAATACCATAGATTGAGTACATTTGAAATTTTGGCTATCCATAATATACAAAAATTACAAACTTTATATCAATTGAAAGATAAGTGAATAAGTTATAACTTTTGTGAAGACACCTTTATTTCATTCGGCCTACATCGATATATTTTATTCAATAACAATAGGGCATGATTTGCTACAGCCTAAGCCAAGACTCAATTTCATGCAAAATTTTGAAATTACTAGAGATAGAATTAAATTTTGACTTCTTCAATAAAGTTGTAGACATTAGCATATACTTTAATCTGAATTAGTAATCAACTCATTTGAAAATCTACATATCAAGATGTAATCAAAATACCAAAGCATGTTCGATGAAAATTCTCTAGTTCAGATATTCCAGCAGACTTCTTCACTTTCATCCAATCAATCTTTTTCAAATCAGCTCAGATGGCTCTAAATTTTTATACAGAGAGAAAAATGTCTTAGGAGTCTATTGGTTCAAGTTTCAAGTCATTTGGAGATCAAATGACGAAGTTGTGGCTAAAAGAATCAACACTATTTGGTTTTGAAAAAACCTTCAGGTGCAACTCCTTTTCTCTTCTCTCTCTAAGGTGCAGGTTTCATCTTCTTCCCCGTAAACTGTAGATTTCTTCACTCTTCTTCCTCTCTTCCACTTACCCCATCATCTCTAATTTATACTCTCACATTTGTACTCCCATTCCATGTCAACTTACTCTGAAAACAACTCAAGATTCAAGATTAAATTCAAACATAAAAAATCTAAAACTACACATACACTTTCTCTCTCTACTGCTTTTTTTAAAAATATTTATAACTTCTGCACTTCCTTATCTTTCTGCACTATACAGATTTACATTCCCTGTCATTTCACCTTACACTTTCCATTTTATTGCTTTTCCCACATCACAGTATCACCAAAAACTTTTCCCTTAGCTCTAAATTCATTTAACATCATTTCTAAACATTCATGTAAGTGTACAGCCAAACAACATTGCAACGTGAATAATCAATATTTTCTGCAATTATAACTACATCAATAATCTCTATTTAACTCAAAGTATCATAAGTTATTAATACATTTTCTGCTATTTTCCCACATTCACAAATTCAATTCCTCATCTAAGTCATTTAGCACATACACTCACCGAAACTCTACCGCTTAACCTTCTTATGCATGTATTCATCTCTAACACTAGCCATCATCAAAATCATTTACACAACATCTAGAAAAATTAAACACATCTTACTTGATGTTTCAGCAAAATTTTCAGTCGTGATATTGAAGAAAAAGTTTCGGTGGTGGATGTTTAAAGAAGAGACTCGAATAATGTGCAGTGAATAACACCCAAAAAAGTTAGAGAAGTGTTCTTCTTCTCTCTTTTTTTTTACCTTACAAGTGGCACCCATGCTTGTAACTCATTTGTAATACATGTGAGGTTGCCATGTGTCACACTCCCATTTGTCTTCTTTTGCCACATGTCACACTCCCATTTGTCTTCTTTTTAAAAAAAATACCCCAAAATTTTGGAAAATTTCTAAAATTCACCAAAAACTCTGAAATTAATACTCTCCAAATAAATTTTCAACACAAATAATCCATAATTCACATTTTAATCACATTTATAAATCAATTATACCCAGAAAATGTCAATGAATGTATGTACAATTATTTTAATGCATATCAACACAATTCAAATATTTAAATATGTCATATGATGCATGAAATGCACTTCTAATTTCTCAGGATACTCTTATTTACACTATTCTGGGGTCCTATCCCCTAAAATAGGTTATTGGGATGTTACATGGGATGCCCTTCATTCAATCTCTTCCTTTGGGTAGCCGAATCATAAATGTTGCTTATCCCCCCTCTATGCCCCCCAGGATTTGATTACTTTCCTAGCTCTTTAAGTTAGCAATTCATCTCTTCGAATTGAGCAGTTGAACCTCTGTTGGAACTCCTCCATCTACTAAAAACACTACTCAATACTTTGTATAAACGTCCTATGCTTATTTTGGATATTTCCTCAGTCGTCCATAGTGTTTGGCTTTGATACCAAATTGATATGGTCCTGGGCATAAGATCTAACGTAACATACCACTACTATAGAGCATATGCCTGAACATCCAGAGGATATTCAAGAACATACCGTATAAAAATGGCATGTTAGAGCAATCACATCAACTTATATGACATCATATAGAATATAAGTATTTCCAAAGATCACAACTCCTCATTTCATTCATAAAATGAAACTTACTTGTATTGTCATTACATTTCATAATCCATGTTTGTACATAACATAACATTTGGGAGTTTAAAGTTCTATACAAAAAGTTCAATATGAAAGGAGAAGTTAAGAAAAAAGTATTATATCTAGCCTTTGCAGGTATTAGCTGACCAGACCTTTAAGCCATTCTTGTTTCCAAAACTGACAGTATTAGACTTCTGTTATATCACCTTAGAATCTAGGTCTCCCTTGTACTTTAAAATCAACGTTACAATTTTGATGAGTTTGCAAACTCAGTGAATGGACAATCATCGATGGGCTCACTTAAGTTAAAAGACAAATATCACAAATCTATTTCCCAATTTAGTAGATATATTAGATCATTCAATATTGAATACCATATCACAATATACATCATATTTTAACAATGAACTACAAACATTTCGTATAATCATTTTATAGTAATCCAATCATTTATCTCAATCATTTATATCATTAACACGTACAAAAAAATTGAATATCATTATATCAATATAATTTAGTAATTCTTCACAATCATTCATATGATACATGTAAAGATATATATAAATACGCAAGTGTACATGTAACTCCACTTTCATTTTACTTTATTGTGACTGAGTGCCTATTCACAGTCCCGTATTTATTGTAGATACCGGGCTCATTTCATATTCTATCCTAGGCCTATTGTAGATACCAGGTATATTAATAACTGAGTTTGTGGCTTTTTGTGCATATTTCTGAGCTTTAAACTTTTTTCACACTAGTCACTCCGGTCACAAGTTCTTTATCTAATCATGCATAACAAAGTGATGGAATGTATCAATTTACATAATATGCTATCAATAACTTTCATTTAATGTGCACAGTCATTTATTACATTCATTGGATTCTGAGTCTGGTATTCAACATTCAATTGAGTACACATTTTTCATATTCTTATACAATTAGAGCAATATAATCTTAAATATCAAACTCCTCAAACCATCAATGTCGGGAATTATCACAATCATATCAATAACAGTTCAATATTAAAAAGCTAATCACAAACAATTAAGATATAATGAGAAAACATCTAGGTTAACTTACATTACGCTCCAGAAAAGCTATTGCCTAGATGATCCAGCTGGATGTTGATGATCAATTTGTGCTTCTTCAATCATGCAATACATACATATTTTACACATTACAAAGTTGATCAATTATATAAATATTCAATTATGCACATTTATGTGTGTCATTTTCAATACATGCTCAATTAACTTTCTGGGTATGTATCCTTATTCACAAATTTTGACCATTCATACATCATAGCTTGGATATAACTAGTTTGCAATTAGGTTTATACTTTAAGTAAATTTAGGTATTTTGAATTCATCAACCGTACATTCACCAACGCTTCTCTAACATTATATATAATCACACAATATCCCAATTCTCATTCATTCATACCTAATTCACATTGCTCATATCCTTTAGATCACATTTGCATTCATAAGAGCACCTTTATTCCTTAGACAAATCATAAATTCTAGATTTAGATACCTTGATATCAAACACTCCATTCCTTAAGTTATAACATCAATTAACAATCTAAACTTATCAAACACTTAACCAATTAGTCAAGAAACTATCTAAGTTCATTTTAAGCCTCAATCAAGTCCAAATGCAACAAAGTAAAGTGACTTATCCTTAGTTAATTCAACAATCACACAAAACAGAATTTTTTTCACTTCAAAGTATTGTCCACGATCGTGGGAAGGAGCTAATGCAGCTTTCACGATCATGGGATGAGTGAACTAAAAGTTCATGTTGATGGTAAAAGCAATATACTCATTTTACGTTCAAAAATTGCAAGTGTACGGGTCGTGACTTGTAACTTAAAAGCAGATATCGATCCCATAGGGGTTGATACCCAAACACCACTTAATCTAGATCAAACTTTGTTTAAGAAATGAAATTATTTTTAATGAAAATAATTTATAAAATTAAATTAAAATTTTAAAGATTAATAACAAACCATGAACAATACCACCAATACAAAAAAGTTGGAATTTAAGAATCTAAAGACTATAGATTGATTTCTCCCTATTATGTCTCCCTCCTATTTTATTAATAAAATTACGTCTCATCCAAGATTTCGGAATGTATTAATCACCCTCTCTCAAGGTGTAATTAACTTCCCCAATCGAATTTAATAGGATCAATTAAATGATCTTTTAACCTATCCAATCGCTCTACCAATTTCACTAGGTATTAAGCTATCCTATAGGTGATCAATTAACCTAGCCTAGATCTCTTTTCTAGCTAGTCAATTAATGTGATGCTTGTAAGTTTATAGGTCTCCAACTTTTATTGTACAATCCTACATAAATTTATCTTACTCACTTTCTCAATTTATTACATGATAGAAATAAAACCAACAATCATCAAAGACACTTTCATTCAATTTAAAAGAATATGAGTTTAACATAATAGTTCAAAAGCAATCCCTAAACCATTTTTCATCATCAACATGGTCTTCATAACATTTTCAACATTCAAATAAACCATTTTACAAAGAATAAAAGTGATCAAACTGACAGAAAATAGAATAAAAAGACTTCTTCTCTTCTATGCCAAAATTTGGAATTCTTAATGGTGATGAGCTATTTTCCCCAATCTTGATGATATTCCTTGACTTCAATCCTTCCTTAAAACTCCAAACATGTGTTCTTCACTTAAGAAAATTTTTTCGATAGAGGGGTGTCGTCCTCCTTAACCTTGGAGGCTTAATTATGTTTTTATAGTCCAAAAATCTTAAGTTTAATGAAGCCCCGCATAAGGTCTCGGATTATAATTCCTATGATTGTAGGAATTGGCATGATTCCCACTAACATGGGAATCAGTAGAAGAAAGAATCCTATTCTTTTCTCCTCTTTAATCTCTAGCTCAATCTCCAAGTTACTTCATCTTCAGTCCTACATAAAAATAGTCAATTCTTACCCTAGGTTAACACCAAACATAAAAGAACAACAAAGGAAATCAAACTAAATGAAATCATACAAAATGAGTCCTAAACTAGAACAATAATCAACAATTATACAAGAAACACATGCTAATTACATGGAAAAACATAGGCTAATGTCTATCTATCATCAGTTCACCATCCATTTCCTTAAAAAAAATTTCTAGATTTTAACACTTTTATACCAAATTCAAAACATATTCATAATAATATATTAATTATACCTCAAATGTATCTTAATTATAATCCAATTCTTCATCAATTTAATTTACAATTCCAACTCAAAATTATTCAATTGGCAGCTCATAAACTATTGTATTTCATGCATCAAAACAAAATAGAAACTATCATTCACCAAAAACACTTCATTAGCACCTTTCTTTAGCATAAATTAACCTTCATTCTACTTCAAATCCCAATCTAATTCATCCATATAACAACCTATAATCCACAGTTTTTATACATCAAGAACAAAGCATAAAAGTATCCAAGTTCCTCCATCATATTCTAGCACACTTCATCATCAACATCATATACAATCCATCCTAATTCAATCATCATAATCTTTCTATTAAAACATGCCATAAAGAACAAAACTTTAGTTACTTATTTAGCTCAAGTACCACCTTAATTCATGAAGTTAACCTAGCCCTCCATACACGCGAGATCATCACAGATTTAGGGTGGAAATAAGTTGGTTTTTCGAAAAGGATAAAAGACAACAATAATCTGGTTCTTTAATTATCTTGTGAAGGGTAAAAGCATGTATTTGGTGTGGTAATTTAGCATAGCTCAAGCAATACACAGGAATGGGAGATAGGAGCAAGTTTCAATGGTGAGAGATGAAAAGAGAAGAAAAATGAACTAAGCTGAAACTACTCCTGCAAAAACATAACTCCTTAGATGCTAGATGTCACCATGCTATATTAACATATGTCCCTAAGCATGTAAGCCACTTACCCCTCCATAAGCTGCCAAATGTCACCTAGTTACTAGTTCATTTGCCACTCAATCATTGATATTAATTACCCATGCCAAATGTCACTCATTCATCTATGTCATTTGTCACTTATTCCATATGCTTAGTCATCCTAATTTTCCATATGTCAATTTATCTTGCCACTTGGCATTTTTCCTAGTCTAAATATACATTTTAATTCATCACTTTTCTCATGGTAACAATTAATTCCAAATTTACTACTTGTAACCAATCAAACCAAAATTCAAGACATAAAACAATATACAATTCATATTATGATCATTTTAAACCTTTTATACATCGGAATATGTCAATTGAGTGCATATACTATCTTTGCAATGTCTACAAAATCATAATTCATGTGTGTATACCAATGATATGCATGTGAATGAAATACATTTCTTAAATTCTCAATAATACTAATTATGTGCAATAGGCTAAGGTTCAAACCCTTAGGATGGAAACAGGCTATTACATCTAATCATGGGATGATTCACAAAGGAATCCTTTTAGTTTCCCTTGTTAGAGTTCTTTCCTTTTTTAGAAGACCTTGTGTTTTTATACAAGAAGCAGACTTGTCCATGACAAGGTCTCGTCCTCTAAGCAATATTTCTATGATAATTTGTCTAATACTTTATTCATAAGTAACATAGCCTTATATAAAGGCTGCTTACATTAGTTTATTTAGGATAAGACTTCTAATAAGAATCAACCTACTAGTTTATTTAAGATAATAATTCTAACAAGAATAGACCTACTAGTTATGATACTAAGTATTTAAATAGACTCCTCCTAAGGTGAGATCTCTAATTTTAAAGGGATGTTGTAAATCTCCTATCATTCTCATATGGCAAGATGTAGATGATGTATAATGCTTCACCTTACTTCACGAATTTGTTTATGCACTATATGAAATATGTTTCTTTCCTTGTAGGTATATTAATATATATGAATTGGATCATTATAGGTACAAGATGTGGTATACTAACAGGTCAAAATGTACCTAATGGAGAATTAATTAAAATTCAAACATTATATGTTATGTAGAAACATGAAGAAACTCAAGTCAAGCAAACAACTAGTGGCTCATCTAAGGAAGATTTCGAAGATGATGATATTGAAGGAGACATAAGAACTAATGAATACATGGACTAATAAAAAATAATCAAAGTTAATTTATGGAAATTTTGTACTCGACCATATTTGGTACTCGTTTGAAAGAGATTGAAGCTTTAACTATAAGATTTTTCCAGTAGTTGTCTTCGTGCTCTTTCTATAATTTGGTAATACTAGGTGGTAGTCAATGGAATTAATATAGTTCTTATGAAGATAATTGAGAATTTATTTTTATCATTCTAAAATATATGTCTATTGTAGTTTTATACACTAATATGATTGTGTATTTTTTATCATTCTTATGTTTTTGGAATGAAAATTTTCTTTCTTAGAAAACATCCTTAAAAATAATAATAATTCATTTGTACGACATCGTTACGTGTATGACAGCCACCATGTGCCGATTAACACGTGACTAATTTCCAAGGTTTTAAAAACCGGATCGGACCGGTTAGTCCGACCGGAAAAGTTTGAATTGGCCAGTGGTTCGATTTGGTTTCATATAATAATCTTTATGTATTAAAACCGACCGGTTTATCATCGAATTGGAAGGTTTTTTGTTGGACTGATCTAATCGGTCTTCAAATCAACAGATGTACCTAAAAGCTACTTTCTTATTCGTTTCATCGAATCCTCTCGGGCTTCTCCTTTCCTCTCCACCACCTTCTCTTCTCTTCTCAAATCAAAGTTCAAATTCACTAATCAAAGTCTCTCCTTCACCATTTTCTCTTTTCTCAGATCTCAATTCTAACCCCTTTCTCACACACACATACGAGGAAGCACGAAGATGAAGATATGAAGTTTATTGACAACAACAAAGAAAAGAGGTTGAGGTGCAAGATTGAGGAGACAACAAGAGGAGGTCAGCTAGAACAAGACATCAGCTTCTAAGAAACCTACCTAGGAACCCAGAAAAAGGAAACTTACATTTGTTTTTGTTTCACTGTTAGATACGCATGCTTAGTGTTAAAAGTTCCAATATTTTCACTCAATTCTTGCATTTATTTGAGTATACAAGTACACTATTTGGGAGTTACCTGGTGTGGCTTTTATAGGTTAAACGTTGATTCTTTATGTGTTATATGCATTTGGACGTCAACAGCTCCATTTTGAGAAATATTAGAGCTTTCATGTCTATTTGCAAGTTGTCTCTCTCTCGCTCTTTTAACCTTAGTAACAGTTCCTTTTGAGAAGTTATATTTGAAGGAGAAAAAAAAAGGTCTAGCGCTCTATGTCTAAAAGCTTTCGATATTTCTCATATCTATCATTTAGGAGTGATGTTAGGTGGCATCTAAAGGCATTTTTGTGTTGCAGAAGCTTGATGTATATCTTCGGGTTTTAGCTCACAAAACATACAAGGCAATGATGTGTAGTAACTACATGCAATTTTTATGTTTCAACAGCCTGACTTTGAATATGATTTTAACCTGAGATCTTTTCTACAATACATATGAGATTATTCATATAGGAATGGGTAAAGGAACATGATTTTTGCTAGTGACGGACAAGTGAAATTTCATAAATTGCCATTTGTTGTGGATGTTGCATCACCTTTCTTTATGGAAATGTCATAGTAAAATTTATACATTGTACTTTCATGAATGACTGCAGTTTACTTCTGCTACAAATACTGAAACCAATAGATAATAAAAGACAACAATGGCCGATGCCAGTAAGGCAGAGAAAGGTAGGCATAAAAGTTTAGATACATGGAATGACATATCCAACTGGTCTCACTGAACCTTGGAATTATTTTAGTAGATTGGTTTGATTATATCTGTTCCTTGGGTCCGAAATGGGGTCCAACTACTATGTTTGAGGTGATATTTGCAATAGAAACTATGTACTTGCATTGATGTATGAAGTGGAGGATAGGTAAAGGTGCTGAATCTCAGCTTCCCCCTATGGAGAGGATCCCAGAGTAGCAAGTACAATTTTTATATTGCATCTATTAATGATTGAACTCTGTTTTAACATCTGTTTACAGGCTGCAAGTGGCTGGAGCAATAGCTGGTCCTTTTATTGGGAGAATATGGTTCGTGAAAATGGCCCTGAAATAAAAACTCATATGCCAAAACTTATGTTGAAACCTTCAGTGGTTCTTCAAAATCTACTGCTAATCCAGGCATGAGTGGCCAAAGAGAACAAGGCTTCTCTTCATCTGTTTCATTGCCTAACCATGGGAATTGTTCTGAGGTAGTGGTTCAGTTTAGGCAATTGAAACTTGTTTACGATCACGACAAACTAGCACAGATGCCCGTGAATTGCACTTTCAAAATCTTGAGGAGGTTGTGACTAAGCATTTTCCCTTTTCAAAATCAATTTTTTTCTTTTTCTTACTTTGTTCATTGAACTGCAGTTCTTGCTGTAGAACTCCAAAAGATTGTTTCTTTAATCTTTATTTTCATTTGATATTTGATACATAGTTCTAGCTCTTAGTTTCTGGTATTGTGGGTTCTTTTTTTTTTTCTTTTTTCCATTAGAATGGGAGAGACTTTAATTATAGGAAAATCTGGTGGTAGACAGAAGAAGGGTGGTGGGGCTTCAAATCATATGTCAGGTGGTGAACATAGCCATAGTTTGAACTTAAGGTTAGTACCATCTAGTAATGGAGGTGTTGACTTAGACTCGTCCATATCTTTGGAAAGGGCTTATGAGCTCAAAGAAGAAGGGAACAAAAGGGAAGGTGACTTGATTTGTATGTTCCTTTTAAAGCTTAGTTTAACAGGGAAGTAGTCTCATTTGTGGATTCTTTGGCCTATTTGTTTATTTTTTTTACTTTTGATTATATTTGTATTCTTATTAAATAGACGTTGATCCAGTAATTTGATTACGTAAGTATGTGGTCTCGAGTACATCAGTGGGAGTTTTCTTTCGTCTGTTAATTGTGAACCTTTTAAGATGAATTAGCTCTGTAGTAGCTTGGGTTTGTGATATCAAAACATATGACCATATTCATGCACCAATTCCAATGAAATTAGAGGATCAGTGAAATTTCTTTAGGAACAGATCATCATTTTGTGGGAGGATGAGTAAAATTCCAATGCAACCTTGTTTCGTGAAATCTCTTTCGCACATTTATGTAGGACTATAGAATAAAGTAAGAACTGGTTTACTGACTGAAATAGAGGATTATTTTCAATTTCTTCATCAGTCTTCTTCTCAATTTCCAAAATCATAAAATGAATTAATAAATTATATTTTTTATTAACAATTACTAATAAAATAAATTATTACATAAATAATATTATAATATTAAATATAAGTAAAAATATAATTAATCAATAAAATAATAAAAATTTTATAATTATATTTATTAACAATAAAATAAATCAATTATCAATTACTTGTAGATATTTTCAGTATTAATAAATAATATAATAAAATAGTTAATTTATTATCATGTTGATATAATTAGTATATTTTTAATTATTGATAAAATGATTTATTTACTATTTATAAAACTAATGAGAAGTAAATATAATTAAATAATAATAAATATTAAAATTTTATTTATTAAAAATAGTCAATCAATTAAATTAATCATTAATTATTTATAAGTTGTGAATTATAAATAAAACTAAGAAAATATTTGTCATATCTATTATTATAAATTTTACTTCTTATTTATTATATACTGATTTTATATTATAGTAATTTACCATCGAGCTCAAAATCTTAAATCTTTCTTCCTGCCAAACTACTTTTGAAAAATTGCTGATTTCTGATTTCTAAAAATTTACAGAGTCAGACAAATAGACCTAATCATTAGTTGGCAAGGAAAAGCAACTCACAAATCAAGATAAAGATGAACGGTGTTTTCCCAGTGGATGATTTTTCCGATCCCTTTTGGCAATCTGCGGCGAACGCGATGAACCGGAGCGTGTCCGAGTGGGACCTTGAGAAGTTTCTCGAAGGATTCTCCGGCGGCTCAGCTTCTTCCTCCGCCAGTGACAACAACACAGCGCCGTCTACGGTTTCACAATCGACGACGTCGTCTCGGCGCAAGAATTGCGACGATGATGTAGTTGAGATTCCAAACACACGATTCCACCATCCTCCTTCGCCGCCTGCTGTACCTCAGCCGTCCGATATCAATCCTACGGTTCCGATTGATTCCGACGAGTACCGGAAGTTTCTCAAATCCAAACTCTACTTGGAATGCGCAGCTGTGGCCATGAGCGGGGTATGTATGTTTAGGGAAGAGGAAGTTAATTTATGAGTCATTTTGTTGTGTTTATGCATGTATTCGACTTGGAGGTTTAGAAGGTGGATGTGAATGTAGGTATTGGGTGCAGAGATAGAAGACTTTCCTTCTTTAGCTAAAGGCCAAAGATTGGATGATGTTAATTTTCCATTAGGATCACAAGATTCCGGTGAGAACTTTAGGGTATCTCGCATAATTGCTGATTGTTGTTAAAGCTGCCATTTTTTACTATGCGACGCTATTGACTCGCTGAGCTTTTCAGTTCTTCGTTATGTAAACAGATTCAAAGATGTTAAGTAGCTGTGTATGTTGGCTTTGTTGAGAACTTGGATGTACACCTTAACCGCTTAAAGTTTTTGGAGAATCTGAGGTGTTATGAATGAGGGATTTCTTTTATTATAAGCGTAGTGACATGAACCTTACTAGCATTTGTGGGGAGGGTAAATGCCGATTGTGCTAGAGCATATTGATTGAGGAGATTTATTCAATTAGCTAGTTTAGGTTATGAATTGTTAGCACATTTAAATCATATCATTTGGATCAACATATGGATTGTTAAGGCACAGATGAAATTTTAATAGTTTAACTTCAAAATATAAGCACTATTTGTGATGATCGTCCATTTTGTTGCACCATGCTTGGATATCGTTGACACGTGGATTTGGCTTTTGAATTAAAACAACATGAATGTCTATTGGCGGTCTCTTTTTTTGGAGAAGAGTGGCAGGAATACTTGCATGCTTTTATTCCCAAGCAAGAGCTCTTGGCTCATAAATAATCTACTGGAGGTTTATAGTGGGAAAGATCAGCTTTGATCTCGAACTAAGAAGCCCATGATTAGCTATTTTAAAACCTTAGGTCGTCTTAGTTGATCTCTAGGTTCATAAACAATGTATCGTAAGTTAATTAGTTGAAGAAAAAGCATATTTAACATATTTGATCTCAAGTTTATCACTATATTTTGTGAAAAATAGAATCCTTTCATGGTATCTCTCATATGGTCCCAGGTGTAGGATCTAGTCCCGAGACGATCCACCATGGAATCCTTTTAATTTCCCTTGTTGGAGTTCTTCCCTTTTTTAGAAGACCCTATGTTTCTACGCAAGAGGGAGACCTGTCCATGATAAGGTCTTGTCCTCCAAGCAATATTTCTCTAATAATTTGTCTGATACTTTATTCATAAATAACATGGCCTTATGTAGAGGCTGGTTGCATCAGTTTATTTAGGATGAGACTTCTAACAAGAATAGACACTAGTTTGTTTAGGATAATACTTCTAACAAGAATGGACCTACTAGTTATGGTACTAAATATTTAAATAGACTCCTTCTAAGGTAAGATCTCCTATTTTAAGGATGTTGTAAACTCCTATCATTATTCCCCTCCTCAAAAAGGAGCTTGTCCTCAAGTTCGAAGCGGTTCACCTTCCTCCTCCGACTCTGCCACTTCAAGCCAAAGCAGCCACTTACACTTGTGTTCGCTAGAGTATGGCTCATCACAATTAAAACAAAGTCCCTTTTCTCATCTTTCAGCCATCTCCTCCCTTGACAAATGCTTGAAAAATGAGGCTGGGCTACTTCCTATACTGGAGATCGATGTTGGAGAACTTCTTGATGTTGCTGTCTCGATTGTTAATATCCACAATGTTGGCCCGAGAGCTTTTGGCTGTTGCCCAAGCTGAAGCGTTGCTTATGGTTGTTGCCCAGGCAGAAATATGCCAAGCTTCCCTTCTCTGGTCCATCAACTGCTTCCTTTCAAAAGCCCTTGCCATGTTCATAGTTGTCCCTAGTGTCTTCGGCCCCTGCAACTCCACATCTATCTGTATCTCGTCAGCTAATCCAAAAGTAGTCCACTTATTGTTCAGGGCTAAGATTAGTGGTGAGTGCTAGTAAGGTTTGAAATTGACGCTGGTATTTTTCAACAGTACTTGTCTATTTGAGATTGGCTAATTCTCCTAGCAGGTTAGTGCTTAAGGGAGGACTAAATCTTGTGTTGCATTGTGATTTGAAATCCTTTCATGACATTCTTCTTATCTCCTGTTCCACCTAGTAATACCAGAGTTGGGCCTCCCTTGTCAAGTGAAATGCAGCCAAACCAAAGGGTCCTCTGAACTATTGCAAGTGAGGAATTCTAACTTAGAGTAATATGGCACCATCCGAGCCTCGGGATGCCCTTCGTTCGACCTCTCCCCTCAACTAGCCGAAGCATGACTATTGCTCGCCCCACCTTTATGCCCCCAACGATTTGGTTCCTTTCCTAGCTCCCTAAACTGACAAGTCACTCTTTGAATTGGGCAGTTGAGTTCTGTTAGGCCTCTAACCTTGAAGCATTACAAACGTCGAGGGAAGAGGTCTGGGCTTAAGAATCTAGCTGACGTAGGCCCAATCATTGGGAATGCAGCAAACATCAGCACCTGACGTGGCAAAGGTGGTTACAAAAAAAGAATAATTTGAGAATGTTGCATGCGAGGCGTAAGGTAGTTGGTTAGAGCTGTTTGTGACAGCAACGTTTCTGTTATTTGTTCTTAACAAGTTTCGGTTATTTTTCAGCTATATATATACTAAAGTAGAGTAGTAAAGATATGATCGAGAAAGATATCGAAATTGTATTGAGTTGAGGAGAGTGACAGTCTCTCGAACATCTGTCATCTTGGGAGAGATCCAACCTCTCGAATTGTTGGTATTAATACAAAAACACTACTTTACTCTACCTATTTTAGTTCATTTCTTCATTGATAATCAGGTTCGTAACATTTCTGGTATCAGTGCAGTTGCGATTCTGGATGCCAAACACAAGGATGACGTATCGGTTGGATACAATCAAAAAAAGAGTGCCGGCGTTGGAGGAGAGCATGGCAATACTCACCAAAAACCTTGCGGCATTCATGGCTATTTCAGAACAGAGGTTGGCTCTGTCAGAACAACGCCTTGAGGAGATCCCCCAAATCTTCCTCACTAAAAACAACTCTGGGTCTACTGGTGAGCCCAGTGGCACTAAACACCCAAACAAGCCAAACCATGACAACGAACACCGAAGTTCATGAAACCCACGAAAGACCCAAGACCCACACACCACAAACAATGAAACCACCCAAGAAAACACTCGAAACCAAGAAACCACAAACACCCAAACAACTACCACTCATTACCAGTGTGACCACAAGGAGTTTACAAGGAAGTTGGAGATGCCAATATTCTGTGGGGAAGACCCACATTCTCCGATTTTCAGGGCAAAACGCTATTTTGCAGTACCAACTAACTAAAGCACAGAAGCTCGAAGCGGCTGCTGTATGTTTGGAGGGAGGGGTGCTGTCCTGGATGCGTTTTAAAGAGAAACGTCGGAAATTCTTGACATGGGAAGAGCTGAAGTCGTAGATCTTGCATCGATTTCCCGGAGGGAGCTCAAGTATTCTTCATCAACAGTTCCTGTCACTTACAGACAGCCATGATCTAAGAATATAGGGAAAGCTTTGAAACGTTGTCGATTCCCTTAAATTTAGATGAAGATACAATGACTGTTGTTTTCATTAACGATTTGGATCCAAAAGTGAAGGCCGAAGTGCTGTTATTGAATCTGAATGGGCTTGCTGAGATCATGGATACGGCCCAGCATGTGGAGAACTGCAGCCATATTTTAGCCATCATACCAGACCCATGGAAATACCAAAAGACAAACTCATCTACTTACACCACAACCAAATCTACTTGGACCCAACCCAATAAAACCACTACTACCCAAACCCACTCGATAATTCAACAACCACAGAACACCAAAAACATTCAACCTACATCTACAATTTCATCGGCCACTAGTAACCACACTTCAGGGGGCACCTGTGGAACATTTAAAAGAATCACCAGTGCTGAAGTCCAATCTCGTAGAGAGAAGAGGCTATGTTTTCGTTGTGACGAGAAGTACTACCCCGACCATATTTGCAAGAAACGACAGCTGAATATTTTAGTTGTCAATGATGACTCAGACATGGAGGATGGGCCTGATGAGGGAGGCGTGATATAGGAGGAAGGAGGACCCACCATGGGTACTGTGGAGGTCTCATTAAATTCAGTTGTGGGATTAACTTCTCCAAAATCCTTGCGAATGACTAGAGAGATTCAGGGAGAGTCAGTGGTGGTGTTGATTGATAGTGGAGCCTCACATAACTTTATATCCGCAAGTTTAGTGGATAAATTGGGTTTGAATAAGTCGGAGACAGAGGTGTATGGCGTTGTGATGGGAACAGGGCTGATAGTAGGAGGAAGAGTTATATGTAAAGGGGTTCTAGTAAGATTATAGGAATTGATGTTGGTGGAAGATTTTTTGCCACTGGAACTTGGAAGTTCTGACGTAATACTTGGCATGAAATGGTTGACAACACTTGGAGAAACCAGTAATAACTGGCAAGAATTGACTATGAAGTTGAAGTTGGGAGAAAAGGAGGTGATATTACAAGGAGAACCTGCCCTATGTAAATCGGTGATGTCTTTTAAATCTCTATGGAAACTATGTCAGTCGAAGGGACAAGGGCTAATGGTTGATTTTGGGAACTTACAAGCTCAAATTGTAGTGAAAGATGGCATGGAGGAACCTGCGGTACGGCCCCTACTTCAGGAATTCAGTAAGATTTTTAACATGCCACCAAGATCACCATCGACCCAGGAGAAGGAACACTCGATTGTCTTGAAGTAAGGAGCGGAGTTTATCAATGTAAGACCGTATAGGTATCCACAAGCGCAAAAATCAGAAATAGAGAAGCTGGTTGGGGAAATGCTGGCAGTTGGTATTATCCACGAAAGTGAAAGTCCATTTTCAAGCCCGGTTTTGCTAGTCAAGAAAAAGGATGGGAGTTGGTGGTTTTGTGTAGACTACCGCGCGTTAAACAAAGCGACGGTTCCGGATCGTTTTCCGATTCTTGCAATTGAAGAGCTCTTGGATGAGTTACATGGAGCTAAATATTTCTCGAAGTTGGACCTCAAGTTTGGATACCACCAAATTTGGGTCAAAGCCGAGGATGTTCCAAAGACGGCTTTTCGCACTCACGAAGGGCATTTGAGTTCCTTGTAATGCCATTCGGCCTCAGCAACGCTCTATCTACATTTCAGTCACTTATGAACTCAATTTTTCGAAAACTCTTGCTGAAATATGTGCTGGTTTTCTTCGACGACATTTTGGTGTATAGTGCAACCTTGGAGGAGCATTTGGTGCATCTTAAGGAAGTTCTTACACTCTTGGATGTCCATAAATTATTCGCTATCCAGAGTAAATGCAACTTTTGTCAAAAATAGGTGGAATATCTTGGCCATATAATTTTAGGTAGTGGAGTTGCAGCGGATCTAGAAAAGATTGGTGCTATGGAAAAATGGCCCATTTCGATGACTTTGAAGGAGTTAAGAAGATTCTTGGGCTTGACCGCCTATTACTGGTGTTTTGTCAAAGATTATGGCAAAATTGCCGCTCCTTTAACGCAATTGCTAAAGAAGGACGCATTTCAATGGACAATGGAGGCTACTACGGCTTTTGAGAGATTGAAGAAAGCCATGACTGAAGTATCAGTATTGGCTCTACCTGATTTTTCTAAGGTTTTCATCCTAGAAACCGATGCGTCGGCGACGGGATTGGGAGCCGTGTTGACTCAAAATAAGCATCCCATCACTTATTTTAGTCAAGCAGTAACTGGAAAGGCAAGATTCAAGTCCGTGTATGAGTGGGAGTTGATGGCCATTGTATTGGCTATCCAAAAGTGGCGACATTACTTATTGGGGTGGAAGTTCATTGTCTGTACGGATCAAAGTAGCCTGAAGTTTTTATTGGAGCAAAGGTTGGCAGCAATGGAGCACCAAAAGTGGCTGTCCAAAATTTTGGGTTACGATTTTGACATCCAATATAACTTGGGAGCACAAAATAGGGTGGTGGATGCTTTGTCTAGAGTTTATGATGAGAAGAAAGGAGAGGCTGATCTGAATGCCATGACAATAGCTTGTGTGTTGGATTTTGCAGCAATTAACAAAAAAATCCAGCAGGACCAGAAGTTGAAGGAGAACCGTGACACCTTGATCCAGGATCCTCATGCCAAAGAAGGGTAGAGTCTAAACCTTGACCAGCTGTTTTTTAAAGGCAGATTGGTACTTCCAAAATGCCCCTACCTGATTGCGACATTGCTCACTGAGTTCCACAGCAGTCTAATGGGAGGACATTCAGGTTTTTTTAAAAACCTATAAGAGGGTTGCATCCGAATTTTATTGGGAGGGAATGAAGAAGGATGTGCAGGACTTTCTGGCTAAATGCGTGGTGTGCCAACAAAATAAATATTTGACGTTATCTCCTGCGGGCCTGCTACAACTGCTGCCGATTTCGGAGTCAATTTGGGAAGACATCTCAATGGATTTCATCGAAGGTTTGCCTCTTTCCCAAGGGTTTGATTCGATCTTGGTGGTGATTGATAGGTTGTCAAAATATGGCCATTTTATAGCTTTGAAACACCCTTTCAATGTGCCAAAGGTGGCTGATATATTTGTGCAAAATGCGATTAAGCTTCATGTTTTTTCAAGGTCAATTGTAACAGATCGGGACAAGATTTTCATTAGTAGATTCTGGTTAGAACTGTTCAGGTTGCAGAACACCACGCTAAGAAGGAGCACGGCGTATCACCCACAATCCAATGGCCAAACGGAGGTAGTTAATCGTTGCCTTGAAACTTATTTACAGTGTTTTACTTATGAAAAGCCTCGTACTTGGCATAAATGGTTGGCATGGGCTGAGTTACGGCTACTAAATGCACACCATTCAAAGCTGTGTATGGCCGTGACCCCCCACCTATTGTTTAGTATAGTAATTCTACCTTGGAAGAGCAACTCTTAGCTAGAGATCAGGTTTTAGCTTAATTAAAGGATCATTTGATCTTGGCTCAAAATCGCATGAAGAAGATAGCAGATACTAAGCGGCATGAAGTAGAGTTTGCAGTGGGTGATAAGGTATATGTTAAGCTCCGTCCCTACCGAGCAAAGTCTCTTGCTAGTAAGTCGAATGAGAAGCTGTCACAGAAGTATTTTGGGCCTTATGAAGTCGTACAGAAAATTGGAGTTGTGGCGTATGAGTTGGAATTGCCTCCATCTTTAGCTATTCACCCTGTTTTCCATGTTTCACAACTGAAATCAGCTTTGGGTGCTACAATTACGAGTCAAGAATTGCCGCCAATCATTGGAGTTGTGGCGTATGAGTTGGAATTGCCTCCATCTTCAGCTATTCACCCTGTTTTCCATGTTTCACAACTGAAATCAGCTCTGCGTGCTACAATTACGAGTCCGGAATTGCTGTCAATCATCACCAGTGATTTGGAATGGGAGGTAGAACCTTCCCGTGTGCTGAATGTCTGGCCAATGAGTCCAAGAGATGGCTTAGAAGTGTTGATAGAATGGAAGGATCTTCCTCATTTTGAAGCTACATGGGAGTCTTATGACCTCATTGATAAGCAATTTCCTTCCTTCAACCCTGAGGACAAGGTTCGTGTTTGTGGGGAAGGAATGTTAGGCCTCCAATCTCGAAGCATTACAAACGTCGAGGGAAGAGGTCTGGGCTTAAGAATCTGGCTAACGTAGGCCCAATCATTGGGAATGCAGCAAACATTAGCACCTGACGTGGCAAAGGTGGTTACAAAAAAAGAATAATTTGAGAATGTTGCATGCGAGGCGTAAGGGAGTTGGTTAGAGCTGTTTGTGACAGCAACGTTTCTGTTATTTGTTCTTAACAAGTTTCTGTTATTTTTCAGCTATATATATACTAACGTAGAGTAGTAAAGATATGATCGAGAAAGATATCGAAATTGTATTGAGTTGAGGAGCGTGACAGTCTCTCGAACATATGTCATCTTAGGAAAGATCCAACCTCTCGAATTGTTGGTGTTAATACAAAAACACTACTTTACCAATTTTAGTTCATTTCTTCATTGATACTTAGGTTCGTAAGAAGTTCCTCTACTGGAGCTCCTCCGTTTGTTGGAAACGCTGCTTTACCCTTTGCTTAAACGCACTGAGCTCATTTTGGATATTCCCTGAGTCGTCCGTCTTGTTTGACTCTGATACCAAATTGATATGGTCTTGGGCATAGGATCTAGTCATGGGACGATCCACCAAGGAATCTTCTTGATTTCCCTTGTTGGACTTCTTTCCTTTTTTAGAAGACCCTATGTTTCTATGCAAGAAGGAGACCTGTTCGTGACCAGGTCTCGTCCTCCAAGCAATATTTCTCTGATCATTTGTCTTACTTTATTCACAAGTAACATAGCCTTATATAGAGGCTTCTTACATCAATTATAAGAATTCTAACAAGAATAGAGCTACTGGTTTATTTAGGATAATAATTCTAACAAGAATAGACCTACTAGTTATGATCCTAAATATTTAAATAGACTCCTTCTAAGATAAGATCTCCTATTTTAAAGGGATGTTTTAAATCTCCTATCATTCTCATATGGCAGTATGTAGATGATATGTAATGCTTCACCTTACTTCACGAATTTGTTTATGCACTGTATGAAATATGTTTCTTTCCCCGCAGATATATTATCATATATGAATTGGATCATTACAGGTACGGGATGTGGTATACCAATGGGTCAAAATGTACCTAATGGAGAATCAGTTAAAATTCAAACATTACATGTTATGCAGAAACATGAAGAAACTCAAGTCAGGCAAACAACTAGTGGCTCATCTAAGGAAGATTCAGAGGATGATGATCTTGAAGGAGACACAGGAACTAATGAACACATGGATCCTGTTGATGCTAAGCGTGCAAGGAGGTGACCCAATCTTGTTACTGTCTTTTTCTTGGCTTTATCTATTTCCAGAGATTATTTTTAATGGAAAAGGAGGCATTTTATCCATTATTTGGATGGATAGTCATAATGTGTTGACAGCTTGTGCTTTTGGCAACAAAGCAATCGTTGACTATGTGGTATTGGTATAGGGATACTCTTCTGCAATAGTTTCTCAAAATTATTTGTTTCTGTCTTGAAAAGTTGGATCAGTTTTGTTCGTACCTGAAATGTTTTTGCTGATATTCCTCTACTTTCTGCTGTTTTATCTTTTGGTGTGGAGGCATGCAAAGCTGATAATATTTAGTTTCATATCACAAAACAAAAGGGTTTGCCCTAAGACAATTATTATGCAAATTTTGATGATTGCTCAGGATGCAGTCAAATCGAGAGTCTGCCAGACGCTCAAGAAAAAGGAAACAAGCGCAGCTGAATGAACTTGAGTCACAGGTTTTACCCAGTGCTTTACTTCTAGACCCATTCTTTGTTTTACATTTTTATTCATTGGTTTATTATTCTTTTAAGGGTTTCTATGGGTTACTATTCTCCAAGGATTTCTATCTTTTATGATATATTTTATAGGTCGGTCAGCTAAGGGATGAACGTTCATCATTGCTATCGCGCCACACTGATATAAACAAGAAATGTGATGAGGCTGTTGTTAACAACAGGATTTTGAGGGCTAATATTGAAACGCTAAGAGCAAAGGTAAATTGATGTGTTTCTACTTCATCCGTCTAAAGGTCCATTTGAGCACCTGGAATTGCTTAATAATTAACTTTTTGAATCTATTCTGTACGACCCTAATGTCTGTGACAATGGATCTGTCTGTGAGAATGGATCTTTTAGCAAAAATTTTAAAACAATTTTGAGTTTGACAAGGATCATCCTTGGAAAGATCTGCATTGTTGTAGATCTCTCAAAGGCATTGAATCTCACAACTATCATTGTGTAATATAATTATTGTACTAGATTGTTTTTCCAAAACTAATAAAATTATTGTATTTGATGTTGTGAAATGCAATGTGAATTTACTTGATGGGACCTCTACATTGACCACATCTATCAGGTTTCTATAATATGTGCAATTTACAGGTCAAGATGGCTGAAGAACAAGTTAAACGAGTGACAGGTTTGAGCCCAATGCTTCTGGCGAGGTCCAACTTGCCTATCATGGCTGGCCAAGCTGATGGAGCTCATGTCGTTACCGGACCAGTGCAGCCAAACTCCAGCCAATTCTTTCCCCATCCAAAACTTGTTCCTAATTTTGACTCCCACCCTCCTCATATACAAACACTAAATAAGGGGTTCCCCACCAACCCCGCAGTTCCATTTCCTACTACACAAAATGAAAGTGGAAGCAATAATATTGGTGTTATGTCTTCTGCGCCACTTACAGCTGTTGGGCAAAGTATGGTTAACAAACCTGGCATGCCAAAGCAGATTGATCCTCTTGTTGGTTCTTGTGAGTCTTTGCTTCCATGTGACTCTGGAATTCCTCACGTAGTTGCGACGGAGAAAGAAAGAAAATGAATTAAAATGTAAATTGGGCTTGGAATGGTCATTGCATATCATACGATTGCTTGTAATGCATCATGAGTGTTGGATTGTCATTGGTTTTAGGTTATGCCATGGTGATTCTTTCAGCATGTGGATCATTCTTAATTTCGAGATCACATACGTAGAATGTAGCTGTATTTGATTGTGGTCTGTATTCATTAGACGTGTGAGCTTGATGTCGCTTACGGTTTTTATGTAGTTGTTTCTATCGTATTCATTGCGAAGAGATTTCTAATTTCTTAAGACGTGGTACATTCGAATTGACATGATGCCTTAGGAGCAGATTTTCAGATGGATTTGGTTCATATCTGCACAGTAAATGGATTCTAATTGCGTTTGGGACAAGCAATATTGTAGAAGTTTCAGATTAATTTGGTGACGGGAAAAAGAGCAAATGAAGATGACGAAGAGCATATTGAAAGGGTCTTTATCTGTTAAAGTTAGTTGTTAGAAGTTAGGAGCATTCTAGTTTTCTGTTTTAACAAGTCCTAGTCACTAGGAGAAATAGTTGTTTGAACGTGAGCTATTTTCTTGCATTCTGTTACTTTGTAAAAGGCTATTTAAAGCCTAGTTTAAGATTCAATAAACATAAGCATTGCATCCAGGTTGCAGAAGCTTTGTTGTTGAAACGACTTTTTACTCTACAAATTGGTATCAGAGCACCCCCATTGGGTTGATATTTTTTTTTTTTAAAAAAAGGATGAGTGAAGAGGAGTTCTACAAAGATTCCACACTTTGATGGTCTCCACTACGATCGTTGGAGTGAATTAATGGAAAATTTGCTTAGAGCCAAGGGATTGTGGAGCCTGGTTGAAAATGGATTTGAAGAGACTCCGCAAGGAACGATGTTGATAGATGCACAACAGGAGCAGCTGGAGAGTAAGAGGACGAACGATCACAAGGTGAAGAACTACCTTTTCAGAGCTATTGATCGAGCAGTTTTCGAACAAATCTTGGATAGGCGCACATCCAAAATTGTTTGGGATTCGTTGAAAAGCAAGTTTGGAGGGAATGATCGAGTAAAAAGATCTCTTCTAAACTCTCTGAGAAGAGATTTTGAGGTATTAGAAATGAAAGAAGGGGAGACGATTACAGAGTACTTCGCTAGGGTTATGGCAGTGGCAAATAAGATGAGAAGCAATGGAGAAGAAATGCCTGATTCTAAAGTGGTTCAGAAAATTCTTTGAACTTTGACAAAAAGGTTTACCTATGTGGTAGTGTTAGTTGAAGAGTCCAAGAACACTGAATCACTCTCAGTTGATGAGTTGCAAAGTTCTCTTGTAGTTCACGAACAAAAATTCAAGAAAGTGATCAGCCGTGAAGGTGATCAAGCTCTTAAGGTGGAAGATCGAGTAGGAGGCAGAGGTTGTGGAAGAGCACCATCACAAGGAAGGGGACGTGGAAGAGGGCGCCAAACCTTCACCAAAGCAACGGTGGAGTGCTTTAAGTGTCATAATCTAGGACACTTTCAGTACGAGTGTCCCTAGTGGAATAAGGAAGCCAATTATGTTCAACTAGACGAAGAGGAAGAGCTATTATTAATGGCATACATCGAAAAACATCAAGCAAAGGGGAGTGATGCTTGGTTTATTGACTCAGGTTATTCGAATCATATGTGTGGCGATAAAGGTATGTTCTTAAATTTAGTAGATGAACTTGAACATTCGGTGAAATGTGGCAACAACACTAGAATGACAGTGGCCAAAAAGGGTAGTGTGAAGCTGGTATTTAATAGTATGAGTTTTATTATTAACGATGTTTACTATGCCCCTGAACTTAGAAACAATTTGTTAAGTGTGGGATAGCTATAGGAGAAAGGTCTTGCAATCCTCATCAACAATGGGGCATGTAATATGTATCATCCAGACAAAGGATTAATTGCCCACACAAGGATGAGTGCAAATCTTAATGTTTGTGCTTCTAAATGAAAGCTCATCAATCACTAAGCCACAATCAGAAGAGTGTTTACTCACCAGCTCCTCAGACCTCGCATATCTTTGGCACCAACAATATGGGCATTTGAGTTACAAGGGGTTGAGCACTTTGCAATCTAAGAAGATGATACATGGACTGCCATCGCTAGAAGCTTCAAAGACAATATGCACTGATTGTTTCACCGGTAAGCAACACCGAAATGCAATTCCCAAAAAGAGTGAATGGCGAGCAAGTAAGGTGTTGGAACTTGTTCATGCAGACATTTGCGGACCCATTGATCCTATATCTAAAGTTAGGAAGAGGTATGTTTTATGTTTCATTGATGATTATAGTCGTAAAGCATGGGTGTATTTGTTGTTTGAGAAATTAGAAGCTTTGGAATGTTTCAGAACTTTAAGAAAAAGGTGGAAAAAGAAGCAGAAGAGTCCATCAAATGTTTAAGGACAGATAGAGGTGGCGAGTTCACTTCATTCAATTTTAAGGCATTCTGTGAAGAGCAAGGGATCAAATGACAACTCACTACCGCCTACACACCTCATCAAAACGGCGTTGTCAAGAGGAAGAACAAGACCATAATGAATATGATGCGTTGCATGCTAGTTGCCAAAAAGGTACCTAAACCATTCTGGGCTGAAGCTGTAAATTGGACGATCTACTTGCTGAACCGATGTCCTACTCTTGCGGTAAAAAACATCACTCCTCAAGAAGTATGGAGCGGAGTGAAACCATCAGTTGATCACTTTCGAGTATGGGGGTGTGTGGCACATGTGCATATTCCGGAAGCAAAGAGAGGTAAATTAGACTATAAAAGTTTTCCTTGTATTTTTTTGGGTGTTAGTGAAGAGTAGAAAGGATATAGGTTATTTGATCCTAAGACTAAAAGAATTGTACTGAGCAAGGATGTTGTGTTTGAGGAAGAAAGGAACTGGGAATGGAATAAAAACTTTTAGGAGAAAATTGAGGCAGAGTTAGTATGGGAGGATGATGACCTTAGTGATGAAAAAAGTGAGGGAGAAAATAGGGGTGAGGAAAATGGTAATGGTGATGGTGATGGGTCAGGTAGTGATATGGAGTTAGATACTAGTGATGAAAATAATGAGGGGGATGAAAATAGTGAAGCTAGGAATGGTGAGAGCAGGTCTCAGGGTGTGATAGCTCAAGGGAGAGAAAGAAGGCTACCGCTATGGATGGGGGATTATGTTAGCGGAGAAGGACTAAGTTAAGGTGAGGAAGTAGCCTATATGATACAAGATGTTGCAGCTGAAGATCCCATTGTGTTCGAAGATGCTGTGAGACAAGAAAAGTGGAGAAAGGCTATGGATAGTGAAATAAACTCTATTGAAAAGAATCAAACTTGGAAGCTCATGGACCTGCCTGTTGGAGCTAAAACCATTGGTGTTAAGTGGATCTTCAAGACAAAGTTGAACGAGCAAGGTGAAATTGACAAGTATAAAGCTCGACTGGTGGCGAAGGGATGTTCTCAACAGCAAGGAATTGATTTCACTGAAGTTTTCGCTCCAGTGGCTCAAATGGACATCGTAAGAATGATTGTGGCACTTGCAGCATCCAGAGGGTGGAACATTCTTCAATTAGATGTCAAATTTGCATTTCTTCACGGTGAACTCAACGAGGACGTGTACATTGAGCAACTAAAGGGGTATGTAAAGAAGGGAAGTGAGCACAAAGTATATAAGTTGCACAAAGCTCTTTACGGCTTAAAACAGGCTCCAAGAGCTTGGTTTAGTCGAATAGAGTCTCATTTTATTAAAGAAGGTTTCAAGAAGTGTCCAAATGAGCAAACATTGTTCACTAAGAGAAGCAATGAAGGTAAACTGCTGATAGTTAGCATATACGTGGATGACTTAATTTACACCGGCGAGGATGAAGGTATGATGGTTGACTTCAAGAATTCTATGATGAAAACATTTGATATGACTGACTTAGGGAAGATGAGGTTCTTCCTTGGAATTGAAGTGTTGCAGAAATCAAATGCGATTTTTATTTGTCAAAGGAAATATGCTAATAATGTGTTGAAGCGGTTTGGAATGTCAGAAAGCAAACCTGTAAGTAGTCCAATTGTTTCAGGTTTCAAAATAAGTAAGGATGTTAATGGAATTGTTGTGGATGACACCTACTACAAGCAAATTGTTGGAAGCTTAATGTATCTTACAGCTACACGTCCAGACATCATGTTTAGTGTGAGCTTAATCAGCAGGTACATGTCAAAACCCACTGAATTACATTTACGAGCTGCTAAGAGAATTCTACGTTATTTGAAGGGGACTACTAGTCATGGTATTTTCTACAAGAAGGGAGGGGAAGAAGATTTGCTTGTTTTCACAGACTCAGATTATGCTGGTGATGAAGAAGATTCCAAGAGTACATCAAGTTATGTTTTTTTATTGAGTTCAGGTGTTGTGTCTTGGATGTCGAAAAAACAGCCGATTGTTACACTTTCAACCATTGAAGCAGAGATTGTGGCAGCTGCTGCTTGTGCATGTCAGGCTGTATGGATGAGAAGGGTGTTGAAAATTTTATGTCATGTTCAAGAAGGAAGCACCACCATCATGTGTGATAATACTTCTACAATTAAACTCTCAAAAAATCCAGTAATGCATGGAAGAAGCAAGCACATCAGAGTGCGTTTTCATTTCTTGAGAGACCTTGCAAAAGATGGCAAAATTAAGTTAGTTCATTGTGGAACTCAAGAACAAGTAGCAGATGTGATGACCAAGGCACTAAAGCTCGAAGCTTTTCAGAGACTCAAAGAGAAGATGGGAATGTGTGATCTCGCTGATATAAACTAACTGCATTCTACATCTAGTTTAAGGGAGGGATTGAAAGGGTCTTTATCTGTTAAAGTTAGTTGCTAGAAGTTAGGAGCATTCTGGTTTTCTGTTTTAATAAGTCCTAGTCACTAGGATAAATAGTTGTTTGAACGTGAGCTATTTTCTTGCATTCTATTACTTTGTAAAAGACTATTTAAAGCCTAGTTTAAGATTCAATAAACATAAGCATTGCATCCAGTTTACAGAAGTTTTGTTGTTGAAACGACTTTTTACTCTACACATATTGATATCAACTCGGTTCAATTTGTAAAGCCAATGCAGACACCAAGAGGATTCTAGCTTGTTTCAATTTGAAACGTCATCATGGCATTCGTGCTCAAGCCAAAGCTCAATTAGCTAATAACATGTCCTTTGTATGTTTCCTAGCAAATGAAAGGAAAATTTCAACTTGTAATTAACTGACTACATTACCCATTATTTGCTGGCACCATAAAAACTATTTAAGGTCACGATATTCTCAAATTTAGGACACTCATATCTTTTGCTTTCCAAATTTTAATTGATTCTTTATTCAATAGTAATTTATATGGAAAATGTTATGTCTACCACCACCTGAAGGAACTAAGAAGACGGGACTTCCCCTATCTCCTACTCTAATTTTTAAACTCAACAATAAGTCTACATGCATATATTTTATTTCTTTTATTAACCATAATTGATGATGGTCACTGTTTTTTAAGGAACTTAAATGAGATTCTGTGCAATATTTCTTCAGAAGCAAATTAATATAAAAATGATTATAAATATTAGTCCAAAGAAGCAATAAATTCTTTCTTTTTAAGTTACTCAATCCTGAAACTACTTGACAAATTTGCTTATCAAATCGAAATCAATAATCAGACTAGCTCTAAAAATCGATCAGGGCTTAACTACAAAATATTTAGATTTAAGAATTATCGGTAAAAAAGTTATCGTGTTCTGCTTATAATAACCACATAGGTGAGTAATCCAAAATATGGTGAGTTTGAGAGTTGTCGAGGTTGCTCTCCGTGTTAAAAAGAGAAATAATTTAAAGTAGATTGTATCAAATATCCTCAATTATGTGAAAATATTAAATATATTTTAACTTTTTTTAAAAATATATTATAATTAGTGAGAGGATTTAATATGTTTGAACTTTAATTTCTGTAAAAAACCTATTACTTGAAATGTTGATCTAAAAATTTATAAAAATATATTAATAATAATTTATAGCTCTTGGTATCCCAAATGTGATGCGGACGTCAATCTTAAGAAAAACTACAACCACTTTAGAATCATTAGTACGGGTAACTTTTTTTTCCACCCATTTTGAAATATAATCCACATCAAGAAGTATGTAAGTAATGTCATATGAAGAAAGAAAAAGAGGTATAAAATTGATACCCCATACATAAAATATTTACAAACAAGAATGTTTTTTAAATGGTATTTGATCTCTGTGTTCTAAATTTTTAGTTTTTTGGCAATGTTCACAAGCTTTACAAAATGTGTACCAAAACAAAATAGGTCAAAACAATCTATACTCTTACACCTTATAACCTATTCTTTTAGGACAAAAGTGTCCCTGCATTCATATGAATAATAGAAATTTAAAATTGATGGAATTCCATACTGAGTGACACACCTTCAAATGATTTGATCGGAACAAAATTTTTATAAGTATGGATCATCTCAAATATAATATTTAGCATAACTCTTTATGTTATCTTTTTGAGCTTTAGAAAAATACCTAGTAATGTTTTAGTAAGCAAATATTTGACCATTTTAGCATACTAACATATAGGGCTTTGTTTGTGACCAATCTGCTGAGATGGTTGAATGCTAAATTTTTTGCACCTTTCTTATTGCTTATTTCAAATCAAACTCTTTTACAAGTCTTAGAGTCACTTCTTTCTTGAAGAGTAAATACTTAAGAGTTGCATGATCATAATAAACAATTACTTTAGTGATAAGTAAATATAGGCAAAACATTTCTAAAATAAAAACAATAAATAGAATTTCTTTGTCACTGGTGTTGTAATTGCTTTGTACACTATCAAGTGTTCTCAAAACATTATAGATAATATGAGAAACATTTTCAACTTTTTTCTCAAGAACAACACCAATAGTTTGGTTACTTGCAGCGCGTATAATCTCAAAAAGAATATTTCAATTTGGTGACTGAATTATGAATGCAGATTTTAGGAAGCCCTCTCTCTTATTAAACACTACTTTACATGCATCTTCAAACTCGAATGTCACTTCTTTTGGCAGCAATCTACATAAGGGCTAAGCAATCTTGGAAAAGTCTTTGATAGAGTGTTGGTAGAATCCTTCATGAATGAGAAAAGAATGAACTTTTTGTATAATCACAAGGTAATGTAAGGATTTAATCATATCTATCCTTGCGTTATCTACTTTAATTTCCTGGGAGGATACAATTTGTCCTATATAAATACCTTAATCTACTATGAGGTGACATTTTTCATAAGTAAGAACAAGGTTTTTCTCTACACATCTTTCAAGCACCGTGGTTAAATTAGCCAAACATTCATCGAAAGAATCACCATAGATAGTGAAATATACATGAATACTTCAATGAATTGCTCAATATAATATGAGAAGATAGTTACCATACATTTTTAGAAGGTGCTATGTGCATTGCAAAGTTTAAATGGCATGCGACGATAGGAAGAAGTACCAAAGAAGTATGTGAAGGTGATTTTCTCTTGGTCTTCTGACACATCTAGGATTTGATACAAACCTAAATAACCGTCAAGACAAAAAGAATGTGAGAATGACTAGCCAAAAGTTCTAGTATTTGATCAATAAATAAAAGTGGGAAATGATCTTTTCTAGTTGTATTGTTTAACTTCTTATAATCTATACAAACCCTCCGTCCATTTTAAACACGAGTGAGAATTGACTCACCACTAAGATCCTTGATCACAGTTATACTTGCCTATTTGTTGTCAAAGATTGGATAGATGTTACCTATATTAAGAAGTTCCAAGATCTTCCTTTTTACCATGTCTTACCATATGTGGATCTAATTTTGTGTTGAGCTTCTTTTGAAGGTTTGCAGCCTTCCTCCATCAATATACTATGCATATAATTGGATAGATTTTCTCATAATAAGTCTAACTTATAGCCTCCTCAAATTCTTTAAATATATAGATCGAAATTTCCTCCTTTAAAGTCAAGAGTTTGTTAGAGATTATCACCATAAGGGCTTCATTTTCTCCAAAAGCACATATTTCAAATGAATATGCAAAAGTGTTGGTTCCAATTTTGGTGCCTACAAGATAAAACGAAGAAGTTTCGCATGAGATTATGATAATTCAACATTGACAACATCACACCTTACAGTTTCGAGTGATTATAACTTGAAGATTGCATCTTAAATGTCAAAGCATATGACAAAATCTGCAAAATTTTCACTGTGATTTTGTACCTAGGTGTGACCTTTAGGTTGTCCTCATCATCTAACATAAACATCTCCTGCACTAAAAGATCAAGAAAATCTACAATAGATGACACGTCACTAAGATATCTCATGGCATCGTAAATATTACATTTAATGATTTTTCCATCAAATCAATGGCGAGTGCAACATTATGCAACATAATCTTTTTTCTAGGTGTCTTAAGGAATGACCTCCTTAGCAAAATTGATGTAGAGTTAAGGGAATTATCTTCTTTCATATTAGTCATATAAAAGTCAACAGAGAAATCAATTCATTGACTTATACTAAAATATCCTCTAAAGTTCTCATAAGGTGGATAACAAATCTATCGACAAGTTGGATGACTACACGTATCTTTTTCAACAAACCTAACTATAAACAAAACTCTAGTTTATTCTTAAAAAAATCATATTCAAATCATATATTTAATTTTTTAATAAGAGATTTCTTGTTATTTATATCATCAAACTCAAAATTATATTTAATAATATCATATATATATAAAACATGCATTCATACATGCATAATATATTCAAACATACAATTTATGCAAACATAATTAAATTATATGCATAAAAATATCGAGCCTTATTAAATTCTAGTTATTGATCTTAATAATCTAAAATAGTATTTCTAACCTTTTGGATGAATAAATTAAATTAAAATCATTGTGTGGACCACGTTTCCGAAGCCCGACTATCGCATTTCGGATACTCGACCATTTTACACAAATACTAGCGTTCCAAACTGACCCGTTTTTAGGCCCATGTCTATTCGAGCCAAAATATGCCAAAGAATAGCGTTGTTGAGTCCATAAATTTGCATATGTACATACTTCAGGTAGATTAGTATAACTTCTTAACTTCTTCTTCTGTGTTTGGCCCGTCGTCTGGGTTTGACCCCCCTTTATCGTCTGTGTTTTATCGTCTATCTTTGACTTTTATCGTCGGGGTTTGACCCCTCTATCGTCTGTGTTTTATCTTCTATCTTTGACTTTTTTCGTCTGCCTTTCCTATCGTCTGTCTTTCATCTATCGTCTATAGTTGACTTTTATCGTCTAGGTTTTCCTTCAGTCTCTACACTCCTACGCATTCCTTGCGTCTGGGGTTTTACTTTGCTTATGTCTTTCTTTGCGTCTATGCGTGACGTCATCACAGATGATACTCTTTCTCTGTATTCTTTCTTTGCATCTGTGTGTGACGTCATCACAGATGATTCCTTTGAGTTCAGAACCCAATCTCTCCAATTCTATCATGCTACTCTAATTCTAACAACCTTTGGTGATTTAACAAATAAGATTATGCACATGTACATTTTGTTATTCCAATCTTTAAAATAACAAAATCAAGCATAGAAAAGAATCCAATTTCACTCTTTCATTTTAAAACAAAGTCGGAGTTTGTTACATGCCAACATACATATTAAAACAAAATACAAAAGATGCTCATGTTTGACATGCTTATAAAGCTATCCAAAAATCACTAACTTAGTACAAAATATTTCTAGCTATCTTGGAGTCCGAATGCCTTGCAAGGATCACTTGTCTTCTTGATTTGCACCTGAGAAGGGAAGATTGGAGGTTGAGCTACACAGCTTAGTAGCTAAAATACTTATAACCATTGGCAATGAGCCACACATTCAAGCATAATTACATATATATATATATATAATGTAAATGTTCATTCAAAGGTGTCCTATGTGATAATTAATTGAATTGTGAAATGTAACTTGGTAGTGTGATTGCTGAACAGT
>JAOSBN010000004.1:14403481-14423104 GCA_027563595.1 Erythroxylum suave | reverse complement strand
AGAACAGATACAAAAGTAGAAGATAGCATATGTGTATTTTGTTTGTTGTCTTCTTATTCATTATCTGAATAATATTAATTCAATCACTTTGATCTTTCTAAAAAATTATAATTATTTGTTATCATCAAAAAGGGGGAGATTGTTAAATCAAGAGGACTTCAAGATGATTAATTTTGATGAAAATCAAATAACCATAAATAAATGAATGATTTTGATAAGTATGTTAAGTGTTCAGAAGAAGCGCAGAACACAGAAGAAGTGGAGACATAGAAGAAGTGAAAACATAGAAGAAGCGCAAAACACAGAAGAAGCGCAAAACACAGAAGAAGTGAAAATAGAGAAGAAGCGCAAAACACAAAAGAAGCGCAAAACAAAGAAGAAGTGAAAACATAGAAGAAGTGCAAAACACAGAAGAAGCATAGAACACAGAAGAAGTGAAAACATAGAAGAAGTGCAGAACACAGAAGAAGCACAGAATACAGAAGAAGTGAAAACATAGAAGAAGTGAAAAACACAGAAGAAGCGCAAAACACTGAAGAAGTGAAAACATAGAAGAAGCACAAAACACAGAAGAAGCGGAAGATACAAAAGAAGTTGAAAACACAGAAGAAGGGGAAAACACAGACGATACAAAGAAGAAGATACGCTAGTACGTCGAACAGTTAGTTAGTTGGAGTTAGTTACAAAACTCAACCTAATAATGGTTATCAAGATTCAAGAAGCAGTTTTCAAAAATCAAGAAGTAGTTGGTGACTTAGGCTATAAATACTAGTCATAGTCGAAGATTAGATAATCTTACAACCTTTGAAAAATCATTGATCTTTGAGCTTTCAAGTGTTTACTTAGAAAAGAAAAATTTTGTAGTACGATACTAAGAGAGCTAACCCTACTGTAACAAAAGCTCACAATATCTTTCTGGTGAGAGAAAGAAAAGGCTAAGAGCTTGGAGATGCTAAGTTAGCAGAAAGAATACTTTGCGTAGGAGATCTAAAGAGGCTCTGGAAGGGAAGAAAGAATACTTGTAATTTGTCGAAGTATAGTGAAATACTCAGACGAACTCTGAAGACTAGACGTAGCCCACGGTTTGGGGTGATCCAGTATAAAAATTGCAGCATCTATCTTCTATTCTTTTACTTTAGTTTATTTTGTTGTTAAACAAGTATATATAAGTTATTTGCGATTTAACTTCGTAACAATTTTCGTATAATTTTTCTCATATTCTTTTAACAAGTTAGAGAAGTTCTTAACAAGATTTATTAAAGATTTTGTATTCATGAAAAGAATACACAATTCAACCCCCTTCTTGTGTATCTAGTTTATTGTATGTAAATTCTAGATTAACGTGTGATTTACTTCAAAGTTAACAACTTGATTATAAAAATTAGATCTATAGAGATAAATTGGAATTTTTTTTCACCTATTATATGTCCAAGTACATAGATAATGTATTAAAGATGGTTAATATGAGAAATCTGAGCTTGTAAATTATTAAAGATATCAATTATTTTATGTATGAGTTGATATTAGAGTTGAAGGTGATAAGGATATTAACTTTAAAAATAAATCCTAATTAAGGTCTATTTTACTTATAACAATACCATATGCTTGGAAAGGTTTTAATGTAATAGTTGCTAATTAAGTCATAATACATTTTTAATTTAGTGGAAATGATTAATTGGATCAATAAGTTCTTTAATGAACTTAATGTAGTTCCTTGCATTATTCAAGACAATAATATATTGTGAAACATTAGAGCCATTGGGCATGTAAAAGGAGTTAAGATCTCATCAAAGATCTAAGGATGTATTTAGGCAAATTTTCTCAATTATGATGATGATTAAGATGAAGTTGTAAGATTTAAGCAAGTACTCATCATAGAAAATTTTGTAGAATTCTCTCATTAAGTCACTATCCTAGCAATAGCTTGATTTTTATATGGCAATATGGTATAAGATACCTAAACTATTGGTGCAAATGTAAGATTGTTGGTTTATGACTTACAGTTAACAGTTGGTTGTAGTTTTGTGGTAAAATGATTTAAAGGCATTCTTTATCTTATATATATTTAGATGTATACGAAAAAGTAAATGGGATAATTATACATTTGAAATGAAATTATATTATGAGATTATATTGAATTTTTGTATTATCCCTCAATTATTTTGAGTTAATGTTTTATTACGACTGGACATTAATAGAACATAAAAAGACTAGTATACAAATGTTTTTTCTTATGAGGGAAGTAGTCGATCTAATATGCTAACATATAGAGATATTTAAATAAATGTGTTGGTGCTTGTTAGAGGAAAAGTTGCTGAACTAACCTTGTATGAGAAATCCATTTCAAGCATTACTTATACGAGAAACCCTTGGCTAAGGTAAAATAAAATTTTATAAATATTTTATAAATTTCATTAAGTGAATCAATAGCTAATGGTGGAGAACAAATATGATTGGACTTAGAGTAGAAATTAGTTTCATGCTTTATGTCTAATCAAAAAATTATATGATGAAATGATTGAATTGTAAGAAAAAAAGGGTATGGAAAGGTTAGTCAAAACCACTTTGACATTCTTAAATGTTTGAGTGGCCATGATGTATTACTAAACACCAATCTTGATCTATAAATATAAATTATTTAATTAAATATAAATTAAAGGAGTTTAATTTATCTAATCCTAAATATGATTTAGGGTTATAATTTGTATTCATTGCTAATATATTTAGAAACCTAATGGGTTACATAAAAAACATGTTGAAGAGAGCAAAGATATTTTAATCAAGTTGGACTTGAATGTAAAGTTTGGAAAACTTTATAATTAAAGATATTTAATAAATAAGGATTAATATGAGATATTAAATCTTATTTGGGCATGATTGGCATTTAATCAAATTATTTTTAAATTATAATTAAAGTTTAATTGAAATTATAATTTAATTTAGATTAAATTACTAAAACGTTCAAAACCTATCATATATAGGCTTAAGCTCTAATAGAGCTAGCACTCTTTGCCTAACTCTCTCTACAACAGTTGCAGAGTTTTTTAAACTCGTTATGTGGATATCGTTAAAGGCTGACACTTATGTTGTTATGATGATTGAGGTCAATCAGTTTTGGAAATGGTTTGAAAGATAACACAAGAAAATGATCAAGCTTCAAAATAAGGTATAAATTATGATTCTTGATTTATTATAATTTATGCGTTAATTATTTTATACAATTTTATTGATTCTGGTTTTTAGGAAATCAAATACGAAAAAGTTTTGTGACTATTCTGCTACGTGTGGAATCGAATCCCAATCCAATTTTCCAATATTCGAAGCATCTTTCCAATGAGAGGAATGCAGTAGCTATCAGTTGTGTTCCTCTCTGATGTGACTGCCATCTTCTTTACCACCCTTCCACTAACAATGCACAATGGCATCTCATGCCTTGCCTCCCCATAAGTTGTCGTGGAGTCTCTTATAATGGCAACCACCATTGGCCAAATTTCATTATTTTTTGTCTCACCATAACCACTAACAACTCACAAAACTACAATAATTACTAATATATATCATATGCATAACATTGTTTGCTCTCAAAAGTTAACCATTCCACTTTTCAAATTTTATTAATTTAAGCTTCATAAACCAATAGGTGGTTGCGAGTTTCTAATTGTTGCGTTACTCTAAACTTTTGGAATTCTTAACCTTGGATTTCCAAATTGATGGTTTAGTATTTTCTAATTTTCAATTCCACAATTTAAGAATAATAACGATCACACATTTTAATCAAGTAATAGAATTAGGATGGCTTTGATACCACTGTTAGAAAATATGGGCGGGAATTAATCCCACTCATAGTGGAATCATCACAAAACTTTTTTGTTTGATATTTCAGCCAAGATCAATTAAATTTTGTAAATGATTAGACATAAAATACAATAAAGTGTTAATCATAATTTGTACCTTATTCTGAAGCTTGATCTTTTTCTTATTGTGTTCCTCGAATCATTTATAGAATTAGTTTAACTAAACTATTATAGTTGCACAAGTTTTTAGCCTTTAATGATATCTACAGAATATGTTGAGAGAACTGTACAACTATTGTAGAGAGGGTTAATTAAGAAGTACTAACTCTCTTAGAGCTTAAGTTTACTTATAATAAAACTCGTAATTTTTAGTAATTTAATTGAAATAAATTTCTAATTTCAGTAAAATTTAATTAGAATTATAATTAATTATAATTAAATACCAATTAAAATCCAATATCTTATACTAGTTCTTATGTACTAAATATCTCAAATTAGTCTTTTTATATTAAATATCTCATATTTAATCATAAAATTTTTCAAACCTTATAATCCAGTCCAAATTGATTAAAACACTTTTTCTCTCTTTTATGTGACCTATTAGGCTCCCAAATATGTAAACAATAGATATAAATTGTAATCCTAAACTGTATTTAGGATTAGATAAATTATGCTCCTTTAATTTATCTTTAATTTTCTAATTAAATAAGTTATATCTATAAATCAAGATTAGAGTTTAGTAATGCATTATGACCACCAAAATATTTAGGAATGTTAAACTGGTTTTGACTAACTTTTTCGTGCATGATTTTTTTCGTATAATTCAATCATTTCATTATATAATGTTTTAATTAAACATAGAGTATAAAATTAATTTCTACGCTCTTTTAAGTTCGATTGTATTGGTTCTCCACAATTAGTAATTGATTCAATTAGATTTAAAAACTATTTAAAGTGTCATTCAATCTTGGTGAAGGATTTCCAAATCGATACTAATTGAAAATAATGAAATATTCTCTCAAGTTACTTTAGAACGATGAATTCCATATTAATCACTCAATTACCTCAACATAATTCATGATATATCTAATAACTATTGATTGAGCTATTCTTGACTAAAATAGATCATAAATAATATTAAAACATAATAATCCCTGTATGAGATACTTTAGTGATCTCAAGTCAAATGATCATTTATACAATTATCACATTAAAAATTTCTGTAGACATAAAAGTAATGATCTAAATAAATTTCTCATATGGAATCAGGTGAGTAAACTTGTTCTTTAACAAGCATTCATACATTTATTTAATATCTCCATACTTTGGTTTAAGAGATCGAATACTTCCTTTATAAGGAAGAAACATAACATGTGCTAGTATTTTTTTCGTTCTATTAATGTCTAGTCTTAGTATAACAATGATTATAAATAATTTAAGGATAATAAATAAATATAATATGAATTTTATAATTATGATCTTATTATAATTTCATTTGAAATGTATATTTACCCTATAATTTTATCATATATATCTAAATATCTACAAGATAAAAAATGTCGTTAAATAATTTTGTCACTAAATTACATCTAATTGATTGACTGTAAGGCATAAACCAACAAAGTTAAGTAATATTCATCTCTGATAAACTTATCTTAGACAAAAGTACAGAAGGGCCTGCCCATTTTTATGGTGAAAGAAGTGGTGTTGCACATTAAATGGGTATGATAAGTCCGAACTATGATTTTAATCCTTATATGCAAATTGTGTATGTATAAATCCACAAGTGTCATTAGTTGTGCCAATGATATGCATTTAGATTTTCATTACTATAGGTAGATGAAATCTTTTGAGTGGGAAGTTAAAATTTGTAAATACAATTACAAAAAGTAATACTTGTGCTGAAGATTGTTTAGACCATGAATAAAGAAGATTCTAGATTTTAAACAAAGTGCGTTTCAAGAATTAGAGTGCGTTTGGTTTAGCTTTTGGTAGGTGGAAAAGCACTTTTTCCACCGCAAAAGCTATTTTAAGAAAAAAATGAGTGTTTTGCTGTAATCTTCAAAAGTACTTTTGAAATAAAAATAGTTTTTTGAAAAACTAAAATACAACTTTTTCAAAAGCTTAAATTTGGAGCTTTTCAAAAAAGAACTTTTTCAGGTAGATTTTTTATATCAATTAATGAGCCTATTTTTTAGTCCCTTTTACTCTTATGCTTTATACATAATTCTCACAATATCCACAAACACATCTTCACGTTTATTTTGAGATTTATATAATATTATTTGAATTTTTTTATATGTTTTAATATTTATTTTTGAAATTAGTTTTACTTATGGTATAATCTATACAAAAAATTTGATTAGATATATTTTCATTTACGTTTCATATTGTTTAAAATTATATAAAAATTGATATATTGTACTTTGTATATTATTTAATATATTTTAAATAATATTTACATGCATAAATAATTTTATTATAAAATAAAATATACTTAAAATTAATAAAAAGTGATTTTTATTTTTATGTTGCCAAACAGTTTATTATATGGAACTCTTTTTAAAAAGCTGTTTTTTTAATTGACAGCCAAACAGTCAACTGACTTCTAAAAAAAACTCTTCTGAAAAAAACTCTATTGACAAAAACTCTATTAATATAAACTCAACCAAATAGATACTTATCTAGAGACCAAAAGCAGTTCTTTTGGCATACGAAAGGTAGACGAACAGCCGCAATGTAGACGTTAGGGTAACTTCAACCAACCATCGAAGAATAAACTAGTTGGAAAACTCCTAGGGTCACGAGTTACTCTGGTATGACGTTGGTCAAATTTGGAAGACACTCCCTAGTCATTAATGCTTAACTACTGAGTTGGCATTATGACAAGAGACATAAAAGACTGTCGAGTACTCGATAAAAAGTTTATAAGAGCGAGCCTATAACATATATCATGCAGTAAATATGAAATTTCTAATAAGTAATCCAATATGGATACAGAAATAATTCGAAGGGATGGAAGGAGATAAGGACTAATTTATGAAGGACAAGACAAGAGAAAAAAGAAAATTCTGTTTTGATTCAGACAGTAAGTTAAATAATCATGATCCAACCGAACTTTCCCAACTTTTTATGGCCTTTTTTACTCAAAAGGCCTTAACCAATGTAATAAGATTGAAGAAATAATTTCTAATTGAAAAGTTATTTACAACACAGTTCTTTGTTAGATGAGTTCATACTTTTCATTTCTAACATTGTACTTTACATACTCCTCGCCTTAGGTAAAAGTCCTCGACTTTACCTCAAGATTTATAAATTACTGAATCACAAGAAAAGGACCTTCAAAAATAAAAAAATATTTTAAAAGATAAGCGTGAAAGCTGTTACATTTGACCGCTCCACCACAGAAGAGAAGTAGGATTAGAGCACAGCTATCTTATCCATCAGCGAGAGAAGCACATAATCAGATGGGAAATTAACAAATCGACACAAGCCCACCACACAGGCTTTCACTATAAGAAGGATATAAGTACAGCCCCAAACCATTGAACTAACTATTTATGCCATGTGAAACCTATCCTTGGGGAAATCATATACTCAGATTTCTACACCGGACATCCAATTAGTTATTGCAGAATTTTTGCACCAGGTTGAATACCCGACTGAACTTTGCTTTGAAAGTGGGCCTCCAACCTGCACATACAAAGGAAATATAATGAAGTGGCAATTAGAAATATGAAAAAGGAATCAAAAGTAAGTGGATGAGCAAACCTGGTAGCACATTTGTAATAAATGGTTTCAGGAGAGTTATATGTTCGTGCATTAGCAAACATTCTCTTGACATCAGCAACAAACATCTCAAATGTCACATAATATTGTTCAGACTCTACCCTTTTAGACATTGTCTTCAGATCTGTAATAGAAAAAGTGTCCAATCATGAATCACTGATTATTACAAGCTTTCAACAAATAGCAGAGAACAAGACATCATTTTAACATCTTTCTAAAGACAGATCAAAGAACTAAAATGGAACCTGATATACTTGTCAAGTTTCTAAAATACGAGTTCCCAATTAGTTAAAAACTTCGTAATACATCACAGTCACACTAAACCCTTCAATTACCAGTTGGAGACACTTTGACTAGAGTTATATGAGAACCTTGCACATCATACGTCATTTTCAAGAACTATAAGTTTCAAATTCTCCCAGAGGTGCCATGTCAAAATGATTTTAAAAACCAATCATAATAGGTTATTTTGATATATAAGGCTTGGCATTAGAACTAACAATTTGCAAAGTAGTCACAAGCAAAAGTAGAAAAATTCTCACCCATGGGATCTTTGATGATGTCGTAGTAATCAGGGACATCACGTGCATCAACTGGTTCCTTAAATGGCCAAGCATCAACATGGTCATGCATTGACTGTTAAAGCAAGAAGACAAGGGGTTAGAATGCATGGAGCGTTGAATAGTCAGAAATAGCACATTTGCAGAAGTTGTCATTGTCAAACCAGGTAACAAAAAAATAGAAAAAGGAAGAAACAGAAAGGTTAAAAGATGGAGATTGGGAACTTTTTTTAACTGTAACTGTCACCATTTCACATGAACAGTAACAGAGGCCATCAAATCCTTTTTCTAATGCTAACTGCCTATTAGATAGGAATTAGGTAGAAGTTAAGTAGATCATCCTAATTATGACTCAACTTATTTGACAATAAAGAATCTCTATTAAAGTAGATTCAATTCTGTTATGGAAATCTTAATTGGGAATCCATTTATTGCTAGGATTAGGTTCCAAGAACTTCTATATATATATATATGTAAACAACCAATTGATGGTAAAACTGATTGTCTATTCAAATTTTGAGTTTTCAAACTAGGTAGGAAAATTTCTTCTAAGAATGATCCTTATACCTAAGAGTGATTCCTAGTTTCATAAGCCTTGGAATGATCTACCCACTATTTTCTTGTCTTCACTAAAACCCCTCGAAATAATAATCTGAGTTTTCAGCAACCTAAACCTGAAGTTTTAGTAGACTCCAGTTAAATTCCACACTTGAACTTAGAATTTCCAGCGAAACTAGCAACATTTCAGCATCCCAGATTTCAAAATTCCAGGATTTTATTCAGTTGTGCTTCTTATATCAACATCAGAGCTCAGATTGAACAATGACTATACAAAGTGGAAGGACCTAGAAGATTATTCAATGATCAAGAAAGAGATGAGCTAATCGTACAAAATCTGGAGATGCTGGACAGTATTGAAGTGCATCTTCAACAATTAAAAACTCCCACAAGACAGCAAGCAAACCAGCTACGGGAACTTGATAGGAAGTTGAAGAAACCCAAAACCAACCAACAACCGAAGGCTGAAGCAACAGGAGCAAGTTGAATAGGTTATAAAGCAACAGTTAAGGGCTCCAGAGCAAGTTTAACCTCTCTTATAAAGCAACAGTTAACGGTTCCAGAGCAAGTTGGACAGCCAAAAATATCAACCTCTCATACTAGTACTTGTGCGGAATCTGAGAAATCAAACTAGAATTGAACTACCTGACATGGTTAGAATATTACCAAGAAAATGTGTGCAAGTACCTGACTTTATGGGAAAAGGTGAAACTAAAACCAAGAGGGAAGTACTTGCCTTTGCATTACAAAGATGACCTTCAAGCTCAATGTTATGAGACCTAAGCTGTACAAAAGCTACAACCGATTCACTCATGGGAAGTTCAAGAAGACGCCATAACAAAGCCACATATGAAGCTGTTGTGTTTAATTAAGTCTCAATTAAATTAAATTAATTTTATTTTTTCTTCCAAAGAAAGAAACAAAGGTCCCGGGTTCCCTTCGACTCGGAAAAAATAGGAAAATCAAAGAAAATTAGTTCGACACCGATCAACAGACCCCAAACTCGATCCTGTTCTAACACTCAACTTATTATGCTTTGACAAGGAACTATGACCGTTACATAGAATTTGGAGAAGTTTGATGAGCTTTCTGTTCTTTGTGAAGGAACGGAATCCAAGAGAGCTTATATCTCGTTATGTAAATGGTTTAAGAGCAGAACGAAAATAACTTCTCATGTAAAGGATTTATAATCTTTAAAATGTTATCTCTAAAAGTGGAGCTATATTTGGAGTCTTTATACGGACAAATTAATGCAAAAGGAGCTACTAATGCTCATAACCAGGCCAATGTCAAGCTCCATAAAATCTAGATAATATGCAAGGAAACAAGTGCTATCTATGCAACCGAAGAGGACATTATGCCTATAAGTGCCCTAACAAAAATCTACATGCGACCAAGAAAACAAGATGTACAAGATCTTCAAGAATGTAAGTGTGAATTTGAAGTTGTGGACTCATTTGGAAGTAACCATTAATCAAAGGTTAGGTGATGTTGGTTGACAACCTTTATTTTTGAGGTTGACTTTTGTCAAGGAGAATGATGCAGTCAAAATTTGTTTTAATTTTTTTTATTAGAGAACGAAAATGTTTCTATTACTTTTTGTCTTTATTAATCTAGAGTTAGGTAATAAGAATCCTTAGTAAATGGTATTCTATGCTTATTTTGGAAATTTAGTGAGTTTCTTATTCCATTAGGATTGGGGTTTAAGGCCTTTCCTAATATATGCTATGTTTATCGTGTTTCAGAACTACAAAGATAGACTAATTTTAAATTGTAATTCCTAAGTTTAGGAGCAATTTTAGGAACTTATCAGTGTGAATTTAATAGATTTGTTTGTTTCAAATCCTAGGTGAGATTCCTAGATGCCTAGATTTCTAGACCTATCCTTTATCTGAATTCCTTGTTATTTTTTATTTCCAATATAAATTCAAATTTTCAACAACTCATATTTTCAGTTTATAGTATTCTTCTATTTGTCCTACATCAGTTGTTAATCCATTAGGAAAGATATAGCACCGTTTCTTCCCACATGTCCTAATAACAATTAATCACACAGTCAAAATACTGACTGAAACAACATCATTAAAAAGCAAAGCTTTCCATGAAGGAGGTTAGCTATGGATATGAGAGTATCGACCATGAAAACCTAATGGACCAGGTCATTAGGTACAGTTTCCAATTCATTTTGCTTCAGAAAGGGAGTAGCAAGCATTGAACCTGTCTATAATTTATATGACTCTTATTATGGTATTCCAGAGTCTGTTAACGAGCACCAAGTACCAGCACAGAAAAGATAAAATAATACTAACAGAAATTGGGCTAGACATGCCTTTAATAGTGAACGCATAAATGCAGTCAAATGTTTCTGATTTGCAGCAGTATCTGTAGATGCTGTTAGAGTTCTGAATCGTGAATGGCCCCACTGGTCAGGGGTCCACCCAGCCTCCCCTGTTATCACATCCCAAAGAACCCTTATTACTATCTGAAATATTTCAACGATGTCATATCTAATTTGATGAAAATAGTAGGCTAACATTAAAGCCAATAATCTAACTCAATTACATTGCCTCCTTTTCCTAATTTAAAGGACGTAGAGTGAGGTCCCCAAGTACCAGAAATAAGTAATTGAACTGCAAAAACATGCTTTTGAAGTAATTACAAAACGTTTGAGCTTACTCAGGCCAGGAATATCCTCAACTTTGATGATCTTCTTGGGGATCCCTGCTTCTTTCTGAAAATCAATGACTTCTTGATCAAAACTAACTTTTTTTTTTGGTTTCCCAAAAAAAAAAAAACTAACTTCGTACATGAAAACAAGACCAAATCTAAAATCAACCTAGAAGTCACATGGCAGTAAACCAGTAACATCTCTAAAATTTCCAAGAGTTCAGACAAAGAGCACCCCAAAAAAATTGATAATCAAAGAATTCTCATCCCATACCTTCTGATAATCAATCCCATGGTAAACAATGTGACAATTTGACAGCTCTTTTATCTTTTCATCAATAGCCTAGAATTGCCAAAAGCAAGGGGAACATATATTTCAGTGGACTACCAAAATGACGGAAAGGACAAATAAGTGTAGACAGCAGATAGTTTGTAGATCATACATTTAGTAAGAACTTAAAGTTTAAGAAGATGGATGATTGCAGCTTCCGCAAAATGGGAGCAGAAATGACCAATACAACTAGTTACATCTTCTACCCTAAGAAGCTCCCTTGTATATAAACTTCAAATGTCATCTGTTGCTCCAAATGTTGAAGATCATAGATGAATTCCTTCACTTTACCTGCCTCTGACGACGAATCATAGTTGATAGATCAGTGTATGGTAGTTTTGGATCAATTTTGCACTCCATGAGGATGCCTCCATCATAATCTTTAATGTAACTGAAATTAAAAAATGTTACAAGTAAATGAAATGCACAAGGACACAACCAACCAGGATTAAGGAAGGGACAACTCAAGAAATTTGGAAAAACACTTCAAAAAGAAATATTAAATGGACAGGGACCATCAAGTTAAAGTTAACACTCCTATTTTATATTTTCACCTATGACCAAAACTTACTAGGACATTGGAAGGTTGCATGCAAAATCAAGAAGCAATCTTTTCCCATAACACACCCTCCCAAAGAACCTAAAAAGCTTCTAACCCCAAATTACCACCACTGGTACTGATTTGATCAAGGCTCTACAAGCAAACATTCATTTCCAGAGATTGTTATTCACAGTACCCTTGCCATCGATCTTTGTCCAAATAAATCTCCTTAGTAAAGCCCTGCAAGTTACCACAAAAAGCCATTAAGGGCCTACCCCACTATATCAAGATAGCAAGCAATCAGAAGCAACAAATGTGCAAATTCTCCGGGAAAATACAGTCAGGAGATCGTGCAGATGAAATCATAAACGCACGGTGATTCTTCAAATAATATCACACAACACTGCAACTAAAATCTTTTAAAAAGAAATGGGCGACCAGAAGATAAGCAACATAGAGAGGAAAAACAAGGAATCTGGCATTGAGCAATCAAGAAGTAGAAATCTAAATTACTATTGCAATACATCAATTTTCATCTCCAGGGCATATGGAGGTTAACTAAAATCAGATACAGTATGGAAATTATTACCATATATCCGTCATAAAAAAAATTGTGAAAAACAATTAAGAAGAGACATTTGGAGAACAATTCAGCACTAGTAATTGCTCATTACTCCTCTATGTAAAATCCCCATATCAGTAGGAAGTCATCTATACTGGAAGTAAAGATATCAGTTACTGGCAGTCACAGCTGGAAAAAAAGAACTACCAGAAGTGGTGAAAAGAAATATTACCTGCTTGATGAAATAGCCAACAGCATTATTATCTGCGTATGTTAGAAAGTGTGTTAACCCATCAACATCACGCGCATGCTGCTTTAAGTGATTCATCAATCTTGTTCCATAACCTTTTACTTGTTCATCTGCTGTGATAGCACAAAATGCTATCTCTCCAAACTTTTGACTGCAATTCCAAGGGGCAAAAATGTAAATAACCAGGGGAAATATGTGACAAAAAGGAGCAAAATCTGATTTCAGATAATGCAGAACTTTCAGCTACATAGTTACTTATAGGAATTTTCAAGAAGCAATGTTATCCAGACTTGAGAATAAATTGTTTTAAGCTTAGCAACTGTATCAACGACAAAGACCTATTGCATCTCACGCAATGTTATGTATTTCATTCCGTATTGGCCAAAAAACGGTACGAAATAGAGGAAGGTCTGTACCGGGAGCAAATACATAAAGTCATAAATTTTTGCAATTTAGTCCTCCAACTATGTACTATTCCAACCTGACCCAACCAGACCCGACCCGTTGAAAGTTTTGTTGAATTTTGAAATAATTGTGAGTGTGTTTATGACTTTACGTATACTTTGTGAATTGTGAATGGAATTTGTGGGCTTTTTGTTACATTAATTGTTGTGTGGACTGTGAAATGGAAATGAGAAAATAGAAATTAATTCATTGAAGTTGTTTGCTTTCATCCGTGGAAAGAGCACCGGTTTAATTTAGTCAACAGTGGCACTAAGCTTTTTTGACAATTTTTATTATAAAATATGCAGACATAGGGTTACTAATTTAGAGTTAGTCAGTTGAGATAAAAAAATTTAAATTGGCAATTTGGATTTTGACATATTCAAATTATCTTGGCATATTCTAGGATTGAAATGTCTATTTTTTTCTTTGTTAGTATGTAGAGCTATAAAAATGTCAAATGATCCATGATTAGCCTTATTATGGAGGAGAATAATTGGATGACCAAAATTAAACATCAATGTTATATTTATGCTTTGCTAACTAGTTTTACATTCCCAATTTTCTTATGCTCTACTCCCATTACTAGCAACTAGAATAAAATATGCTCCATCAAGTCAATTAATATATTTGGTAGTCAGTGAAGGTAAAATGTGCTAGTAAAATGGACTACTTTGAAAATTTTAAAAAAATTCAAAGACTATTTCATAAATTTAAAAACTTTCCCAAAACGGTACCCGGTATTGACCGATATCGATACCGTACCAGAACCCAATCTAGTACCAAGCTCGGTATGGTATTCGCAGCATTGATCTCATGTACAAAAGTTGACCACAAAACAAAATGATGATACAAACAGAAAGAGAACTTATGTAGTGAAGTAAAAGGAATTTAATTCATGATTTGATGCCAAGGCAGTAAGGACAAAGATATAATATGATTGTTAATCCAACCTGGCATAGGGGCGATATGTGATCCCGCCAACAACCTTATTACGTCTGATAACCATCACAGACTTATGGTTTCTGTGAATTGAAAAGAAAACGCAAACAAAAAAGAAGATTCAGAATACAACTTCCACTTGAAAATCTGACCACACTTTAAACTACAAGCTCAGAAATGGAATGCTCAAATGAGTGCTCATAGGATAATATCCTGAAGCTCGCCAAAATATTCATTCAATTTGTTGAGTAGCACATAAGTAACAACATGCCTCCAGAATCTCAAAACAGAAAATCAAATGATGGGTGAATGTATTGTGTTGTGGAGATGTTAACTCCACCAGCACAAGTCATTTGTGTGACGTAAGAAGCATGCTACATATTCCAGTTTCATCATCTACACTGTAAGACTCTATAAACTAGTCACATTACAAGTTTTGACTAAAGGATTGAGCTTTGCTTTGGAGGAAAAAGAGAAAGGAGAAGACAATCAAGGATAACACACACGTTAACCCTATAGTTACCTATCCATGACAAGGCGGACAATGTATTCTTTCGGCATGTTAGGCAACTGTCTGGCAAATATATTTTTCAGTCCTATCAACCTGAGGTTGAGAACACAAAACAATAAGCTATATCGACTAGATTATATTCTGCATTTCAATTGCACAAAGTTCTTAATAACAATATATGTGAAACAATTATACAAAAAAATTAAAGAAAAAACTAAAACTATCTGAAAATATAATCAGAATAAAAGAAACAGGTACCAAACCATATGTTCGTCATCGCCATCATTTGAAGTGCACACAAATTTCAGTCTACCAGCTTCCTCCTGAAACACTTCAATCAGTCGATTAATCTAGGTAACTCCAATATCGAGTTACATGTAGCCAAAAGGAAAATTTTCCCAAATTTTACTATTTAATCTCTCAAATTTTCAATGTATGGAACAACGTGGAAGAGTAAAAAGGTTCATAACTGATCACCTCTCTCTTAAGAGTCTCTTCTCTAGCAATATAAGCCCCACTAGTCTGCAGATTCTCCGTAAATATCTTCACAGAATCTTCCTTCACCACAATCCCCGGTACAGAACCTCCCGCTGCGTTGGAACCAGCAGCACCAGCCACGGCCGGAACACCATCCTTTCCACCGTCAGAATTTTCAATTTTCACCGCTAAATTCTCCGTCTTGATTTTCGTGGTGCGTGCGGAGGACACGCCACCACCGCCTGAGCCTGCGCCCGTGGCAGAGGAGCCGGCATTGCTCTCAAGGCGAGCGGTGGTGAAGGTGCGCATGGAGGAATCATTGTCAAACTCGTCCTCGTCCTCGTCGACCACGGCGTCGGAATCATCGGCGTCGGAGTCAGAGTCTGCACCCCGAGCAGATATGCTCTCGAGGTCATCATTGGAGGTCAATGCGCCGTCACGCGTGTCTGCGGAAAAAGAAGAGGGAGGGAAGGGAGGAGCGTGGTCGTCAGACGCCACTGCCAACTTGCGTTTGTGAATCGAGGACGTGGCGGAAGCGGAGGCGGAGTGCGATGGTGACGGCGACTGAGAGCTGCGAGAGCGGTTCGGTGCGGTCAAGTGAGAGTGAGAATCCATAAATTCGAGGTTTGAGTTGAATCGGTGAATCGCTGAATTTAATGGTTAGGGTTTTACAGTGATACTCGGGCTTTCACTTTCTTCCTTCCAAAAAATGGAGTCAATCGATGCCGTTACTCGTTAGTTACAGTTAATTCTTCCTAGTGGCCGAAACGTATAATTTTGGCTTCAAGTTGGACTGGACCTAAAAATATTTTACAGCTCCAACCGAATCTCAATGCTTTAGGTGAGAGTTCCGGTCAAGCCGGATTCTCTTGATTTGCAAGTCAATCCAAACATTTTTTTTTTAAATTTTTGGTTAGCCCACAAGGTATTTTACGACGCTATCAATTATGAGTAATGTTTTAAAAATCAGACCAGACTGGCCGATCGGATCTGAAAAGGTCTGAACCGGTCAGTGGTCCGATTCGGTTTTAACAAAAAACCTTTTAAATTTAAAACCGACCGGTTTCCATCTAACTGGTTACACCGTTTTGCGAAATAAAATCCCTAATCGCAGTCGCCCATTCCATATTTCAGACTCTGTGAAAATGAAGGGCGACTGGCGATTGAGACTAAGATCAATCTCTCACCCGTCGCCCTTCCACATATTCAGAATATGAGAAAATGGCGAGGGCGACTGGCGATTGAGACTTCGATCTCTGTCTCTCGCCCGTCGCCCTTAACCATTTTCTCAGATTTCTCCCTCTCGCCTCCGTCGCCTCTCAACTTTTTCTCAGATTTCTCTCTCGCCATATATGCTTGTAACCCATAGATGCAAAAGTCGAGTAGTGTTGACTCTCCTTGGGCAATTGCTATGGCTTTCTTAACGCAGCTACTGTGGGTAAGGTCTATGTTTCTGTGATGCTTGTTTCAGCTTAACTCTTTAATTCTTTCTTGAAATTACTGCCTCTCTTGTTGATCTGTGTTTTTGTGTTTGGTCATGTTATACTGCTGCCCTTCATTCGGTGACGAGCTGCGTGTTTCGCCCACCAAATAACCCGACGTTGGGAGAATAATTTGGAGTGGCAATTTCTCTTAATGTTACTGCTATTTTGTTTTTGTATTTGAGGCGTGTTTGTATTAAATCTACTTCTTCTTTCAATCTTTGTTATTGTGATTTAGGTTGGAGTAACTAGAGCAAGCGATTGGACTATTGATCAAGTTTTAGAGTTCATGTTTTGTGTTATTCAAGGTTAACAGATAAGGAGTAGTATTGAGTATTTGATTTCAATCTCTATAATATTATTCAAGGTCATGTTATTCTGTAACAATTAGAAATTTAGAAATACATTAACAGTTGGTTTAAATTTTCTATAATAATTAGAACTCTATTTGATTTCAATCTCTGTAATATTTAGAAGTAAGAACTCTATTTTATATCAACTTCTGTAATATTTAGAATTCTCTTTCATAGCAAAATATATTCTGTTTAGAACTCTATTATATTCTGTTTAGAACTCTATTTGTTGATCTGTTTAGAACTCTATTTGTTAGGTTATATATATTCTGTTTTGTTGATCTGAACACCAAAATTTCAGTTAGGCTATTTGAGGTGAAGCAATTGTTGGAGCAAAGCTTAAAAAGTGAGTATATTTGGTCTTGTTTTGTAAGCTATTGGTTTGTTTATGATCTGTGGTGATTGATTGTTGGCTTCTTCTTTGTTGTTCTCTGGAATAGATTATATAAACTGATAATATGAGTTGATCTGCTTCAATAGATGTGTTAGGAGTAAGTCTAACGACTTATCAGCAGTTCTTTCACTTCTTTGTTCTTGTTTTAAATTTTATATTGGCATGGGGTTAAAAACTTCAAAAGGAGGGCTTTTTGTGGTGGTTATATATATATATATGCCTAAAATTATGAGAGAATCTGAATTTTGGTTTGGAAAAAGAAAGAATATGGGAAAAATGACCCATTTTTGTTGTATAGTCAATAAGAATTAAAATTAGATATTGATTTTATAAAGAAAAAGCTAAAGAAGACTTGGAGTCCTCTTGAGGATGGTTTTCATGTTCCTTAAGAACCACGTATGTCTACTACCACGTACTCAAAAACTAGATAATTATGATGAGAAGAAGAAACCAAAACAGAAGAATGTTTTAAAACAAACAGGCAACGGTTTAAGGATTTTATTCTGAGGTTTTTAATTCGTAGTGAGCATGATATTCTACAATTGGGCATATGAACGATTCCGTATCCAAATATTTCAGAAGGGGTTTTAATTTCACATTGTCTCGTAAAATTAAAAAACATAGCTAAGGAGTTGACCTTTAGCCTGTGGATTCAAAATTCATTCTAAGACTAGTCGACAAACTCTATGTTCGTAGAACAACTTTATCGGAATAAACCAACAATTTTAAGGAATTGGTTCACTTAAAAATATGGAGTTTGTAACTTAATCATCAAAACTTTAAGAAAGTGTTTTATCTGTAGCTGAATTACTTAAAAATTTATCAATTATAACATGAACTTTATTTTATAACAAACAATTGACCAATTTCAAGAATTTTCATGTTTAACGTAATATAAGAGCATATTGATGTGCATAAAATGTACATGTATTTATTCAATATTTTACTTGTTCTTGTCATTGGTTTCTGGTATCCATTATAAAAAATAGAAGCAATCCGGGACTCCATTTTTGCTTCATAAATAAACTCCTCTTAATGTTCAAAGAAGTCAACACAAGCAACTTACATAAGTAAGATCTAACAATATCAATGATGAAATTGTCATTAAGAAAAGAAGAGGTCATATTATGTGTGAATTCAAATTGTCATCTAAGAAATATCTCTGTGACCAATTTACACAATAAGAAGCATTTCTTCCAACTACATGTAAATTTACACAATATGAAGGATGTCTTCCAATTATATCCAAGTATGCCTCAACTCTTGTATGCTACATATTTTTGGTGTAACTAATAAGTAATAACTCAAACTCAGGGTGTATTTTTGTTGGTCAAGGAAATTAATAGTTGGTGTTTATGGATTTTTTAATTTTAGAATTTGATCAAAATTACAATTTCAAGTATAAAAATTACAACAAATATACATTATCAACCCAATTATGTAGTAATTCTATGGAGTAAAGTTTAATAAGTAACATATGTTGGTCTTTTTAATCCATTCTACTGTTGTTGATCTTCTTTATTACAAATTTACAATTGATAAATGATAATTATTTAAGTTGTATGCTTTTACCCTGACAATAGTATACCCGATTATTTTTTATATTTAAGTTGTATGCTTTTACCCTGACAATAGTATATCCGATTATTTTTTATACTTTTTAGATTAAATCATAATGGAAAATATGGAATCATCCTCTACTTGTGGTAAGTCTGATCCTGCATGGAATTATTTTTCTTCCTCTCAAGCATCTGATGGGAATGTCCAATATAACTGTATGTTTTGCGGTAGAATATTTAAAGGGGGAGGAATTTTTAGAATGAAAGAAAATCTTGCTGGTGTTAAGGATAATATTACTTCTTGCAAAAAAGTACCACTTGACGTGCATGATATGATTGGAAAATATTTGCAGCAACAAGTAAAAAAGAAAAAGGAAAATAAAGAGGCTCGTGATATATCTTTTGGAGAT
>JAOSBN010000004.1:14366835-14403381 GCA_027563595.1 Erythroxylum suave | reverse complement strand
ATACAAAGAAACGAAATCGTTTGGAACATCAAAGACTTAATGACCTTGTTTACGTTACTTATAATCTGCGAATGAAGTATATTTTTGTTTTTATTTCAATAATTTTACTTTTGTTATTGACTTTATAATTGCTCTATTATGTGCTCAAAGCACTTATTAAGAAGAGAACATATGATCTAGTTGATATTAATTACATTGAACATACTGATTTTTGGATCAAAGAAGAAGAACCATCGCCTAATCTTGATTATAATGAACTTGAAAGAATGATTTATGAAGAAAATGCATTTTTCACAACGAATGAATTAAGAACATCTACTGATGGTCAGTTAATATCTTATTTTGATTATATTTAAGTTAAAATGATACTATATTACAAGTTTACAATTGAGAATAATTTCATATGTTACTAATTTGTATTTTATTTTAATACAGTAGAAGAAGTTGATGCAAATACATTGGATTAAAGTGTAGTTTACGAATCTTTAAATAGCGTTGGAGAATTTGGAGCTTTTGATGATGATGAGGCACAACCTCCTTCAGAAATACAAATTTGATTATTATTATTATTTTAAGTTTTATATTGGACTCATATTTATTTATTTTTAGTTCATTATATAATAATAGACATTGGTGTATTATTTCAATAAAATATTTCATTTTTATTTATTCTTATAAATTTTACATCTTATTTATTATATACCGGTTTTATAGCGGTTCACTACTGGTTGAACCTCTAAACCTTAAACCTTTCCTTTGATCGGTTCGATGTCCAATCCGGTTTTTAAAACATTAGTTATGAGAATACGCCTTTAAGTCATCCACATTTAGACTAATCTCCGCTTGCATTAGATTAGCCCATAAGGAGTAAAATGCCGGCCAAATAGGTTTCTTCATTCTCAGGACTCAAACTCGAGACCTCTCTTGATTTGTAAGTGAATCCAAATTTTATTTTTTTTATTTTTGGTTAGCCCACGAGGTGTCTTTGGAGAGTCCCAATTATGAGAAGCGCCTTTAAGGCATCCACACTCAAACTAATCTCCGCTCGCACTGGGTCAACCTATAAGGGATACAGTGCTAGCCAAACAGGTTTCTCCACTCTCAAAACTCGAACTTTAGACCTCTGGTTAAGGGATGAGAGCACTGAACCACCCACATTAACCATGTTTGGTTATCCAAATTTTATTATTAATTTGTTAGCTCTTTTGTCGAAGTATAGAGATAATTTCGACTTACTACAAAGTTAAGAGAAAAGGTTCAATTAAATTTCAACTTAAGCATCTCAAAACTTAAATATCTCATTAATTCTCTATTAAAAAATTTACTCCATTATTTTTATTATTTATTTGTTAGTTCCTTTGATCCCAACTTAATACATTACTATTAAGTTAGGATTAAAATTGAACATTTTCAAAATGTTAGGTTTATAAAAAAATTTAAAATAATTGAGTTATGTTTGAATTTCAGTAAAAATATTAAGGTTTGCCTATAACGCTAGTATTTATAACCTTTTGAAGTCTAGTTCTAGCCTACTTTTTTTTAATAGATATTCTAAGGCAGCTTATTTTAAAATTTGAATCATATTAATCTTTGTTATGTTTATTGGAGCACATTGATGGAGAACTTTTTGGAGTCTAAAGAGTATTGACATCTTATTGTATTTGGTGTAGTAGCACCGACAGATAGAGTAGCACTCACAAAAACAGAGCAAAAGGAGCTGGAGTTACCAAAGTTTAAAAAAAATAGGTAGAAAAAATTACTTGTTTTAGGCCATTGATCAATCTATAGCAAAGAAACTTCCAATGATATTTGAGACTTAGTATAAAAAACATTAAGGTTCCTATAAAGTGAAGAGCATATAGCTCAAGCATTTAGAATGGATTATGAAAATCTACTAATGAAGAATGGTAAATTTATTGCTAATTATTTTACTAGGGCTATGAACATAACTAATAATGTTTGACTCTATAGTTAGGAAATGGAAGATGTTGATATTGTTGAGAAGATAATATGCTCCTTAGCGTTATAGTTCGATCGTGTTATTTGCTTAATTGAAGAATCTAAAGATAGGAATGAACTCTCACTTAATGAATTTGAATTTCCTTATTGGTCCAATAACAAAAATGAATTAAAGTTTAAATATGGAGGAGAATGACTTAAAGGATTTTACTACTTGTTAAATTTTAGATGGAAAGGTAAAGGTAAAGATAGAGGTAGATAGAGAGGAAAGCATGATGAAAGAAAATAATGATGGTAATAAGAAATATAGAGAAGTGATGATTAATTACAAAGCTAAAGAAGTAGACACGATCAATAATTTAACAAATCCAAGGTAAAGTGATTTTTATATCATAAATTTGGTCACTACAATTGAGTCTTATACCAAATTACCTAAAGTCAAAGAAAAAGAGAACGTAGCTACTATTTAGAGTGTGCCTTTAACATAAACGAATGACTAAGGAAAGAATAAATGCAATGAAGTTGCTACTATTTAGAGTGTGCCTTTAACATAAACGAATGACTAAGGAAAGAATAAATGCAATGAAGTTGCTACCTTACTGTATTATTAAAAAAGATAAAGAAAAATCTAAGAACAAAAACTAGAAGTCTTAACTAGAAAAAGAGTTTGATGGTTAATATATAAAATAAGGAAGGTGTTGGGCACCCTATTTTACGTGCCTAAGTGGTTACCTAAATTTCAAAAGTTTATATTTGAATTGGAAGTACAGAAAATATAGAAATTCGTGACTTGGTACCAAAGGATTTGGCTTGATCTTTAAGATTTTGTGGACTGGTGGCTTAGGCTTGATCTTGTAAGTTTTGACCAATATAATTTTGGATTCTATTGAGCTTAATTTTCCTTAGGTTTTTCATTTAATCTTACCTTACTTTCTAATAATTGATTTTAGTAAGTGAATTCCCCTCTCTCGTATAATCATTTGACAATTGATGAGAGAAATTTATATAAAAGAAAACTATTGCTTGTAGGTTCATTTTTTGAAAAGTATTGCCTAGTTTATGCTTTTAAGAATCAAGGATCCAAATGAAGTTTTGTTTACTAAATTTGAAAAATATTACCATTATTAAACTAGGCTTAAAATAAGTTGAAATACAATAGATGACATATAAAAAATCACGTTATGAAAGGTATAAGAATTAAATATGTTGGGTTTAAGGCTCAATAATCACTTTAGGTTGCTTATTATTTCATTAATAGTTTGTTTATTATTTCATTAATAGTTTTTCGCTTACTTTGATGATGTATAAATGCCACCTTTTCATATCAAATCTTTTATGAGATTCTTTTATTAGCTTTTGCTGAAAAGATGAAGAAAATGGAGGCCAATGAATTTGAATATAGAAGAATGCAAAAAAGGATAATAAAATTTAAAATGAGGAAGAAAATAACTTATGTTTATTATTGCATCCCCTTATTTTTAACAATTATCCCTTTTAACCCTTGTTACTAATTACCCATATTATAACCCCTTTTTAATGACATCATATGTGGCAATGAAGTTATTTTTAAACTAAATTTGGAGCAAAATGTTATAAAGAACACTATTATTTAATAGGGATAAAGGGATTTAGGTTTAATATCATGCTAAGTTTAACAACAACCTCCCTTTTACTTTTCATAAGTTATTTCCATCTAGTATTTCATAATAATTAGGTTGCAGTATGGATCATCTCAATGATTTCTACTAAATTTCAATGCTTCACGGTGAGCTCGTTATTAATATTAGTTCAATAATGGCTCTTGACGTTAGGAACACAAAATTAGGTTCTTTTTTTTTTACCAAAATTAGTTTATACCAACATTCTACTGAAGATTTCAGTTAAGAGTTTGTTAATCATTAACTATTGCCTTAAGCATATTTGTTAATGAAATTGAACCTCTTTATGTTTTATTTATCCAATACTTCTCTTAAAACTTTGAATTGAAGTAAAGCTTAACCACAAAGTTTAAGATGGATTGGTGTGGTTCCTTTATACCTAGGAAACCAAAATAGCAAACCATAGATGAACAAAGGTATATTATATTGGCTAATAATTGTACAACAACTTAGGCATTATGCAATAAGGGTTATACAAGTAACTAAACAACCATAATATGCAACACCTCAAATTGAAAAAAAAAATTGTAGGTTTTTTGTGCAATTGTCAATGGATTTTCAGAGCAACAATAAGTTGTTTGCCCCTACAAGGATAGAGTAACAAAAGTTTTGATAAGGTGAAATGACCTATTTATCATTATCATAGGTTTCAAGTGGAATTTTGATGCTATACAGTTGCTTAATACTTTAGGAAATCAACTCTCGTAAGGTGATTCCTAACTTTATATCTTGTAAAGATGTCGAATCATTATAGGTAAATGATTTGTTTAGAATAAGGTGATCATGAAACTTTGACAAATATACTTGTGACTTATACAGTTTGTTGACTATATGAGGCGGATGAGATTTCTCTCACTTTTTGCATAATGAGATCCTAATAGGAGGCTCATATAATGGATCTCAGTGGTAGAGCATGCAATTAAGTAGAGTCTCAAAGGTTATTATAAAAGAAAGATGATAGTAAGTAGTGTCTCAATAATAATAATAGATCTCCTATCTCTGTAGACCTTATTATGAGACCTAAAAATTGGCTTAACAAAACTCTTCACCATTTATCTATCGATAAAGGCATTTAATGAACATTTATAAGAAATTAAGTCACACATAATCCTTCCAAAATCAAGAATAGTGCATAACATTGACATCATTATCACATTTCCCAAAAATAAAAAGACCATTTAAATAATGAGATATTTGTATAGAAATGATAATAAAACTCATTCAACTTTCTATAAACTAAATAACTACTAAGAGAAATTAAGTGAGAATTTCTAATAAGGCATTGAAGAAAACTTTAAAAGATGCAATTGGTAGTCAGTTCAAAGTTTTCTCTTTTATAGCAAGCATAGTGATAGTTTGTATTAAATGCATCCAATAATTCCATATAACACTTGGTTTCATCTTTGGTTTATATCTGTTTAAGGAAAAATGATATTTTTTATTCAGAACCTCTATTACATAAGTAGGAAGAAATAAATGAATCTTTAGATAACAATTCACCTCATTCTCCAATGAAAGAGCTCAAAATAAAGTGATCTAAACATTAAAGACCAACGAATCTGTGATTGGCCTAATTTGTGAGTTAGTCAATATTGTAATAACTGTAAGAGCACAACGTAGCTGTAGCTAGTACCGAAAAGTATGAGTCGATCCCACGAGAACAACAAGTGCTAGTAATTACTACTGTTCAATTATCTAGCCCAATAATTGTTTTTGATTTTTAGTTAAAAAACTAAATTAAGCAAATAAAATAAATGAAGAGCATGATTAAACTAGAGAATTACGAAACACTAAGTTGATTACCAAAATCAAGTGATTAGTATTTAGCTCTGAATCCATTTTGCCGATTCACTTCATAATTTGTTCCCCAGAGTACAGGATCATGATAACCTCTAGCCCGGTCTAAAAGCCGCAGACAGAAAGCAAGGAAATGTCACCTACAGAAGGAGGAAAGCACTTAGAAGAAAGATTGTTCTTCTAGAAGCTCATTGTGACTCTTGAAAGTGATTATCATTCCATGTTCTTCACCATCCATTTCAATAAGACTAGGCACACTTCCTTAGATCTCGTTAGATAATATCTCCACCAACTGGTCCATCTGATTCACCAAATTTTGTATACGAGCCTCTATTTCTTTATGCTTCATGGTTGATTCTTGAATGGAATCATTCATCATATCTTCCAGAGTTGGCTCATTCATTGGAGGTGCGTGGTTCTATAAATATCCAGTTAAAGCGTTATCATTCCATTCATAAGTATAAGAGTTGATCCATTATGAATTTTAGCTATTTTTGTACAGTGCATCTTAAGGTTGACTGTACATGCTCGGTCATCCTAATTTACATGCTAGTGTCAGACATTTATGATTGTAGTGATAACTCTTACTAATGTCCTGGCATGACTTGGAGATCGATTGGGCCTTCAAAAATATGTGAGAACACCTCTCTCTTCCATTTGGTGATGATTTAGATTTTAAAGATGTATTATGGCTTCCATAAAAATAATCTTTACTCCATCCTTTCATTGTGCATCGTGGCTATGATGTTAAATATGAATTCCTAAATAAACCACCACATATTGTTATTGTAGAAAAGTTCAAAAGACAATTAAATAAACAAGCCAAAAGAATACAGTAAGATAAAATAAAAAATACAAAAATAAAAATAAAATAAAATAAAAAGATAAAAACAAAATAAAATGAAAATTACTAAAGTAATAGCATTCAGACTTTCCTAACATCACCGTCCTTGGCAACGACATCAAAAACTTGATTAGCTTAATTTGTGAGTTAGTCAACATTGTAATAATCGTAGATGCACGGTAAAGTTAGTACCGGTAAGTATGGGTCGATCCTAAAAGGATCTAGAAGTTATTGTTGTTCTATTATCTAGCCTAATAATCTATTTTGGCTTTTAATTAAAGAAACTAAATTAAGCAAACAAAATAAATGAAGAGCATGATTAAAGCATTACACTAAGTTTATTAACAAGATCAAGTGATTAGTATCTAGGTTCGAATAACCCTAGACCTTAACAAATTGTTTTTTTTTATACAATTGGTTTGATGATTTATTGAACCGTGGAGACTCCTATGGTATTCTAGTAGCTGACCTTGAGTCTAGTAATAACTAATCTTAAGGTTTCTAACCAAATTACTCATGCTAAATTTTATAGGATTGTGTTATCATTTTATGAATCCCTCTATTAGGTTTGATTATAATCTAGAAGATTTATGTTGTCATATTTCTAGGGTTGCAATCAACTCTTTCTAATTATCATGGATCTATTCAAACCTAGTATTTCTCAATCGTTATGTCTCAAATCAAATTATGATTTAATATTCTGGATTACCGGAACATAAATGAAACAAGTAATTTCATCGCAACAAATCAAAAAATCAATTGCATTAACAAAAAAAATAACACATGTTCAGGTATCAAATAGGGTTCATCTAGCCTAAATACTAATAAAATATTTATTTATACATTAGTGAACACAAAGTCAGTCATACATTAATAGAAAATTGAATCGAAAAATCATAATTCTAAATCTCCCAATTATCTTCTATTGAATATTTTGGCGATGTAGATGTCTAATACTATATTCTAATGGATCCGTTGATAAAATCTTTGCATGTCCCACTCCTCTGGCTCATAATCACACCCAGAATTGTCTCTGGAAATTTTAGAATGCTTCTTGCTATCTCTCTATCCAGTTGCCTCTGAAAAGTATATTTCATATGGAATTATAGGTTTTAGCCGATGCACGGTCGCTTGCACAATCATGCATCATACTATGCATAACCAAAAACTCTGAATATCACAAAAGTGTAGATATCAAGGAAGTGCATGGGGATATGCATAGCCATTGAAAGATGAATATTTGACTATATTTTGACATGCATATTTGATATCTTTTACTTGATCTTTGATATTTTTATTATGTATTTTGTACTTAATATGTTTTAAGTGTGTTATAGGTCATAATTGCCTCAGTGGACTTAAAGGAGAAGAAACCAGAGGAAATATGGCTAAAACTTTTAAAAAAATGGAAGAAATACATAGTCTTGCACTTTTCCGATATTAGACGCACCTCAATTATACATGCTTATGTGCACGAGCGCACACAACCCAAAATTCTAGGTTTTCTTATAAATTTGACATTTTAGATTTAATAAAGGGGAGAGCGACTGACATCATTCTCAAAGGTTCGAAGGTGATTTTAAGCTAGAAGAGTTGGAGGTGCGAAGATTTTATCGACAGATCCACTAGAATATAAGATTAGACATCAACACCGTCAAGATAAATGGTAGCAAACAATCAGAGAGATTTATAATTATGATTATGTTGTTTTCAATTTAAGTTTCTGTATATATGTATCTGATTTTGTATTCAGCAATGCGTAACTAATTGTTTCATTAGTATCTAGGTTAGACAAACCCTATTTGGATAATTTAACATGTGTTGATTATTTTGTTAATGCAATTGATTGATTGATTATTGTGATCCAATTATCTGTTTTTATTTATGTTATAATAATCCAAAATATTAGACCATAATCTGATTTCAATGTAGCGATTGAGAAATCTTAGGTTAAATAGATCCACATTAATTGGAAAGAGTTGATTGCAACCTTAGAGATAAGATGACATAACTCTTTCAAATTATGGTTAAACCTAATAGAGGGATTCATTAAATGGTAACACAATCCTATAAGATTTAACTTAAGTAATGCGGTTAGAGAGCTTAGGATTAGTTGTTAGTAGACTTAAGGTCAGCTACTAACATACCTTAGAAATCTTCACTATCCAATGATAGTTGTGATTTGCATTGTGTTTTTAAGGTTTATTTTGTTAAGTATTCAATGTTAAATTGTGTGTTGAGTGTGTATTTATGTGTTAATTGTGTTAGATTAGGTGTTTAAGTGTTTTTATAGGTTGGTATGAGCCTTTGATCTTAATTGTTATATATTTGAGGTATCTTGATGGGTTTGTTAGTGTTTCAGGGTAAACGGTGAAGAATGAAGAAGATGCGAAGAGTTTTGTGCCAAAGATATAGCCCATGATCGTGGCTTAACGAGCTACCATCGTGACAGAGAGGGATAAGCCAGCAGCATCCAGGCCACGATCGTGCACTTTGGGCATGATCGTGATAGAGAGCTTCTAACCAGGCCACAATCCTGCACCTGGGTCTGACTGATACGAAAACTTAAGTTTCGCAAGATTTTTTGGCACGTTTCGACCCTGGATTAAACTTAGGGCTTTCACAGAATAAATAAAACATTATGAGACAGATGCAACAGACTTTGGAGAGCCTAGAGAGTAGTGCAGGAGAGATTTGATTCAGCTAATTCTGAGAGAAAACCTAGAGAGAAATCAAGAGATTGAGGAAGGAGACAAAGGAAGGGAGATGCAGAGACGAGTTAGACACAACGTAGTTCTTAAAACGGGTAGTTTTCTATTGTCACTGCCTCCGCAATTCCATTCTTGATAGTATTTTCCGTTTATTCAATTTTATTTGATGTATGAAATTGCAATATTCGTTGAGGATAGGTATGTTAAATGTTGAGTTTGTCTATACTCACCTTTAGGTTGTGATTCTTGAGATTAATAAGGCTTAATTGATTGTGTTTTTATTGATTTAATTGTGATTGAAATTTTTTTCTTAATAATTTGGCAACAAACTGAGAGAGTGAGCTAGGTAAAAATAATCAATTTGGGCTAACAAGAGTTACGTGAATTGTTAGGTAAAGAATTGAATCAAACCAGTAGAATCGTATAACGAGAGATTGAGCATAGGTTCCCGGTAGGTTAATAGACAACTTAGAACTAATTTAGGTTTTGGGCCAATTGCAAATCGAGAGATCACAATTCCATAATTTAAATTAAAGATTATTAATTAAGGTTAAAAATTATGACTCAAGAGAGAGTAATTCACCCTAAGATCGTCTAGATTTATTAATTTAGTAATTACAAATTGGTTAGGTTTTCATTAGTTCCAAATCAAAATCCCCTTTCTCTCACTTGGTGATTTTTAGGTTGATTTCGAATTGAATTTTGTGATTGCTATTTTGTTTACACTTTGGCACTTTAAATTCTCATAATTGAAGCACTTTAAATTCTCATAATTGATTGTTGATTGATTTAATTTCTTCATTAGTTATTTGTTTAGAAATATTATAGTTTCGGGCGACCTTAGATTTTAAGACTAGATTAGGCTTCCTCATGGGATCAACATGTTAGGTACTGTGCAAACGGCTCGTGCGCTTGTGGAATTTACCAAAGCTAATAAATAGTAAACCTTAGAATGTGTAACCTTGTGATCAAGTTTTTAGGGCCGTTGTCGGGGAGGTGACATTTAGTTCTATAGTTTAAGGCGTTAGAGTAATTTTTAATTTTTTTTATTTCTTCTATTTTACTTAGGAAACGTGCTCTTGCATGAACACAAGAGTCACGACAGTAGATTTAGACATCACACGATTAAAGCGAACCCTTAGGAAAGCTTGGCGAAAGGAAAAAGAAGAGATAGAAAAGTCAACAATGGCCGAGGAGTCTTAAAGGAACGTGGATAAGGAAATGAACCCTAGATGGCAAAAACAGAATCTCAAGGACTTTATGATGCTAGGTTTCATCCTTTTAAACCAAGGAGTGGCTAGGCCACCTGTGCAAGCAGTATCATTCAAAATCAAGCCAACCCTCATGAACATGCTTCAACAAAATATCCAATTTTATAGATTGGCTAATGAGGATCCGAGTGCGCATATCATGAGTTTCTTTAAGATCTATGATACCTTCAGTATCATCAGATGTTGGAGATTAGGCTATTTCCCTTCATGCTTAGAGATAGAGCAAAGGCTTGGTATCATTCATTGAGCCCCGCTAACATCACAACTTGGAAGTAGCTTGTGCATGCCTTTTTAAAGAAGTACTCCCCATTGAAAAAGACCATAAAGATCATAGAGGAAATGAACAATTTCCATCAAGGTGACGAGGAGTCCATTTACGAAGTGTGGGAGCGGTATAAGGATCTGCAGAGGAAGTGCCCACATCATAGCCTACCGAAGGGGTTCCTTCTGTAGACTTTTTATAATAGAGTAAATCCACTTACTCTAGGCACGATCGATGCAGTGTCAAGAGGATCCTTGATGCAGAAGACAATTGATGAAATGGAGGAGCTAATAGAGGAGATGGTGAGCAATAGCTGCTTATGGATGAGTGAGCGAGGTAGGCAACCTACTACTTTTAGAGAGTATAAGGGAGTTATCACAGTCGATCAGATGATGGAGATACAAAAGAAGATCGAAAATTTGATGCGACAACTTAAAAACATGAAGGCATTGTCATCAACTCATGTTAAAGCCGTTCAAATGAAGTGCGAGCTATGTGGTCAGTCAAATCATGATACAGTGGGCTGCTACTTGATGAGAGAGGATAACTAAGAGCAAGTCAAAAACATAGGGGAAAATTTTGGATGAGGAGGGGGTAACAATCCCTACTCTAACACTTACAAGCCCGAGTGGAAGAACCACCCTAACTTCTTTTGGTTGAACAACAACAATGGAGGGCAATTCAGGCCTCAAGGGCAATCGAACTTTCAACAGGATAAAGCAAGCTTGATGGAGTCAAAGTTGTACAAGATCTTGGACAAGATAGGAGGCATAGAGGAGGCACATAGGAGGCTCAAGAGAAAATTCGAACTAGTAACAAAGAATCATGCCTCATCCATACACAATTTAGAAGTCCAAGTGGGCCTGCTAGCAAAAGCAACATTGACTCGGAATGCTAGAACTCTTCCAAGTAACACTGAGTCCAATCCAAAGGAATGTATCATGGTCATTACTCAGACACAAGACAGAGAAGCTGCATAATTGTAGGAGAAAGAAGAAGAGAAAGGAGAAGGTAAAGATGACCTTCTAAGTGAGCCCGTGAGCAAGTCAGTCAAAGTAACCCAACCAGTATTTTCACATCAATTTTTTACTCAACTAGAGTATTATGGAAAGAGGGAAGCATAGAAGTTATAGGAAATAGAGTCGAACAAGGTCGAGGAGGTGACGAAACAAATATTGATGAAGCTCAAATTACAAGCGTCCGTTACAAAGAAAGGTAAAGAGTAACCATTGGAAGATGACCCCAACATAGTGAAGAAGAAGGAGGACCCAGGGGACTTTTTCATCCCCTGTAGTATCAACAGGATTATCATATGTAGGGCATTCACAGATTTAGGTGTAAGCATAAATATGATGCCCTACACCTTCAGTCTAAAATTGGGGTTAAAAGTTAGTGCCCACCAAGTTTTTGGTCAAGACAGTTGATAAAACTTCACATAATCCGTTAGGAATTATACAGGATATGCTAGTAAAGGTTGGTAAATTTACTTTCCCCATGGACTTCTTTATTTTGGACATTAGTGAAGATGTGGACACCCCGATAATTCTTGGAAGACCATTCTTGGCCACTTCGTGCTTAATTATTGATTTTGATGAGAGCGAATTAACTATGAGAATATGGACAGAGCATATAACCTTCAAGATGACCAATATAGAGTACAGAGCTCCTTCACCTCCAGTAGGTCCTAAAGAACCCAAACCTTGAGGAGAATGGGAGGACATTGAGGATCCTGGAAATGCTTTCCAGAAGAAGCACTCACAAAGGAGAAGGTAAGGCAAAGAAAATTACTAGGATAGTGGTAATTGCAGTATGGTATCTAAGGTATAGACTCTGTGATTAATGGCGATGCTACCATCAAAACAATCATTCCAATCACCTTGAGCTTAACGGAGAGTCATTCATTGTTTAAATTTGGTTAGGGAATTTGAAATTTCATAGTTAGGTTTATTTTTACTTTTGCAAAATCAAGGAAAGGATAGGTTTTCGGAATTATGTGGATAATTATGTAAGTATGGGAAAAAAGGTGAAAAGAGCTACAAAAGAATTACAAAGTGAAAGAGAAAAGACTAGAAAAAGAATGAAGGACAAGTATTTAGAAGTGGTGAACACCACTAGCCATGATCGCTTGGCCTACGGCTATGTAGGAAAGGAGAGGATATGAATTTTTAATGGAATTTTTGCCTTTTTACCCTTTTTATCACCTATATATTCAATTCTAACTTCATTTTCACTTTCACTTTTATTTTTACTTTATCTCTGTAGAATTCAAGCATCCAAATACTCTCACATCTCACTAAAATTTTCAACCTTCTAAAACTTGTCCATACTCTGCCTCATCATGCCACGTATCAAATAAACAACCCGATGAGAGCCATATAGACGACAGCAAGTCACAGGGAGAGGGAGAAGGCATCGAGCAATAGATTTCAGAGCACCATTCCCTATCTATACTGAGAGTAAGGTACTCATTTATGATCCTTCATGTTAGACAAGTTGTAGTGACTAAATATTTTGATTTTGATACATTAGATAGGCTAGAATTGCGTGTGTGAATAGAAAACCTAGCTGAGAGGATCCAGTGGGCTTAATTCATTAGGTTTCAATTCCCTATTTATGAGGAGCTTACATTAGAATTTTTCATGACCTTGACCTACAACCTTAAGAATCCAAAAGAGGTTTAGACTGGGAGGACAAGCATATAAATTAAATGTAGAAATCATATGCGAGATGTGTAGATTCCCCGATTCCACCATCGTCGATCATCATGAAGATTTTCATCCCTCTCAATACTAGAATGAGCTTACTAGGATTGAGCATTTCTATGCCAAAAATCAGCACAATAACATTATTAGGTCCCATGAGCACTTGTTGCTGCACAAACTTATGTGTCAGCTGGTTTATGACAAGTTAGAAACTAAAAAGTGTTCCACTAAGGAACTTTTCATATTGCGGTGTATGGACCATAGTATTCCAATATGCACATCTGCGCATGTGCTACAAGCTATTGTTGAGGCTCCACATAAGCGAAGCAACAATCTTGGATGGGATACATAGTGTCCACCATTGCAAAACATTTTGGTGAGGAATGGAGGGGGTTAACAGTTCACCTCCCTGACTTCCTTAACCATCATCACTTATTTCGGTTTAAGATCATCCATTCCACAAACATGGAATTGAGGGATATCAATGAAAAGACACATGTTCAGATTAGGGCGGGTCAAGTGAGTTCAAGCTCAGTGCCACCTCGACAGCACAGGAGGAATTAACTAGTGAAGAATCAGTAGAAGAGCAAGAGCAAGAGTAAGGCTAGAAGAAGGTTTTAGATGTAATCTCCGAAACCAACAGAACACTAGCAGAGGTGGCACGGACACAATGACACTAAAGCCAAGACATCCGATGGATCCATCAGTATTTCGAGTCTTATGACATTCAATTTCCACCCTTGACACCATCACCACCTCCTTCTCCATAGGATTTATGCCTAACCCAACTCATTTAATTTTTCTTTCCCAAATTATCCTTCAGTTTTGTTTTCTTTTTTTATGCTTATTTTTTTTCTATTGACTTTAATTATGTCTTTTCTTTTCGTTTATGTGCTTTTGTGTGTTCCTTCTCACATTGAGGACAATGTGTAGTTCAAGTGTAGGGAGGGATTATGTGTTTTGCTTTTGGAGTTTGATTTTGCATATGATATGATAGTGTTAGGTTGCATTATGTGAGGTGTTTGAATGTGTCAATGGCTTAGATAAAGTGAAATTTATTTAATTTTGACCATAGTCTTTTAGGATGTGATTAGCTGGTAAAATTAGTGAATTAGGATTCTTTGGATAAATATACAATTTAATTAGGACTTAGTGTAAATTTAACACTCTCTAGATTGTCACATTCGTTTATAATTTGAGGCCTTTCAACTTATGTAGCTTTACTAGTATTTTTTTGTGAAAACGAATAGCTAGAACAATAAGGTAGGCAATAAAAAAAGTTTGTTTTGTTAATAAATCAATATTGCGCTAACCTTCAAGTTATGAATAGAGCTAGTAGCCAGTTAAAAAAATGATGTAGCTAAGTAATTGGATTGACACGGATCACAAATGTGTGCCTTTGCTTCAAAAGGCTATAAGGACATTTCAACCAAGCTGTTTAAATATGACTTAGTTGAGTAATCAAATAGACATTTGTTATTAATGTTTGCCTCTGCGTAGAAAGACTAAGTCCATATTCAATAAAAAAGGGTGTTTCCCTTAATAAAGCTACCAGACTTGTAAATAGCTTTGCTTTTTCATGACAATGTACTTAGGAACAGTTACAAAATATGAAAGACCAACAACTTATTAATGTGTGTGTACAATCAAAAAGGGTAAATTAATGTGTGTGTACAATCAAAAAGGGTGGGTAAATGAATTAACACTTAGATATTGATTAATTTGTATATTTAGCCCAAAGCCTTTAGACATAGGTTTTACCTATTAGTGATTAGCTATAACTTGTCAGGTTATGATCAAGGTTAAATTTATTTCATGACGTTAAAGCCATTGTCTCATCATCACATTGTGTGTTTTTAAATTGTTATGTGTTGATGTTTTGTTTGCTTGAGGACAAGCAAATGTTTAAGTATGGGGATGTTGATAGTTGTGATTTACATTCTGTTTTTAGGGTTTAATTTGTTAAGTATTCAGTGTTAAATTAAGTGTTGACTGTGTATTTATGTGTTAATTGTGTTGGTTTAGGTGTTTAAGTGTTTTTATAGGTTGGTATGAGTCTTTGAGCTTAATTGTTATATATTTAAGGTAGCTTAATGGGTTTGTTAATGTTTCAGATGCAAAGAGTTTCGAGTTAAAGACATAGCCCACGATCGTGGCCGTCGTAACAGAGAGGGACGAGCCAGTAGCAACCAGGCCACGATCATTCGCTTTGGGCACAATCGTGACAAAGAACTTCTAGCCAGGCATGATCGTGACAAAAAAGTTTAGCCATTACTATGATCATGGCCTGCATCGAGCTGACACGAAAACTCAAGTTTTGCAAGATTTTTAGGACTATTTCGACGCTGAATTAAACCTAGAGCCTCCAAAGTATAAATAGAACATTATGAGATAGATGCATCGACCTTTGGAGAGCCTAGAGAGTCATGTAAGAGAGCTTTAATTCAGCCAGTTTCGAGAAAGAACTCAAAAGATTGAGGAAGGAGATGAAGGAAGAGAGACACAGAGACAAGTTAGACGCGATGTACTTCCCGAAACAGGTGGTTTCCCGTTATCACTGCCTCTGTAATTCTGTTCCCGACAATATTTTTCGTTTATTCAATTTTGTTAATGTCTGAAATTGCAATATTCATTGAGAATAGGTTGTGATAAACGTTGAGTTTGTCTATACTCACCTTCTGGTTTTGATTCTTGAGATTAATAAAATTTAATTGACTATGCTAAATGTTGTTAAATGTCTTTAATGTCTCCTTTAATATCAGCACCAATTCACCGCAGTAGTTCCTTTAATCATGGAGCTCTCAAATTGGAAAACACTAACAAGGAGACTTTTAAAATCAATGGGCATCGGTGCAAGCTTTATTTTGGACGAAAAATTCTCAAAGATAAGGAAGTGATTTCCTTGTCTTCGAACAATTAAAAAAATGCCTTCCCAGACAAAAGGTCAAGCTAAATATATTTATGTATTAACTATATATTAAATTATCCTTATATATATATATTGTGAATTCACGTATTTTTTTGTTTTTCCATTTCTTTATTTGTGTTGAAGCATGATTTGAATTTGAACTCTTCACCCTATTTCTTGATTAAATCTCTTTATTCCATATTCAATTCCTAATTCCAAACGAAAAAGAATGGCTTTTATCTTATTCTTATTGGAATTCCTATCTTTATTCTCATTAGTAGTTATATATCTATATACTTTAAAAGGATATTTTATTTTATAGCATGTCTCTATACGTCATTGATAATTATATTTAGAAAAAAAAGTTTTGGAATCTATTATAGTCAAAACCTTTTTAGAATTCCCCCTCTTTCCAACAAGGTTCTCACTATGTTGAGGATAAACATGTTTTTTCCAATACACCATTTCTTTATGATGTATAAGCAATAATAAGTTCTCTTTGAATGCTATAATCAGCACAAAATTCTTTTATATCTTTTGATACATATTCTCCACTAAGACCATTGTAGAGAGAGATTCTCTGCCTTCTCTCTAACCTTTAGCCTTCATTGCTACTTTTCTTTTAACCAAACCACCCTCTTAGCCTTCACTGTTGCTCTTTCACTCATTCTTTCCTTCATTTTCACTAAGCTCAACCTTCATCTTCACATCCTTTACATCCTTTTTGCTCATTTTCATGATCTTTAACCCTTTCCTACCTCTGCAAGGGTTGAAAGGTCTTTTCATTTTATCTTACACTCTCCTGCCCACCATATTTTCCTCTTTTGGAATTTGTATCTCCCAACTAAACCTTACCAAAACTACCTTATTGTTTTCTTACTATGCAAACACCCCAACCTACTATTGAATAGAACCTTATCAGGGAGGATTTTCCTTCCTTACCCTTACCCTTAACGTCTCTTGCAGCATTGAAACTACCTTTACCACCTTTACTACAAAATCCTCTTGCACCTACCTCTACCGCTACCTTAACACAAGCTTCTCCATCTTCATCTTCAACTATACTCATAGGTGAAAGGAGAACATATAGTAGGTTGTTGGAGGCTCCTTTGACCTCTCAATACAATTTTGCCTTCCTAAGACAAAAGATGGATGTGTTATTGTCTCTCCTGCTCTGGAAATTCTGTAGGAAGGTGTCAAATCTTGGGAGAACTCACTCATTCTTGTAGGACAAAAGACTTGCATTCCTTGTTATTAAAAAATGGGCATAATTAGCATGGAAAACAATGCTTTATTGAAGCATTAATAAAAGAAGATAAATACATCATTTAAAATTTTTCCTCTAAAGCTCAAGCCCTAATGATAGTAAAAGAAGGGCCATAGCATGGCTCTAATTTTCAACTCTTTTTATGGCCTTGGAAGTATGGATTTTAGATCAATTATAAAAGAAACTATCATATCCTAATGTGGGTAAATCTCTACAATATTCCTCTTGAATATTGGACAACAAAAGGCTAGAGTATGATTGCTAACTTTTTAGGAAAACCTCTATGTTTAGATGACAATATAACCTAAAGGAAGAGATTGGGTTATGCTAGAATCTGAATTAATATGGAACTCTTTAATGATTTACTAAAAATTGTCCAAATTATGAGATTGGGACTTGACGGATCCCCATGCACAGATAATGTGTCACTCTAATACCAACGGAAACCCTCTCTTACTTCTCAAGGGAAAAGATGGATTCCAAAGGGAAAACTTTCTAAAGGGGTGATTATAAGGAGATAATAGGTTATGGGAATATCAATCAATTGGTGGGAATGGTTGAGAAATTTGTAGCTTGCTATAACACAAACGTTGGACATAAGGATAATGATATATCAAATGATTGAAAAGAGATAATTGCGGAAGTTGATGGTGGAAAAGAAATTATTTTGGTAGCTATTGGTAGTAAAAAAGTTATTACGGAAGCTATTTTTAGATAGCAGACCATTGTGGATAAACAACCACCTAATTCTAAAGGTCCTCTCAATGGCCTTAACTAGATGGTTAATAATACTCCACCTTCTGATAAGAATAAGGATGATGATCCACTTATTAGGGAATTTTGATAGCTACTAAAAGGAAATCCAATAGGAGCAAAGGTAATGGCTCCAAAAATAAAATCTTTTGATTTATGAAAGTCATTGAATGGAATGTGAGGGGGATCAACTACCCTAAAAAGCTTTCTGCTTTAAGGGATTTTGTCTATAACACAAAACCATGGATTTTTATTTTTTTAAAAACTAAAATCAAACTTGAGAATCTTACATTTCTTAATAAACTAAGCTTTGGGTGGAAATTTATCTCTAACCATCAAGCTTATAGGTTTGGGAGAATCATTATTGGATACGATGCTTCTTTGTGGATGTCTAGGTTTTATAGACAGATATGCAAGTTATTAACCTAAAATGTAAACTTATTCAGTAAATGTTGACTTATTCTCCTCAGAAAAAGTTGACTTCTTCTCCTCATTTATCTATAGTGCTAATCATGTTTTTCAAAAAAAAAAGATAGTGAATGGACATTGACTAATATGTGGAAATTTCATTGGGAATAAATTGGAAGTTTTTGACTTAAAGTCTTAGGGCCACTTTTTACACTTAGAGTAATAAATAGTTTGGTAGATGGGCTTGAAGGAAAAAATTAGATCATACCTTGGTGAACCAATAATGGATTATACAGTTTTCAAATAGTTTATCTACTTTCCTAGATCCATTATTCTCAAATCATACACCTATGTGGATAGAGAATCTTTTTCAAAGTCAGGGAAGAAGAGGTCCTTTTAGGTTTAATAATCTTTTGATTGATGATGACAGATTTTCTGAGGCCCTTCAAAAGGTTTTAGAGGTTACAATTGATGGAACACACCAATTCATTTATGTCCAGAAGCTTAAGGTTATCAAACTAGAGATGAAATGCCTTATGAGCAGAAGAGCTTTATCCATACAACTAGTTGTTTCTAAATCTAAAGAAGAGCTTGAAGTTATGCAAGATAAGCTTGCTAGAGATCTTTCCAACTCTATCTTATTGAATACTGAAAATACTCTTTTAAGATATTACTTATCAAAAACCAGGGACCACGATAGCCTCTGGAATAAAGGACCAAAGTCAATTGGATTAAAGATAGTGAAAAGTGCTCTAAATTGTTTTTTATCTCTATTTTCGGCAGAAAAACATAAATATAATCTATTCCCTCAAGCTTCAAGACAGAGGGGAAGTTACTCAGCAAAGGGACCTTCTAATGGATGTCAAGAGATACCTTAATAGATTTTATAGTTGTTTTTGTACTTAAGCAACTATTAGTCTTCGTTACTCCTTCATTCAAAAGACATTCTCTCAGGAGCAAGCTATAATACTCATTAAACCGATGGAGGAAAAAGAGATAGAAGAGTTGGTTTTCAAACACATCTAAACAAATCCATTAGACCTTATGGTTTTAATGGCTACTTCTTTTAAAAGACATGGTAGAAAACCAGCCCTATGGTAAAGACAGCAATATTGTAATTTTTCTCAAGGGGAATACTACTGAAGGAGATCAATAAAACTCAAATCTTTTTAATTCCTAAGACCTCTTGCCCTTCTTCCTTTGATGACTTTAGAACTATTGCATACACCTACTTCCTTTACAAGTTAATTTCTAAAATTTTAGTAAACAGGTTGAAGATTGTCTTCGATTCACTGATTTTTGATAATCAAAGTGCCGTACAAGGAAGAAAGATTGGTGATAATATCTTTATTATCTAAAAACTGATGAAAGGGTATCAGAGGAAAATAGCTCTCCTAATTCTATCATAAAGGTGGACATTAAAAAGGCTTTTGATCATGTGGAATGGGACTTTATCCTTTAGACTTTAAAGATTTTAGGATTCCTAAATGTGTTTGTTAGGTGTGTTGAGGCTTGTATCACCACTCCATCTTATCCAGTTCTAGTTAATGATATGCCTACTTTAAAAGTGCTAAAGGATTGATACAAGAAGATCCCCTCTCCCCTTATCTCTTTATCATATACGTGAAGGTACTAATTCAACTGATTCTTAAGAAAGTGGGTAATAATAACGACTATAAATTTCATAGCAAATGCAAGAGGGTAGGGCTTATTAATTTATGCTTCATGGATGACCTTTTGCTCTTTTCCAAGGCCTATGGTAAATCTATCGAACTGCTTATCTTGGCACTGTTTTTATTCACAGACCTTTCAAGTCCGGAGGTAAACCTTAGAAAGAGCCATTTCATTATAATTGCCAATGCAATCATGATGGAAAATATAAACTCTCTAATCATAGGTATGAGAAGAAAGCTAGCTCCATTAACTTATCTGGGACTTCCTATTACCACAAAAAGGATACAAATCTCTAAATGCTTTCCCTTAATAGAAAAAATAGAAAGAAGATTGAGTATATGGTCTAATAGGATTCTCTCTTTTGGAGGGAGATTGCAACTTATCAAATATATCATGAATTATGTTTATGTTTACTTGTATTCCAACATATCCTTAGTTAAATGAGTCATTAAAATCATCAAGAAGCTATTTAGAAGAATTCTCTAGGGAACTTAAACTTAGACAACCTCTTTGCTAAGGTTAAATGGTCAAAGGTATGTAAAAGAAAAAAAAGAAGGGGTCTAGGATTAATCTCTATTTGAAACCTTTAGTAGATTTACCTTGATAAAAAAATCTATGGAACATCCTATTAGATAAGAAATCTTTATAGATTAGATGGTTCCATAGCTATATCCTTAAAGGATCTAGCCTTTGGTCTATTCCTCTAAAACCTTCCTTTTCTTGGCCCTTGATTCAACTTTTAAAGTTAAGACCTATCTAGAACCTTTGGTATTTTGTAAGGTTGGAAATGGGGACAATACTTATTTTTAGTTTGCTAATTAGACTGGTAAAAGCCCTTTAATTAGAATTCCACAAACTCTTCGATCTTGAAATGGACTTCCTATCAACTCTAAAGTAAATTCCATCATTCCAGAGGGCTAATGGAATATCCCCTCGGATTTACAACAATTCATTCCTAATTACTATGCTAATATAGGAAGAGATGAAACATTACAATATATCAATCTACCTCTAAACAATTTCAGCATTACAAAATTTAGAAGTCGGCAGAATCAAAATAATCTAAGCTAAATATGGTTTCCTATTATTTGGCACAAGTCACTCATGCCTAGCTACTCCATTTTTTGTGGCTTATTGTGCTAGATAAACTAAGTACAATGGACAAAATGCACTACATTTCTTCCAATTGTACTTATATCCTCTATAAGATAGAAGAAGAATCAAGGAATCACTTATTTTTCCTATGTTCTTTCTCCTAGTTTATGTGGGAGAAGATTCAAGATTTGTGTTTTGACTATAATACAGGTAACATCTTCATGGAAGCACTTGAATGGCTTCTAAATTTGAAACAGGCTCCTAACTACAACAAGCAGATATATATCATTTCCTTCACCTCCTCAATTAAGGAGATTTGGAGAGAGAGAAAAATATTAGGCCTTTTTAAAATATTGCACTCTCTAAAAATGTAAATTTATCCTCTCCAATTGATGGAATTATGGAGAAACTCCTATGTACCCTAAAGTTTGAAAGAGACTGCTCTAATCTAGCTTCATTGTGGAGAATTAATTAATACAAAAAGGGCAAATAATCTCATGATATATTAGATCTAGAAATTTTTTTGTAAGGAAGTACCTAAAGGAGAAGGAGTGAAGGTCCTTATAAGCCGCAAATAGATTATGGAGTTCTTCCCCTTTGAAGCATAGGGCATGAACATAAGTGCTGAGTAGAAGTGATGGTCCATACAATAGGAGAATTGATTCTGATCCATAAGTAGTGAGAATGAGCAACATGAAACTATAGAGATCAACCATCCTCTAGCGGATCTCTTTCTGGCTTACCCATCCTTTAGTCAAATGCTCCATTTTTTATTTAATAATGTATTATTCCCTTAAACGTTGTCATTACTTTGTTATTGAGCAATTAATTTTTGCATGAAACTTATTTTTATTAATACAATTCTATGCCTTTTAAAAAAAGATGAAATAAATGGTATGATAACATCTTTAAGGGCGGAAGCAAGTTATAACCAAACTAAAACTATGTTACTGATAACATAAGATCAATATACCAACTTCACTAATGTACCAACAAAATAAAGCTAGGAAACTAAATAGGAATTATAGTTTTTTTTAAATGAACCTTGTAGCTTTAATTTAATTTACAAAAAATTGAACATTCTAAAAGGGAAGATACATTACAAAGGAATAATTAAGTACAAAAACTTTTTTCATTATTTTTGTTTGTTATATAGACAGAGAGATTTTCTAATTAAATTGGCATGGTAACTAAAGTTAGTTGAGGATCAAAATTTCAAAGGAATATTGTACAATTTCATCTAAATGGGACCATTATTTAGTTTTTTAATCCTTAAATTTATACTTGGTTTTTATTTCAAAAGAAATAAAGGTTTGTTTTGCATACGTCATGGTCCTGATTTCCCTAAATTTCGTAAATTTCAACATCTAAGCTTCTTTTAGGAATATTAAAAGGAAATAACCATCTTTATTTATGAGCATGTTTTTAAGACATGCATCTCTAATTTGTTAATGCCTATTTTTTCAGTATTAGAAAGGCTAGTCTTTTCTCCCATCAAAGTGTTAGACTATGTTTTTTCCCTTACACTACCTCTTTAAAAGGTAGTGTAAATATTATACTTTTAATTGGCATTGGGAATATGAATCTTATTTGGTCACTCCGAGGAGTTATCCACAACCACCTAACTCTAGCTTTTAAAGGATCGCACACGTAGTGGGAACAAAAAATTGCAATCCTAAATTTATTTATTGCATTTAATAGTCATACTCGTAGTAAGAACAGGCAAAAACAAATACTTGGAATTTGTCAGGATTAATCGGTAATAAACTTCGAAAATACAAAGTCTCTATGCACTCCACACCAAGAAATACGTCCCGCTTTCAACACTTGATATGGCTATGGAGGATTTTGAAGAACTCTTTCTTTAAGAATAGAACAAAACAATTTTGTCTCGTTCTCTCTTGGTTTTATTTAAAACGTAAAAAACACAAAAGAAGAACAAAACTCCTTTCTTCTTTTGCTATTTAGAATATACGTACAACATCAAAAAAAAAATTTTGCTCTTCGTAAGTTTTAATGTAATAAAATGTGAGTGATGCAACACTTCACTTCTCTTTTAGTTAAATGTTCAAAAATAAGAGACAAACATCTTTTATTCGTTTCTTACGTGCATGTATGAAAATGAATAACCAACTTTTATCTCAGTGAATGCCAAATGATGGTAACTTATCATTTTTTTAATAAAATGAAATAGAATAAAACTATTTTATTTTATTCATTTATTTTGCACAAGAGAGTTTCCAATATTAATTATATTTTTCTGTGCTAGCAAAAAAAATGCCATATAGATTATTTGATAAATTATCTCCTAATAAATTAAATAATCATAAATAGGAAATATTACACTCGTAAGTGTGCGAAGACATAGGTTCATCACTAAGCCAGTAGTAATTAATCTAATTAATTACTAATCAAGGTTGGCGTCTAACAACATTCCTCAACAACCGGATAGTGCGAAGTAATAACCGTATAGAGACGAAACCTAGTTAAGGACAATATATTATTTCCTTTCATCATTACAACTTCGGATTATTCTAAGGTATGGCTTAACTATCAAACTCTATTAGATAACCAACTATGTTACATGTCGAACATTAATGATTGGTCAATGAAATAAGAAACTCCCTCCTCATTCTTTCAATCACCCTATCTAAGATCTTGAAACAACCATTAAGATCAATGACAACATAGAACTCAAACTCATTACCTAGAGTCGATGGATCCTATCTTGACTCACCATTAATCAGATAGGTACTTAATTATATTCAATGGCCATTCAACTAGTATGTTTACATACTAGGTGTCTGACATCAAAACATACTAAGTGACCTATTAATTACTATGATGATCTCAGGTCAAAGGAAAAATATACATTTAAATCTTTATATGAATATCCCACTTGACAATTCATAAGTAACATTAACCATAAGAATTCTCAGTTTGGTCAGTTCAATAATCATATCTCCATATGCATCATCATATATGTAACTTAGTAAATGAGATCTACTAATATCCATCCAATAGATACTATTGCATATATAATGATCTATCCAGATCATTAAAGCCCATATTTGATGATCCTACAATCAAGAGCAATTTTATATTAAACCGTAAAGACTTGACTCTCATTATTATAATCTCTATTATGATGGCAAGTGTATAAATTTAATCAAGGACTTATCATATTAGGATAAAAGCAATAAACATAATATGGTAATATAATCATTTTCCATGTTATTAAACAAAGTTAATAATCACAAAATGAAGGCATTTAATCTATTACATGACGATTGGGTCATGGGCCTAATTCCAATAGCTTTTACTTACAAAAGCTAGATTCTAGAATAAAGAAGGCTAAAATAGGATTGGAGAGAAGGAGTTAATTTCAACTTGTGTCTAAGAGAGTAGGAGTGTAGATTGGCAATTTTTATAAGGTGGTTAAGTGGAGAAGCCTTGGCTGAAGGAACAACCATATTTGAATATGGGAGAGAAGTGATCAATCTGAAGATTGACAAAGAGAAGGTGAGTGGATGGGAGGCAAATTTACTAAAGGAGTGGGGGTTGACAAGGCTAGGAAAGGAATATAGGATGGCAGAATAATGTTACCTAAAGAGGTAGGATCCCAAGCGAAGATGTTTAAGGGAGGGTCTATATCCATTCCCAAAAGGGAAAGGATCCAAGAATTGGTCTAGCGAGAAACCTCTCGTGGAAAGCCATTAGCTAAAAAGGAAAATGAAATTTATGGTTAAGGTTTTGAACAATGAAGGACAATATTAGGTCAGATTCAATTATCAAAAATAGGAGGAATGTATAGGTCTTTTAAATTTCATATTCCAATAATATTTATTTGAAATATGAAAACTATATAGCAAAGTGCAGTATTTTTCTAAAAGAAGTTGTACATCGATAGTGGTCTTTGAACACTGGAGGGTTAGTTTTGGTTTTATAATGAGGGAAATATGGATGCACAGTGAATGTGTTTCTTTTTTAACAAAATAATAAAATATTTAAATATGAGGGATTGGTTAGTATAGATTGCAAATTAAAAAGGTGAAAAGTTAAGATTTATTGATAATTAGAAAATTAATATATTTTTTAATGAATCTCTCCATATCACTCAATGATCTACGACTTTGATTTATTAATATATGGCTAAAGTGTTATGCCAATCAATGCCAACTACGTGTACCCAAAAAAAAAAGATTCATCTTTATAAAGAAACGTAAACTAGTACAGTTGAGGATGTCATATGAAATGTATCTAACGGCTCATACATGGCGATCTAAGATAAAGCGTTTTGCATAAATTAAAAGGGGGACATATAATATTGCAATGGGAGAAAATTCCCACTGTCACATTTTCCGAACATATTACCTCTTCAAAATGTGTTAGTTTGCCTATGTTAAGTAGTCCGAATCAGAACAAGAAAGATTTCTTGAGTGAATTGAATTCTATTTTTACGCTAGAATAAACCGCATAAATTTATTGTTGGAATAAGCTTTTAGTCTCCATTAAATTACTATTATTTAAATTACAAAAATAAATAACAAACTACCGGATTATACGGTCCTATCTAATAATTAGGTTTCTCACGACTATAATATAAACAACTAGCTACAACGAAATATGAAATAACAAGTCAAATAACTATGTGATCCATTTCTTAACAAGCTTTTAAACATGTGCACTTTTGCGTTAGTTTATGAATCTTGGGATTCTTTTTCTAACGTGTATCTAGGATAGCTTCTGGCTTCAAAGGTATTTCACCATCAGTAGCAAAAGGAGGGATATCAACACGAATCGTCATTTAGTCTCCATTTTTTCTCTTGAGCAATGACATATGAAAGATGGGATGAATGCGAGAACCAGCTAGTAGTTTGAGCTTGTAAGCTACTTTATTGATGCTTTCTTCAATATGATAGGGCCCGTAGAACTAATTAATAAGCTTCTAATTAGCTTGCTTGAACATTGACCGTTGACGGATAAGATAAAGGTTTAGAAAGACCAATCTCCAACATGGAACTAAATAAAGCGATACTTGGAATCAAACAGTTGCTTCATTATATTGTTGATGCATGCAAGTTATCTTGAGTTGCTTTAGCAAATTATCTTGAGAAAGAAGACTCTTGTTCAGTTCATTCACAGGGGAGCTTCCATCCAAATATTGAGGAATTGTTGGTGGTGGTCATCCACATAAGGTTTGGAAAGGAGACATGCTTGTACAGGCATAATAAGTTGTATTATACTAAAATTATACCCAAGGTCAAAGAGCATACCATTTTTTAGGCTATTGTTGACAAAAACATAGGAGATACTATTAAATAAATTGATTGACTACCTTGGATTGTCCATACATTTGAGGGTAGTAGGTTGAACTCATGTTTACTTTTGTTCCAGGCATTTTAAAGAACTCTTGCCAAAATTTGCTGATAAAAATGGGATCTCGGTCATTAAGGATTGACCTTGGCAATCCATGCAGTTTGATAACTCCATCAACAAATTTTCTAGCTACCGTTTTTTATGGTAAAAGGTGAAATAAGGCCAAGAAATGGGCTGATTTGCTTAATTTGTCTAGCATAACGAGGATTGAATTTTTACCACACGAGAGAGGAAAAGCATCAATGAAATCAATAGTGATATATTCCCAAACTTAGTCTAAAATGGGAAGTGGTTGTCACATTCTTGCTGATGACAGAGTTTCATATATTGTCAAACATTACAAGATGCCATATATTCTTTAATTATTCAAAACATGGATAGTCAGTAAAGTTGTTGAGCCAATGTAAAGGAGAGTCATGAAACTCTTGTAAGAGTTGCTGAATGACACTAAAGTTAAGAGGAACCACTACTCAATTTTTGTAGTAAACTAGTCCATTGTGCCAAGAGTAAGGATGGCCTAGATTAGTAATGGCTAATTGGCTTATTCTTTGAATATATGGATGGTCATGAGCTTTTCTTTGATTTTATCCCATAGTGAAGTTTGAGATACAAATAAAGCATCAAGGCTTGGATTACTGACCACTCTTGATAAGGTATCTACTGCATTGTTCCCTGGGCCCAGTTTATACATGATCTTATACTCATAGTCAAGTAATTTAGACACCCATTTTTGTTGCTTTGGTGTCATAATGAGCTGCTCTAATAAATAGTTAAGATTGCGTTGATCAGTTTTGATGAAGAATTTTCATCCCTATAAGTACGACCTCTATATTTTAATCGAGGTTTGAATAACCAACTTTTCCTTAGCATAAAATGACCGTGGTGATTGGTGGCACCCAAGGATTGACTCATGAATGCAATTGGTCTCCCTTTTTGTGTGAGGATTGCTCCAATACCATCTCCAGATGCATCTGATTGAATGATAAAAGGCTTATTGAAGTTTGGCATAGCAAGGTAGGTGTTGTTGCCATAGCCTCCTTGAAAGTATGAAAGGTTGTTTCAGTATCATCAAACCATCCAAATTGACCCTTTTTTAGCAGATTGGTGAGAGGCCGAGCAATGATGTCGTAGTTACAAATGAACTTGAGATAGTAACCTATTAGGCCTAGAAATCTATGTAACACAGAGACATTAGTAGGTCGAGGCTATTGGAGCATAATTTTAAGTTTATTCTAATCCACCTTAATGCCTTACGCATTCACAATATGTCCCAAGTATTCGAACTCTTGCTTGCCAAAATCACATTTATTTAGCTCAAGAGAAAATTGGTGATGCCTTAATATTTCAAAAGATTTTTGAACATGTTGAAGATGCATGGTTTAATTTGGGCTATATATAAGAATGTCATCGAAAGAGACTAACATGAATTTTCTTAAGTAGGGGAAAAAGATGGAGTTCATAATTGCTTGAAAAGTAGATGGTGCGTTACAAAGCCCAAAGGGCATAACTAAATACTCATAATGACCATTGCGAGTTCGGAATGTAGTCTTATTAGTGTCTGGGAAGTGAATTCAAACCTGATGAAATCTCATTCAAAAGTCAAGTTTTGTAAAGAAAGAAGCTTCATGAAGTTCATCAACCGAAAGTCAAGTTTGGTAAAGAAAGAAGCTTCAAGTTCATCAATCGAAAGTCAAGTTTGGTAAAGAAAGAAGCTTCATGAAGTTCATCAATCATGTCATCAATCTTTGGAATTAATAGTTACATCATTAAGTGCTCAATAATCTAAGCAAAAACATCATATGTCATCTTTTTTTAAAACTAACAAAACATGTGAGGAAAATGGACTTGTACTAGGTTTTATTAGCCCCAATTTTAACATGTCTTGCCCTGGTTTTTCTATTTAAGCTTTTTGAAAATAAGCATACCTGTAAGCAAACATTGACAAGCTCAGTCCCTTCTTTCAAGTTGATATGGTGTTCAATCTCTCTTAGAGGTGGTAGACGTGTGGGCTATTGAAATAAATTATCAAATGCGGCCAACAATTTTAATATCTCAGGATGATTTTCATGCAAATTTTAATTATCTGTGTTTTGGAGATATACCATAAACATGGAACCTCTACATCATGCTTCCTTAGTGATGGTTTGTACAATCTTTGGTTATATAACTGAAGAATTTATGCCTTGCAATTTTTGAGTTTGATTACCCTATTGAAACTGTGTAACCAATGTATTCCTAGTGTCAAATCTAGACCAATAAGTGGTAAGGCACAAAGGGTTAAGAAGAAAAATATACCTTGGAGTAAGACTGGAACTTTTTAAAATCTCCCTTGACATCTTAAAGGTCCTCCATTTTCCACCTTCGCATTAAACGACTTATTGGAACCACAAGCAGTTGCAATACATTAACTATTTTTTTTGTTAATGAAATTGTGTGTTGACCCATTATCAATCAACACCACCACTTCAGTTTGTCTAATTTTTTTCTATTACTCGCATCGTTTTATAGGATGACCAGGGAATCTCCAGTTACTGAAACCTTATATTTATAGCTTCTTCAAATCGACTTAGAAGATCTTAGACAAACCAAGACCAACTTCTAAATTTTCTATCAGCTCCTTATTGGTGGTCATTTGGTATGGCTTTGATACCCCTATTAAGTGGTCCTAGTCGTAACAAGAAAGATTCATTAAGTGAATAAAATTCTATTTTAGGGTAGAATAAACTACAAAAATTTATTATTGGAATAAATTGTAGTCTGCATTGAATTACTACTATTTAAACTACATGGACATCTAGTTACAACAAAATAGGAAATAACAATTCAAATAATTCAAAACAAAAGATAACTACTTGACTGATTCCTCAGCAAACTTTTAAACAACACGTGCATTTTGCCTTCGTGAAAATACTTGGGATTCTTTTTGGGTACAAGTTGAGACCAGGATTCTTTTTGGGTATAAGTTGAGACCTTCTTGTTTTATCAGCCTACTTTTTTTTATTATGCCATTTTATTTCTTCCTTGTTAAGACGAATTATTTAATCTTTATGGGATCCCCCTCTCAAGAATTGTCGTTTCGTGCTTCCTATCATCCTTGGTGTTTAGAGTATAAAATAATGTCAATTTATTTATATCTCTAAGTTACTTGTAGTTTCCCTACTGCACCGTCTAAAGGTTTATTTTAAAGTTTTAATTTATGTCAAAACAACCCCTTTTTTTAATGTTTTAGTCCTTTTTAATTATAATTTAATCCTTTTTATTTCTTGCTTTCCTTAATCTAAAATTTTTAATCTCTACCCAAACTTCAATTATGTCTTCAAATTAACCTAAAACTCCATAAACTACCAATAACTCATAGGAAATCAATATATCCTGGGACAAAATCAAAGTATATACGAATTAATTATAATAAGATTTAAAATAAAAAATTTTAAATTTAAGGCAATTTAAATGGATATCGTAAAATTAATACAAATAGGAAAATATTAATAATAAAAATCCATTTTTATTTATTTCCTTTTCTTTTTGAATTATATTAATTTTATTTCTTTTTATTTTAAAAAATATAAATACAAGAAAAATTGTATTAAGCGTTTACAATACCACTTAAAGAGATATAGAGTAGGCGGAGATCAATTATAAACTACTTTTTTATTTTTTGGCTTCATCATTTATGCACATATCCTAAATGCGAAAAGGAAGAAGCGTGATAATAAGGATGAAAAGCGTGCCTCTTTTTATGATAAAATTTTCAATTCAATAGAGATGTTATTTTTTTATAAGAAGAGCGCTTAAAATCAGAATCAGTAGTTGCCTATTAGAATCATTTTCTATAGTAAAGCTAAAGAAGGAATGCAATAACCTATATAGTAAAATATTTTAGAGATAAATGAAGCTTCAATAATCACTAAGATATTGCCAATAGTAGTAGAAATTACTGCTATAGTAGCTCAATGATATTTTAACTATATTTAGAGAAAGCATGTACGGATGGTAAACTATATGGTTACTAAGGCCAGCTTTGAGAAAGGAGCCTGGGCACCCACTCAGGGCCCATCCTCATAAACAATAAAATAGGACTCATTTTTACTTTCATAAAAAATAAAATGAAATATAATAGGGCTCATTCTTGAACTTATAAAGAACAACAAAAGACCCATAATTTTCTTTTTTTTATTCTTTATAAGAATCCAAAAATAGAGGCCCATTTTTTTACTTTGCTCAGGGCCTTTAAAATAATAGGAATGACCCTAGTGGTTACAAGAATTAACTAAAACAAAGTTTAAATCTCATATTTTTCTTACTTTCATATTATGATCCTATAACTTTGAATAGTGTTGTTAAGGAGTTACAATGACTAAATATGATGGATAATGAAATTGAAGTTGTAGAAAAGAAGTGAGGGATCTTTATAGGTAACCTTATTAATCTGCATCAACTCATCCGATGCAAAAGGACAGTCATTGCTATTACATTCACATTGAAGCTTACTTTATGAGGAAAGGTATTACAAAATGAATAAACTTTTTTCATAAATTTGGAGGTGAGAGGAAACTACCAATTTTTTCTTATATGTAAATAATATTATTTTATTGCAAATGATAACATCTTAATTCGAGTTTAAAAAGTCTATGATGCGGAAATTTGAAAGGTCAAATTTGGGTATAAGGCATTTCTTTTTGGTATAGAAGTCATATAACATGCTAATGAAAGCTTTATTTCTCAATAGAATCATTTGCTAAAAACTTTGAACAAGTTTCAAATGTAGGTTGCAATCCTCTAAATACTCTTACCAAGTTTGACTTGCAATTAAAAAAATAAGGAAAGAAGGTGCAAAATATTTATTATAAGAAAAGTGTATGTTTTTAATGCATTTAACTATAAAAGATTAATCATAACGTATTACATTAGTTTAATTAGTAGATATGTGGAAAATATAACAAAAATATGTCTATTTAATGCTAATAGAATCTTTTATTATTGTAAGGAACTAAAAATTTTGGAATATGTTATAGAAAAAAAGGTTTAAAAAACTTATTTTTGTTAAATTTATGATAGTGATGTTATAGAAAATAAAGATTATAGAAATAGTACTTTAGTATATAATTTTATGATAGGCACAAGGGAAGTATCATGGTCATCTTAGTATGAAATGGGATGTAGCTAGCCACTTTTAGGAGAGACATGATTAATTTTATTGATCTCAATAGATATGAAACCTATAAAATTTAATGAACCTAAATCATTTATATGGCCAAACATATAAAAACTAAACCTAAACCACTAAACTTATAGCAACGATAAGAAAGGATTGAATCCATGGAGAATGCATGATTAATTTTTATGTTGAACTAATTAATGTAACAAGATAGAGGTTGAAGAATTTAATTAATGAAATTAAATTTAATTATTTAACAAATTAAATGTAATAAATCAAATTCACAAAGAGTGATAAACAAATATTAGCCAGATTCTCAGTTCAATCTCAACCCTCATATAAACATGCCTAATTAAGTGTGACGTTGCTTTCATCCATCACCTTGAAACTATTAAATATGGATTAACAACAAGCTCTATTAACCATAAATTTTCCTTACATCTTAACTGATCAAAATAAGTTGTTTAATTAGATTTGATAGTCGGACAACCAAAAACAAGCTCCTTAAATTCAATGCAACGATGACATTAAGAATTAGGAAAATATGCTAATCTAAGCAATAATCATATAAGCTTAGATTGTTTAACTTGTGATATGTTATCCCTAATGATGCACAATCATTAGTTTGCCATACATGAATAAGATTGAGCATAATTACGGACAATCATAATTTTGGTAGCAAATTTACACATGAATGATTTAGCAGGCTTTATCTAAATCTATCATGTATAAGTCAAAAATATTAAGTGCAGGATAAGACAATCAATTTCGAAAGAGATATAGGAATAAAATTAATAGAATTGATTAGTGCAAAAACATGTTATTAGGCTTTGAAATGTTCTTAAACTGGAAGGAAGAGAATCAACCATTCATAGCCCTTCAAAACATACATCCCAAAAAGAAGAAAAGGCGTGAATGAATGTCCCTTTTGTATATCCCTTTTAATTGGCCTTTGTAATTTCCTTTCATACTTCGTAATAGGGATTTCTAGAGTGGACATGGTTAGCCACATGGTTGTGTGCATGACTATGACCTTTACTCTTCCATGAATTCTTTGAAATTAGACAGACACACAATTTTAGAGACTTATATGAACAATGGACACAATTGTGTACATAACTTATACAAGCATGTATATTTTCATATGGGAAACAATCTCTTCGAAGTTGTAAGCACTTATGTTGACTTACATGGTCCCTCACATAACTATGTGAGTGACTTACACGGGCACGTTCCGCTTCACTTGAGCATGTTCCTCCGAAATAAATCCAATTCTTCCATCTTTTTATCATGATTTCTCCCTAATTCATCTTCTTTTGATCAATGAAGGAAAATAAGACCAAACAGTAGTAAAACTGCAAAGAAATCCAAATTTAGCTTGTTTTGCTTCTTTTTCCTCAAACTTGTACCTAAACCAAAATATAAATCAAAATAAGCATCTTAAACACAAAAAAAACTTTAATCACTAAGCATTAGGGAATAAATAAATAAACAATTAAGAACTTATCAAGTTCTCCCACATCTGACTATTGGATATCCTTGGTTAAAATTGAAGAGCAAAATCAAAACACTTCCTTTTAAATCATATTCCTAAAATAGATAGTCATATGAAAGGAGGAGTAACCTTCAAAACCCGCATTAATAATTAATCATTTAAGGTTTTAATTATGATGAATCAATAACCATTCCCCTTAAAAACTAAGCAATCTAGGGGTAGACTCTCATAAGTTATGTTTAAAAAGAAAAAAAATGTACGTATATTCAAACACCTTCTAAGATCAAAGTCCATCACTTTGTACATTTTTTTAGTTCTTTACCATTAATTATGCACATGCATAACATGAATCAAAGGACTTTTCAAGGTTGCAATAGGGCTAAAGGTTAATATGAGAAATATTTGGATTATGTAGTTCAAAAGTCATCAAAACTAGTAAAGCAAAAGGAACACTAAATAGAGTATTGAAAAATTAACATCCAATCAAATCTAGGTACCGTCAACTATAACAAATGCAAAAACTCTATTCCACAACTTAGATTCAGGACTTCAAATTAAAAACCATGTCAATAAAAAAGAAATAACCTAAAAGAATAATGATAAATAGTCTATTATAACCATAAAGAGTAACTTTTCACTATAACTTCCCTTGTATTTACATCACAATGAAGTCAACCATTCCTTACAAATTTTGGGAGGAAAGATTAACATCAATTACTCATAAAACAAATGCTCTTCCTACTTTACATCTTTTCCTTTTTTCCTTTTTAATTAAAATTTAAAAAATTCAAAACAAAAATATAAATAAACTATATAAGTAATGGAACTCATTGAAAGGAAATAAAGATCGTATTCCATCAACTATAACAAACTCACATATATGAGCACCCCCTTACTTATTCTCTTGTATATCCATGAATATTAATTCTCCATAGGCTCTAAGGCTTAGGTAAGAAAAATTTTTGTTAAGTTAAAGGCTTGTAATGCAACTAACATAAAAAGTAAATACTAAAAAACTTAAGGGGGCTTAATAATAGAAAAATAATCATGTCATTATGTAGCCTATTTAGCTAATATAGCTTGTTAAACAAATAACGAATATATCATTTTCATGTTAATGCATGTGATAAGAGTTTGACTTCAAATAGAATATCATGACAATGTTAGGAGGTACATGTCCTGAAGGTCATATATAAAACAAAGGTAGTAACATTGATCTAAATGTGTCAGTTTAAGACTAAGAATGCATGTGCAAGTTGCCATAAATTTCTTCGATTAATTTAACTCTCTAATTATAATTGTACAGTCCTAGAAACAATCGAAAAGCAAAAAATTTCTTTTATTATCTTTTCTTTATTTATATCTTTTTTAATTAAAACATGTAAAAGATTCTCAAAAACAAATATAAGAACTAAGTTCCTCTCCCCTATACTTAAATTTTACATTTTCACTGATATAATATTAAATGTAAGAGAGAGGGAGAGGGAGAGAAAGAGAGAGGATTCAATAAAAATAAAATGCAAAAATGCAAAAGAGAAAGAAGAAACTCCATCCTCCTAAATAGCACCTTTATTTACCGTCATTAGCTCGACTCTATGCTTTCTTCATCAAATGGTATAAAAAAAGGTCTTTAAGTACTGCCTTTTTCTCATTCTCCATTTGAAATCCTTATAATAAGGCTTAAGGTGATGACTATTCACCTTAAATGTGTTCCTTAATTTCAAACTTTGAATATCTATTGTATTATAAGGAAAAAAAATATAAAACCACAAAAGGACAAACCCATTGAGAATGTAACTTATATGGAAACAATTTAACTCTAGAATGATAAAGAAGAACTTTTAGACCAATAATAAATGTTTTACTTTATGACATCTTATCATGGAAAGTTTTGTTCTTCTCTTTATAGATCGTTGTATTTTCATAAGAATTGTTCCTCATCTCTTCATCCTCTCGTAATTGCAAATTTCTATACACTCCCACTTGACCAAGATCCATCTGACAACACTTGATAGCCTAATATGCCTTACGTTGCAACTCCATAGGAATATGACATGACTTTCCAAACACTAATCTATATGAGGACATACCAATTAGTGTTTCATAAGTTGTCCTATAAGCCCAAAATTCATCTTCCAATCTCAAGCTTAAATCATTCCTATTATGTTAAATTGTTTTCTCTAGATTGACTTGATTTCTCTATTTGACACCTTAGCTTGGCTTCGTTGCATAAGCATAAGAGTGATAAATTTTAAATTAAAAAGTCTCATTCTAAAAAACACACCTTCTTATCTCTAGGTTGGCACAATGCCTCCAAAGATAGAGATCATCCCACATATAGTACTTGGCTTCACTTTTAAGCTTCTCCCTTTGAGCCTCTAACAAACTTGTAGGCATTTTATTAGAAAATAGAAAATTCATGATACCTACATACCATAGAGGTGTCAAAACTAGCATAAAATAATTATCCATATAAAAATTTTTCTTTTAAAGGGACATGATCTTCCTCTCAGACCAAACAACTACAGTGATCAACAATAACAGTCTTTTGCCCTTTGCCTCTTATTTCTAAATCAAACTCCTAAAATAAGATAATCTACCTAATTAACCTCAAATTTGTTTCTTTCTTAATGAGCAGGTAAGGCTCCATAACCAAAATAATCAATAACTTTAGCAGCCAAAAAAATATGAAAAAAATTATGAAGCAAATATAATAGTTAAAAGATCTTTTTTGATTGTATAAAAGTTCAATTAGGCTAAATTTAAAGTTTTTAAAGTATAATAAATTGCATATGCAACCTTTCCCACTTTTTGTCTTAAAATTGCCCATATTGCATAGTCACTAGCATAACATATAGTCTCAAAAAGGAGGCTCTAGCTTGGAGGTTGAATTACTGGTAGGGACATTAGGGCTCCTTCAACTTATCAAATGCTTCCTTGCACTTATCATCAAACTCAAAAGGAACATCTTGCTACAATAATTTGTATAAAAGGGAAGCTATCTTTGAAAAATCTTTAGTAAACATGTAGTAGAAAACTGTATGGCCAAGAAAAGAAAGAATTTTCTACACATTTTAAGGTAACTCAAAGCATAAATAAGATTACTCTTAGGCTTATCAACCTCTATATGTAACATCCCATCACCGATGGGAAGGGTAAATTGGTCAATTGGGACGGGTTAGGCGTGTGTAAACATAACTCGGCA
>JAOSBN010000004.1:14337727-14349322 GCA_027563595.1 Erythroxylum suave | reverse complement strand
AATACGAAGAGTAAGTTGTAAATCAAATACTAATTGATGATCTTTATTACTTAGAGCTTGATTTAATCTAGTTTGATTATGCAATTAATTGACAAAGTTCTTGAAGATCTTGGTTTAAATTGGCTTTAATATTAGTCTGAATATGGTGAATAATACGAAGAGTAAGTTGTAAATCAAATACTAATTGATGATCTTTATTACTTAGAGCTTGATTTAATCTAGTTTGATAAATCTGAATCCATTTATTATTCTTTTGAATTAACTGTCTATGATGATTAATCTGTTGTTTAATGGTTGGGTTGTCCTGTATTTTCCTAGAGGTGATGGTTGCTAGTTAGGGTTAGGTTATCTTATTTTAGCTGAGAGGCAGTAGTAGTTTTAGTGGTTGCTTTTGGTGGTAGTAGGAGGAGGAGGAGGTGGTGGAGCAATAGTAACATCAACAGTAGGAGGAGGAGGAGGAGGAGGACGAGTAGTAGTAGTAGGAGTAGTAGGAAGAAGAGGAGGAGAAATAGTAGGAGTAGGAGTAGCAACATAAGTAGGAGGAGGAGGAGGAGGAGTAAGAGAAGTAGGAGGAGGAGGAGGAGGAGGAGGAGTGGTGTTAGTAGTAATGGTGATGGTAGTAGTAGTAATAATATCAGTCGTAGTGACAGTAGTTGTAGTAGTCGTAGTGGTAGTAGTTGTAGTGGTGGTGGTGGTAGTACTAGTAATAATAGGAGTAGTAAGAGTAGGAGTAGTAGTGGTAATGGTAGTGGTAATAGAAGTAATAATAGTGGTAATGATAGTAGTAGTATTCATAGTCGTAGTAGTAGTAATGGTGGTAGTAGTAATCGTAGTAGTAGTAGTACTAGCAGTAGTTGTAGTAATAGTAGTAGTAGTCGTAATCGTAGTTGTTGTTGTTGTTATTATTGTAATAGTAGTAATAATAGTCCTCGTAGTGGTAATAGTAATGGTAGTGGTAGTTGTAATAATCGTAGTAGTAGTAGTAATAGTATTCGTAGTAGTAATGGTAATAGTAATAGTAGTAGGAGTAGTATAAGTAAGAGTAGTGTCAATAGCAGCAGTAGTAGTAATAGCAGCAGCAACAACATCAACAACAACAGTAGCAATAGTATTAGCAGAAGTACAAGCAGTAGTAAGAATAGTAGTAGTAGTAGCAGGAGGAGAAGTAGTAGTAATCGTCGTGGTAGTAATAATAGTTGTTGTTGTTGCTACTGTTGTTGTAATAGTAATAGTAGTAATGATAATAATAGTAGTAGTAGTAATAGTTGTAATAGTAGTCGTAGTAGGAGTAGTCGTAGTAGTAGTTGTTGTAGTTATAGTAGTGATAATAGTAATAATAGTAGTAGTAGTAATAGTAGTAATGGTATTAGTAGTGGTAGTAGCAGTCTTAATAATAGTAGTAATAATAGTAGTAATAGTAATAGTAGTAGTAATCGTCGTAGTGATAGTAGTAGTCGTAATAGTAATAGTAATAATAGTAGAGACAGCAGCTGCAGTAATAGTAATAGTCGTAATAGTAATAGTAGAGACAGCAGCTGCAGTAATAATAGTAGTGATAGTGATAATAGTAGTACTGGTAATAATAATAGTAGTCACAATAGTTACAGATTAATAGTCTTATTAGTAGTAATAGTAGGCAAAAATCAGAGTGGCAAAAAGAGAAAAACCTATTTACTCCAGAGAATTACGACGTCTTGGTACTCAATCAGGCCTAATAATAGACATCCACGTGCAACGATTCGTCCGATGGCCACACTTCTGACTGATACCATCAGACTGCTCCAGAAACTCTTGAGAGGATTGAACAAAGGTACACAAAAGTGTGTATAAAGACAATCACCAAACCATCCCTTGTGACTCAATTCGCATTTTGTTGATGTGTGATCTTACAGCGACATTCTAAGTTTATCCATTCACCAGACAGAAACAACACCTGTGGCCCCCCACGCAACGTATATGGAAGGAATTTTATGCACAATTAAAAAATGCTAACTTTGCTGCCTATTTTTCATTGAATAACTATAATTTAATAGGTGCTGTGTTCATTTACATTAAATCTATCCCTGTGGAATGGAAACTGTTGGAGTAATAACAATTAAATTGATATAAACAATCTTGAAAACACCATTGGAGTGGGTAGGCAAATCATCGTCCCATTCACGTGGCTCTCCGTCGGAATCGGAATGACAAGCTTTCTACATTAAAAGACAAAAGCTTGCTGAAGACGAAAGACGACAAGTATATCAAAGTCGAAGCTTTCAAGGGATAAGGCCATAATTCATTTAGTCCGATCTTGGTCTGTTCGGCCCTCCTTTATGATTGTTATATAAGGGTAACAATCGACGCGAGCCATGCTTCCTTCTGCCATAACACCGCCAATAAACTACCAGAATTGCCGCAATAAGACCTAGTGGGACTGCCCATCTGTGTCCAATCAAGAAGTAGATCATTACAAGAACAGATCAAATGTGAGAACCACATTTTGATGTGCTTTTGCGAGGCAAAAGAGGAGACATGAAGTTACCTGTCTAAATCAAGTATAGGGCTGTAGACAAGTGTTTCCCAAGTTGATACAATAAAATGCCAGACTGGGTTATAATAGAGAGACTCTGCGGACCAAAACATTCTTGTGTACGTCTCTAAGAAGATGAAAAGTATCCATGCACCCATTTCTATTAAGATGAATTTTATAATAAACCGGCCAACTACCACCATGACAAGGGAAAACACCACCAACCAATTGAAGAGTCTGTGGTTGTATTCCTTTATAAACAGAGCTTTTGATTTCCCCAACAACTGTATATCCACACATAACAAAATTTATGAATGAAAAAAGGCAGAGATAAATTACCAAGGCTATGCCTGACCTTTATCATGCGATGCTCATAGTTTGCTTTGGAAGGGCCAACACATTCCTGTTCAAAACTTTGGTTGCATTGCAGGAAGCCTGCATTGAATTTTGCCATGGAAGGAAGTTTGAGAACTTGAAGTTGGTCCATTTTGTCCTCACATCTGGTATACAGGGCCTCGCAGAGCTTAGCTGACTGATATTCGTTTGCAAGTATGACATTTTTATAAACCTAGAATAAAAAACCCATACGAAAGATTTAACTTGAGGTTCAAAGATGTAAGCTTTACTTTCCCAACACTTCTTCACAAATATAAAAACTACCGTTCTACAGGTGTCTGGAAAAAGGAAAACTATTACAGGATAATGCCTATGAACCTCTGAACTTAATATATTTGTACTGACAACTGAGAGATGCAAGGCAGGATCAAAATACTTCTCTATTATTATTGATTTCCATACTCTACCAAAAATCCTGCTCCTCTTTTATCAGTCCAAAGAAATAAGCTTTCGTTATTATCCGTACACGTGGGACACGAAGAAGAATGGTTTTCCACTGCTAATGTAATTAAACGTATCATGGCTTACTGCGGACAACCCAACCATGAAGATCTTCAAAATTTGCATTCAATACAAGGCCTTAATTGTAAGTTGTGCAGCCCAGATTTAAAAAGAAGCATATCTCTCTCAATTAACAGTTGTTTTTCTTCATCCAAACCCACAAATCAAATTATTTACAACCTGATGAGCAATCATCTTCTCTGCAATTAGTCTGATGAAGCAGCTGATAAACCCCCAAAGTTGTTTTCATAATAAAAGAAAGAGAACTGCAAAATTAAACCTCATAATGGTACCGCAATCCAAATATTTACCTGTTCTAATTCTTCGTCCAATTGGACCACTGATCTTTTTGCATGACGACGGCCAAAATGCTGTTCATCAAAAATTCTCATTGCTTGCTCTCTGGAACTTTCATGGGCATCTTGCAAAAGTTTTCCTGACATCGGCAAATGTAACTTTGCCATCGTTCCAGTGTATAGTTTCAAACATTGATCAAGAATTCCTTTGTTAAAAATCTCTACAAGAGAGCCCGTTGATGGGATCTCTCCTTTATTCAAGGCATCAAGTATCTGAAAGGCACAAGATGAAAGTTGAGTCATTCATTGAAAGAACATTGAGAAAGTAACTTAAAAACGGAAACATAATCTTCTACATTTAAACAGTGAATGGCTTTGAAACTCAATCCTAATCAGATACGTGAATGTGAAATCAGAAAAAATCCAACTCAATTTCCACACAAGATCATCACAGTTCACCTAATGCAATTTAAGAGGCTTGATTTTCACAAAGCACAAGAATTCTTTCAGTCAAAAGGCTAGATATCTCATCCAAGTTACCTGCTCCAAGAAAGCTACAAATTCCTTTCCATTTAGAGGCTTTCCCTGCACAATCTTTGGATGAATGATGCTAGCGACAAGGTTTTTCAATTGTTCCCTTTTCTCAACATATGCTTGGTCAAACTCACCATCCTTCATGTCACAAAGTTTTGTCCGCTGGAGATGCGGCTGTCAATCGAAACCAAAAACAGTGAATGCATTGATTAAGGAAAATATGCGCACAGAAAGCATTTTCTACAGTCAAAAAAGTGTGATACTTAACATCTCATGATTATGTAAAACAAAGCATCTCTCATTTTTTTTCAAGTAATATCTTCTTGACAACTCGATGGCACACTGGGTATCTACCACCCTTATGATGTAAGAATGTTCTATCCTCAAAGTAACATTTGAGAGAATCTAATCGATTAGTATATACAAATTGGCCATAACAAAAAAGTTTACCATCCATAGTCTGAAAGAAGTTCAAGTGCAGGCAACTCACCAAATATTATAGTATCATTTGCAGGAAACTCATCGAGTATTTACAGTATCTCAAAGGGTCACCAAGAAAAGTATTTTGTTTAAAACAAATAGAGGTCTAGTACTTGAAGCATATTCCAATGCTGATTTTGCAGGATCAATTGTTGACAGCAAATCAACTTCGGGATATTGCACCTTTTTCGATGGGAACCTTATGACATGGAGAATGAAGAAGCAGAATATGGTAGCAGGATTTAGTGCAAAGGAGGAATTTTTGAACAATAGGTCAAGATGTGCGTGAACTACTTTGGTTGAAAAATATCCTAGAAGACTTGAAGATTAAGTAGGATGGCCCAATGAGACTGCTATAATGATAAATATGTGACTAATATAGCTCATAACTCAATACAACGTGATCGAATGAAGCATATTTAAGTTGACAAACACTTCATAAAAGAAAAACTAGAGAGTAGTTTGATTTGCACATTTTATGTAGCTATAAAGGATCAACTTATTGATGTACTTACCAAAGGATTAAGTAGTTCAGTTTTAAGATTATCATATCCACGTTAAGAATAGAGAATACCTATTCACCAACTTGAGGGGAAGTATGAGGAAACATGATTGTTTTTGGATTTTCGTATCTTTTTAAGATTACCTCACCAACTTGAGAGGAAGTATGAGAAAACATGTTTGTTTTAGGATTTTAGTATCTTTTTAAGATTTCCTATGTCGTTAAGATATCTTATATTTATAGGATCCGATTATCCCATTTAATTATGATATCTCATGGAAACAACCTCTTTGTAAAACAACAAGGGGAAGGCTACGTACATTATAGCCCTCCCTAGACTTCCGCAAAGTGGGAAGCCTTGTGCACTAGGTATGTTGAGTTTCCAAAGACCTCTTGTTTCAGCGAGATTCACACTGAGTATTTTTTTTGTTGTAATTATGATATCTTATGATCATGGGATCTTATTATTTTTATTTCCTTTTTAGTTGTTAGAGTAACATACATATAATTTTAAATAAGCAGCGCAGAAAATACTCTCTTAAATAACAAATTCAATCAAATAACACTAAAATAATTCATAACAATTGGATTAAATTACCATCCTATATAGTATGTGCCTTGCTACAAAACAGTCTCGCTCTAAATTCCCTAAATTTAAAGAAAATAATTATGGATGGCCTTTTTAAATCTCCGAAGTGAGGCACTATTTATCAAACAATATGCTTTTGCATAACTTTCTGATAACAAGAAGCATTGTAAGTTATTGTGTTAGCCTATGTTCCCTGCACATACATGGGATGGACAAGGTGCCTTCAACGCATAGCAAATCCTGGAAGAGACTAAAATGGCAAAATCATGAAGATCAAACTTCCCTATGAGATTTCTTTAGACGGTAGATCCAAATGCTCTGACAACGTTAGCTACAAATACTAATATTCATGCACAACTCTTTCTTATGAAGAGTGAAATGGGTATCGACCACAACATATAGATAAGTACAAAGAAAAGTTAAACATACCAAATCACGAGTAACTTAATTATCAAGGCAGAACAGAGACATTACATTTTCATGAAAATGATCCTCTATTGAATGGGGCAAGGAATGTGTTTTAAATGACAGAAATTTTGCAACAATGAAGCAAGCAGAACTCAAGGACATTATATTAAATGCAGCAAAAGATTGGTATATCATACCTGTGGTAAGCTAAATCCTGTACTATTATCACCCATGATTGCTAATGAATCTCGGATCTGGTTAACCTGATAATAAAACACTAAAAGAGTAATATACTAGCCCCATAATCATAAAGGTTGAAGTAGCCATAAATGAGGAAATAAAGTACCAGGTCAATGTTTTTGTTCCCTGCAAAGTAGTTGAAACAGCCCATATCAACAATTTTTTTTTCGAAAAATAGGTAATCTTTGTGGCTGGTAAAAGAAACTAACCATCATTATTAGGGACATGTCGAAGTGCCTCATTCACCATTTCTTGCACCGATTTCCCTTCTGCAGTTAATAAAACAAATATTTTATTTCCCTCTCAACTAACATTAGCAGAATCTTACATTCGGAAATGGCCTCCACATAATATGTTTGATGCAATGACTTCATGTCCAAGCTAGACTTCCCTAGCAAGAAGCAGGCATATAAGTCAAACCTACTTCAACGAATCCTAGAAAAGATCTACTGGCTTACGTAAAAAATCACGTTGAATAAGCCACAGAAGTCTTGCGGGTTCAAAGGCAACATCCTGGCCCTGTAATGCATCGACAATCCTAATTCACATCCGATAAAAAATTCAATCCAAAGCAAGTATCGGCAGATGCATCTAGCAAATTACCTTCACCCTGCTCCCCATCAGGTGATTATTAGCAATCAGAGAACAAATGTCAGTAACATGAAAGGAATAAGTTTCAAAATTTAAAGCTTTAAAGGTGAGATCTTGCATGATGACCCAAAGGATTGTATGAGGACAAACCTCCCATAAAATTCTTCTGCAATTTCAACAGCAAATGACAAGCGAGATATGTCAGCTTCTCTGATCTAGAGAACACAATGAGAAGCCATTGCGAATTGTCAATACAACCATTGAAAAAAATAAAGCTCAAAGACAAAAGGTTAATAACCTAATGCAACAATTATGATTATTTAATAAACTGCAATGTAGATTGTTGATTTTTTTTTTATATTACCTTAAAAGGAACTCTGGCAACTGTTGAAAAATAATCTACACAGTGATATTAGTTCTAAAATCAAGAAAACGTCTTTAAATATTTGTCTGGGTTTACCCGGTTACTTTCAGATAAAGACTGATCAGGATCCAAAGCACTCACAGCAAACTGGTAAAAGGCACATCAACTTTCAAGTTTTGGATACTATAGTAGGAAATGAATGCAACAGTTGCCAAGCTCATAAGAATGCATATTTCACAAAAATGAAGATGCATCCTAGCATTCTCTACTAGGATGTGTCAAATCATACAACAATAACAACAACAGCCATGTCCTAATAGAAATTCTGCTAAGATGCAAGGTCTGAAGAGGTCCAGTAATACACAGTCTTACCTTCAACTATTAGAGAGACATGTATCAAATCATTCTCAAGAAGGAAATCATCGAAGGACCCAAAAAATCAACTTTTGTTGGTAATAGATTATCTCATCAAATTAGTTGTTCACAGATAATTCAATTTTAAATTGTAAACACAATGCTAGTAAGTTTGAAGCCTGGTTTTCCAAATAGCGTCTATAAAGATGATTCCATTTTCCGGATACCAAAATTAGATGTTTTAGTATAACTTTCTCACCCAACTCACAAATATACAAATGTGAAGGTGATTCTCATTGGGAAAGAGAACTATAGATGTGCATCTGATAATAAATCTAGTCATTAGAAGATACTTGATGTCTATTTAATAACCGCACTATAGCATACGATACGTAAATCTAAAAAGAGAAATTTCAAACTGTTGAACCACAAGATTAAGATAGTTAAAGGAAAAATAACAAACCGTCTCCGGCAGGTTATAGATAAGCACAGAACTCAAAATTGTTGCCAAGGCAAATATCCTGAAAAGGGAATTAGTTTATAAGTACATAAATCCATAATCTCCAAATGCCTGTCAAAGCTTAATGAGGAATGCATTTTTACCTGTCATCATAGACATTTGATTTCCCAACACTTTCAAATCCCTCTGTGTCAAGATAAAAAACAGAAGTTTTCACTCCACTAATTTCCATCTCCATTGGAGCTCCCCATACCCATACGCCTGCGAGACAAGAAGTTACACATGAAATCAAAGAAAACAGTTATACAGTTTTCCATCTCAAGTCCAAAATACCTTTTGTCTTCGTGTCACGCATATGACCAACTCCAAAACCTGATGAGAGAAGTTAACAGCTAATAAATAAAATGACCCCAGGTCACCTTTTATATAACAAATTAACCTTCACACTAGTTACAATGCAAACAGCACCTTCATAACAAGAGAGGGAAAGAAGTTGATTAAGCAAAAAAGATTTTCCAGAGCGGTATGGACCAATAACCTGATTATAAAGCCATCAAAATAAAAGTCAAGAATTGGAAAAGGAGGGTTCACGCAAAAGTTTTCTTCAAACAATAATTTCCATTATAAAACTAGCAAATTATGTAAATAGACATATGTAACATCATAAAAAGACTTTATCCAATTTTCTTTCATAATAGCAGAAATAAGAATAACACAAATTTTAAAAATATAGAGCACATGATGTGACTGAGTGCAATGATTGATGCTTAAAAGGATATATGGCAGACATACAGCAACAACTGCAATAGGGTTTGTTATTCGGCTAATGGCTTCCAGCCCCTCACTTGAAAGACGAAGCTTTGTATGTCCTGGATCAGGTTCAACAATAGGAAATCTACAATTGAGAAAACAGAGATATATCTTAAGTTGCACAAAAAGATCATGAGCTTCTTATGAATACTAAGCTATGCACTGAAAATGGGATAATCATGAAGATCAAAAAGCTAACCAATTTCTTTCTAGTTAACAGAAAGCAAACATAAGAAGGACATCAAAAACTACATATAAACCAGTTCAATGGCATATCAATAGTTAGGTGACTATAAGGACAAAAGACCAAGGTGACAAGCAAGGGCAAAAACAACTCCACAAATTATAGCCAGACTTGTAAGATGAAGTGGATTTTGCTTTAGCCTCACCAAATAGGTGAATGTTGACATAAGAACTTATACAACACAAACTATCTCAAATATTTTCTTTTGTAATGAAAAGTATAACAGATAACAAGAAGTTTCGACAGTGTTGCATCAGTTATGTTCTTAATCTCTTACGAATATAGTAAGCAAGAAATCCACAGCGACTAATTTGTCACTTCGTACATTTCCAGTTATCGAACAACCAGCATAAAACAGCAACTTTCCTAAAAGCAGAATGCCCTAAGCCCATCCCCAGTCTACAGTGAAAAAGAATCTGAGGATGGAGAGGCCCTAAACGTAGTATAATCTCTTATAAAAATTTCTCAACAAATAATCAAAAATTTTCATATTATCTACAGTTTAAACCCTAAACCTGTTGGTCTTCTATATGAATCTCCAATTTCATTGACGAAGTTTGTTCAACTAGAATTTGCCACCCAAAAAATCAAGCAGGTAAATTGCAAGACCGTAATGGTTATCATTAACAGTCACCAACATATGCAAACATAGCGATCATTGATCAAATCTTTTTTACGTTAAGTTCATTGAGATTAAAGTTCACCTTAAAAACAATCAAGCACTCCATTACAGGGTAGAAACACACTAATATTGATTTGTAAAGGAAACAAACTTTTTGCAGCAAAACAAATTAACAAGGCACAATCGATTAATATAGTTCGCGACAAAAGATCCAAGCATTCAAAGAGTACAGCTTTTCACTCAACCAAACTAAAAGACTGCATCTTTTACCAAAAACGTAGCACAAGAATGTGATCAAACAAACTATGAACTGATTGTTAAGTTCATTAACTCCAAACCAATATAAATTATCTTAATTCAGCAACTTAAAACTGGTAGAAGAACCGTTAAAAAATGTCGGGATCACTTACGGTTGGTGAAAATCGTCAATCGAAAGAGACCCGGAAGCGAAAAAGCAAAGAGGATGGAGAATAACCAAAAACCAATGCGAAATCTTCATTTTCTCGGTACAAACACAGATCGTGGATACTTGTTAGCGCCAATGAAGCAATGTCACGGAGCTCTAACACATGAAACTGTACTGACAAGGCAATCTACGCCATGAAAAGGGAAGATCAAGTTGGGATAATTGAGCACATAGGCCGCCACAAGAATGGGATCTCGAGAGACCGCGAAAAAGGGTGTACGTCAAGAATAGTGCAGACAAATGGTTTTCGCATCTGTGGAGCACAAGTACACAAAGACGAGGCTTGGAGTGTCAATCAGGCGACCTGTGCTGTGATCGTGAGGGATCGTACATTGGGCTTTGGGTTTGAGTGAATTTACGATGAAGACCTTGATATTCTAAAGGACAGGCAGATTGTTTCATGAAAGAAGGGTAGAATCCTAAATTTAGAAATTTGCACAACGTGCTGATCTATAGTTGGATGATACAGTATCTCCAACCCATTGTCTGGTGTGTCTCGAGCAGTGTTTTTGATACCGTACCGTACCAGCCTGTACCGGCCAGAAAACGGTACGGTAAGGTGGCTGTCGGTATCGGCCGGTACCGGGCTTTTCCGTTGGGTACCGGCCGGTACCCAACATACCGGTAAATACCGGTCCATTCCGGCAAAACTTGAAAACCCTAGGAACTAAATTGAAAATTTAAAAATTTAAAACCTAAATCGTTTACTACCCATAGCCCCCCCGACCCTCTATTCTCTCACTCAACTCTCAACGTCTCTCTGTCACTCTCTCGGTCTCGCTCTCGCCTCTTTCTCGTCTCGCCGCCGTCTGGGTCACTCATCGCCGTCGAAGCCTCCTCGTCGCCCTCATCTCCGGTTGCTGTTGTCAGTCGTCACTCTCCTCGTTGCGACGTCGCCTCATCGTCGGATCTAGGTTTGCGTCGTCGCTGTCGCCTCACCGCACCATCGAAAGTCGTCGCCGCACCACCGCACCGCCTCACTGCCGCATTATCGAACCGGAAGAAGGAGACCCACCGCGGACTGCCTCAACCACCCGACGGTTTAAACAAATTTTTGGGTCTGGTTTTTATCTATTTTTGACTTGTTAATGTTTCCAAAAATTACTGGTAATTTGTGTTGATGTTGAGTTGTTGACTTGCTGGTAAATTTTGTGTTGTGGATTGGATTTATGTATTGATGAATGTTGGAGGCTGTCGGTGACTCGGTGGTGGGTGAAGGAGTTGGA
>JAOSBN010000004.1:14313848-14332784 GCA_027563595.1 Erythroxylum suave | reverse complement strand
AAACCGACCCAACCCAAGGTCCAACTATGAGCTTTTTAACTGTAGCAACTTAAATATATGCTATATCAAATTGATCTTTATGAACCCCAATTAAAGCAAAATCAAATTGATCTTTATGAAGAAGAAGCCATTGTTGTGAAATTAAAGAATTGCAAAAAATGAAGAAGAACTTAAGATAATAAAAATGAAGAAGCACAAGCAGAGATGAAGAAGCACCGAAGAAACTCTTCGGTGGTGTTTATATAGGGTCTAGTAAAGACCACCCCACCATTCATAATAGCGGGGTGGTACCAGAGCCAGCTGGAGCTGGCTCTGGCTCGCTGCGGGGTGGACCACGCCACCCACCATCACAAATGGCGGGGTGGCCACCTAGGACCACCTCGCCATGGGTAATGGCGGGGTGGCAGTCACGTCCTCCCACCCTGCCAATCTCATTGGCGGGGTGTCCTATGCCCGCCCAATGCCCCCGATTCTCCCCTATTTTACGGATTGAAATTTTATTTTATAACGAATTAAGAATTTAGCCCTTAATTGAGTTGTTCATTTACACATATATGAGATTGTCTCTAGTATCTGGTGTCTAGTGAATTGGCTCGTCAAGCTTTCTAATTAAAAAGATCCACCTGTCAAAATCAAGTTGCTTTGACTTTTCCTTGGAATTAATAACTGCAAAATCAAATAGTTCTTAATTTCATATCCAATGACCGTATTTATCTTGCTTATAATTTTTTTAAGAAAATGAATAAAATTGTATTAACTCTAGCAAAGCTAGCACGTCATTACAATGAGTTCTATATCATTGAGTATCCATCAGTTTACAGGATGATTGGAAATCCAATAAGAGGTAAAAACATTACAACTCAATTATCGACCAATATATCACGTTGCTTATAGTTTCCATTTATTCTTTTTGCACTTTAAAAATGAATTATGTGCATTTTTATAATAATAACTAATCTAATCTAGTCGATTATCTTTTCAACTTGCTAGTATTTGTCTTCTTCCATATTCTTAAACAGTCTTCTATTTCTTGCTTTCCAAAGAGAGATAGATGGCGGTGGTGAAAGCTACTTTGAGTAGTATTCCATTAGGTATTCCCTATTTAGAGAGGTTGATGAACCAGTTTAGCGTTTGTTCCTATTCATATGTATAATTGTCCTTTGCAATCATGTGCAAGATCCTATTCCAAACAATCTTTGAAATATGCAAATAAAAAGTGAGGATCACTATCTTCTACTTCTTCCTTACATAATACACAAGTGGATTCATTTATGCCATACCACCTACTTTTGGTCCTAAGCCTATTTGTAATTGCTAGCCAAGTGATTAAAGAAGCTTTAGGATTTAGAGTATGCCTCTATAGAAGATTATACCAATGAGCATCCACTGATCTACTCGTGAGTATTCAGTGGTAGGATTCATTTGTGACTTTACCGCTCGGATTAGGGGTCCATATAATGAGATCACTATTATTCACATCATTCAATTGAGGAAAGTGATCAACTAGTATAGCAAAACCTCTAAAATTTCCACTCCATTCACCATTCCATATTAGAGAGGATACTTTCAGGTTCAAGGGGATTATATTCCTGAAGTGATTGATATCTAGTCTTTGTATATGGGGGCTTTGAATCTAACCAATTTTCAAACCAAAACCAGGTTTTTTCTCTATTTCTAAGCTTATGCTTAGTTAAGGGGTAAATCGTGTCTCTCATCTTCATCAGATAATTGCTTATAATTTTGTTTAATAGACACCCATAAATCCTTAACCCATAAGACAATTTGGGTTTTTTTTCGTCTACAAAGGGTTTTACTTGGATCTTGCATCAGTGGCATAAAGTCGAGAGCTTCAAACCCCACATCTCTCAATGTAGTCACAAGAGGTTGTTGAATATATTTTTTGGCGTTTCTGCGTATGTTGACACTTAGTTTGTCTTTCATTGTTGTTAACGACAAATTATATCTCAAACGGTTTTTTGGAACTATTATTTGAGAAAGGGAAAGGGTCCTTCCCTCCCATTCATCATTTCTCTTAGTTTCAAGAATATTTCTATTGTATTTTTTCCTTAAATCTTATTACACGCATTGCATTTACTGACTTTTAATATTGCCAGTTTTGGAGCATTTCATGTCTGAACAGATAATAAAAGGAGGAGCTTTTAACTTTGCATTTCTAAAGGCTGATTCAGAGTGAGTCCCATAATAGAGACATTTATAGTGAATAGTGCTAAATTTGATTAGAAAATATAGAGTTGGTGTGTGACTTCTTAAACAGATCAGGCCGAATTGGTTATTTCCTTTCTTTTACTAATTAGTATCTTAAAATTTTTTCTTGTCTATCGGTTTCAGTTTTTGTTTGTTCTTGGTTGATGCATTGCCCTTTAGATGTTTAAATTTCAATTTTCAGTCTTCCTCGATCCATCAAAAGTTTTAAGTTCTTTTTATCATAGTTTCTAATGCTTTAATATTTTCTTTGTTATTTTAACAGTTCAATATCCTGTTTTAGCAATATGTAGATATATAGTTGCTATTAGTGATTATATTTTAGATGATTGAAGTTAGATGGACGTGCAGTTGTGTGTACTTAAGGTTCCCATATCCATTTATTGCAGCGTCGATCTTGAGATTCAATATCAATCTTTATTCCCTTTCTTGAGTATTATTAGTGTCACATAGGAGCATGTTAGGTTTGTCTTCCTTAGCTTGTATTAGATATTAAGCTAGGATTGGAAGATTAGACTTTTAATGACAGAACAAAGGCTAGTCCTTTGGTGATTTTGGGGTCTAGAAGAAGAAAAGATGTTAATAGATTATGGATAGGTTTTTTGGAACATCTAGACCCTTACAAGGAAGTCTTTAAAATTAGTGAAGACTTTAAATAAATATAAGATTCATATAGCATGCATCCAAGAAACAAGGTAGACGGAGGCTAAAAAAAAAGAAATTAATGGGTTTAAATTTTGGTATTTAGGGTGTTCAAGACGATAGAATGAGGTAGGCATCTTGGTTGTCAAGTAACTCATACTTCAGGTTATGGGAGTAGAAAGGACTAATGATATGATTATGTCCTTAAAGATCTTAGTTGTCAATTAACTCATACCTCAGGCACCTCAAGTAGGGTTGGACAAACAACTTAAGCACCAATTCTGGGAAAAGCTAGATGAGGTGATTCAGCATATTCCTCCTAATGAGAGAGTTATTCTAAGAGGAGAATTTAATGATAATATAGAAGCAACTTCATATGGATACTCATAGACCCATAGGGTTTCAGGTACAATGAAAGGAATAGTAGTGGGACTACTTTATTGGATTTTGCGAAAACATTTGAGTTAGTGATAGTCAACCTTTTTTCAATAAAAACGAGGAGCATGCAGTGAATTTTAAAAACAAAATCACGAAAACTCAAATTAACTACTTTCTTATAAAACAGAGTGATCGAACTAGTTGTAAGGAGCACAAGGTGATACCTAATGCTTACTTATCAATTCAGCATGGATTGTTGGTTTTGGATCTTACTATTAAGGGTTGGAGGAAGAAGAGAAGTCCTAGGAGGTGTACTAGAGTCAAATGATGGAATTTAAAAAAGGATACGGTGAAATTTTTATGGAGAAGAACATAAATTGGTGGGAGATGCTAACTAGATGTAGGAGAGAGTTGCAACTCTTTTAAGGAATACTACTATGAAGACCTTGGGTGTTTCTAAAAGGCTTAGGGTTAGTAAGAGGGAGTCTTAGTGATGAATAAAGATGTACAAGAAAAAGTTAAGATCAAGATCAGTGCCTATAAAGTTTTATTGGATTGTACCACAGAGGTGGAGAGAATAAGTAACAGAGAAAGTTATAAACTAACAAAGAAAGAGGCGAAGAAGATAATTTCAGAAGTTAAAAGTAGATATCACAAGAAATTAGAACAACGATTGGATACTAAATATGGAGAAAAGGATATTTTTAAGTTGGCGAGAACTAGGAACAAAAAGGGAAAGACTTAGATTAAGTTCTCTGTATAAAGGATGAAGCAGGGTGGGTGTTTGTAGCTGAAAATGACATGATAAGACAATGTTAAAGATACTTGTGTAGCCTTTTTAATGAAGGCATAGAGGATAATATCTATTTAGGTGACCTTAGCACATTAGAGAGGTTTCATAACTTCACTTGTTGCCAACAAATTACAAATAAATTAAAAAAACGTTAAGGGAGATGAAGAGTGGAAGGGCAGTAGGGCCTGACGAGATACCCATGGAGGCATGGAAGAGCCTAACCAAAGAGGGTCTTATTTAACTAGCCAAGCTTTTTAATGTGATCCTTAATTCTGTCAAAATGTTAGATGAGTGGAGATTTAGTATATTAATACCTTTATACAAGAACAAAGGTGACATCTAATAATGTAACTACTATCTAGGCATCAAATTACTTAGTCATACCATGAAGTTATAGGAGAAGGTAATTGAGGAGAGGGTGAGAAATGATGTTTCTATCTCAAAAAACTAGTTTAGCTTCATTCCAGGAAGGTCCAAGACAGAATCTTTACAACTCCTTAGAAGATTAATGGAATATTACAGGAAATGACGGCATAACTTACACATGGTTTTTATTAATTTAGAGAAAGCATATGATAGTGTACCTAAGGAAATCATATAGAGTTGTTTAAAAGTTAAGGGAGTCCCGATGACTTATATATAGGTTGTTAGGGATATGTATAAAGGTGTCAAAACTAGAGTAAGGACGATAGGAGGAGATACAAAACATTTTTCTACCAATATTGGGGTACACTAAGGATCCTCTTTGAGTCCCTTTTTATTTGCAATAATGATTGGTGAACTCACCGAGAACATCTAAGGAGACGTGTCTTAGAGTATGATGTTTACTGATGACATTTTTTAAATGATGAGTCAAAAGAGGGTGTCAATGTCAAGTTTGAACTTTGGTGGGATAAGTTAGAGTTGAAGGGCTCTAGATTAAGTAGGACTATGAGTATGTAGAGTGTAACTTTTTGAGGCATAACATGACTACTAATATGTAGGTAAAGATTCGTTCAAAAGTTGTACCACAAAATGATTGTTTTAAGTATCTATGATCTATCATCCAAAGCAATGGAGAGATTGACGAAAACTTAGTTCACCAGATCAGATCAAGGTAGCTTAAATGAAGAAGTAGATCAATAGTTTTATATGACAAGAAGATACCACACAAGCTTATAGGTAAATTATATCGTTTAGTGATTAGGTCAACCATACTTTATGGGCAGAACGTTGGCCCATCAGATAGGTGCATAGTTATAAGCTAATGGTAATGGAAATGAGGATGTTTGTCAGGGGTGCAACCTTTCTAGAAGAGACAAGATCATAAATGCAATGATAAGGGACAAATTAAAGGTAACTAGTATTAGTGAAAATTAAGAGAGACAAGGCTTAGGTGGTTTGGACATATTAAGAGCAATGTTTTGAATACCATACCAATACTAGTATTGACCAAATCCAGTATCAGTTAATATTGAATATTGTTTTAGGTTATTTTTTAAATTTAGGAAATAGTCCTTGAATTTTTTTAAATTGCAAAATAGTCCATTAGTGTATTATACTGTATACTTTATAAATTTACATCAACCATATCTCCAAAAATCATAATCATAGAAATTTAAAATTTAAAAATATTTATTTTTATTAACATTAATTTTCACATATTTCACATATAAATAATAACTACAATTAATATAAAAAAGATTATTTAATCATCATATAAATATAAAATTAAAAACAATACAAAGTATTTAAAATGTGACAATATCATCATGTAATAAATAATAATTACATAAAAAACATCAATTAAAAAGAATAATAAATATATGTTACTTTTTAACAAATACAATTTACAATAAGAGTTTGTGCCGAAGAACTAACTAGAAGTGAAATTTGAAACAAAAATATTTGCATTTACATTGCACATATATAATTTAACATATACATCAAATACAGGTAAAATTAAAAGAAGAGGAGAAACAAAAACCTAGAACTTCATTTAGTCAGATACGGGATACCCACTATGACTGCATTAACCCCAATTTTCATTTGGTATAAAATCATTGTCATTAAGAGGAGCCTCATCCTCATCATCATTCAAAGTCATTGCACTAAATGACAAGTCAATGCTTTTCTATACAAGATTATCTTCCAAGTAACTTTCTTCTATCAAAATTGATTCCTCAAAAACTCAATCTGCTAAAAGATCGATATAATCAATACAAATTGAATCTATTGAATTACTTATTCCATTAAGAGTCCTAGTAAATAATAAATTAAATTATCTAAAAATTATAAGAAATTATATCTAACTTAGTAATGATAATAACATATCTTTCTTGAAGATTTAGATTGTGTTGAACAAAAATCAAGTCATTTAATCTTTTATCCTCCAACCTATTCCTTTTGTTGGAATGGATGAATTCATATGTACTCCAATTCCTTCCACAGCCTGTTGGACTCATACATTGACTTAGAATTTGAATTGCAAACCTTTGCAATTCTGAAGCACCATTTTCGAATTGATCCCACCTAGAAATTGTAAGATGTAAGACAACAAAAGTACTGTTATAAACAAAATAAGTGATGATTAATTTTGAACAAGTAACAAAAGTGAAAAAATATATACCTTGATTAAGTTTTGCTCTTTGACAAATAACAATTGGCATCCCAAAATCCCCAAAAGTCTCCTTATAAATCTCCATTAGTGAGCTTAGGAGATCTTGCATCATCTCATTGGCAAAAATTATTATAACGGTTAACAGTATTCCCTTATTAACTTCAACTTTCTTTGTAAAACCTGGTCCGAAGTAGACAACAGGATTAAAAAAAGCCCCAGCTGCAAACAACAAAGAGTAAAGTTGCCTTTTTCATTTCTCATTGATGAATGCAAGATAAGGTGTGTAAAAAAAAGGTTTCATATTGGTCATGATTGCTTCCTTTTCCCTCTCTATACCATCATAAAAATAATTCATTATTGCCTTTTGATCACTATCAATCAGACGAAGCACCATCAGTAAAAGCTCAGAAATTTGAATGACAAATTGACATTGAAGCCAAAATTCAATATCTTCAAGTATAAATTTGGAAACCTCCAATCCAGCATTAGACCTAGCATGTTGAGATACATCTCACTTATCATTTGTAAACATATGTCTCAACTCTTTCTTCGTCATAATAAAACATAGAAGTGATAATAAGAAATTTATTGCAGATCTTATAACAATAGGAAAAAACAAATTCCTACAATTGGTGAAATCCTTTCTCATTAAATTTAAAACTCATGCATGATTATAGATGAACTTGGTCTCTTTTTTTGCTTTCTACACATTCTCATCAATTATAAGAAAGACCTAGCATCACTTATATTTTCCATCATTAATTCAATGCAATGTGCAGTACAGGGAGTCAAAAAAAAGAATTATACTTGCTTTGTAATCTTCTTCTAGCCACTTTATAAGCATAATCATTGTCAGTAATGAACTGGACAATATTTTATGACCATACTTAGTTCACAATTTTATCAAATATTTCAAATAAAGTATTACCATTCCTAACAAAGCTAGCTACATCAATGGACTTCATAACATTAAGCCTTTTGTAGAATAAACCAAAAGATTAATAATAGGCTCATGTCTCCTATTTGTACATCCATCACACACGATTGAACATCCATAAGTAGCCCAAGTCATTCTTCTTTCATCTGAAAAACTTTTAATTTCATAAACAAAGCTACTCAAAAGTTTACCTCCATAGTTATCAATAGAAGGAGCTTTGTATTATGGATCATAAGAGGTTATAGCATCCACCATAGGTTGATAATAATAAGACCGGGAAGCATTGAATGCCATACCTAAATCATATCCCATCTAGCCATTTCCATATCTACATTATGACTCACTTCTTTTCATTGTAAGGAACTAAGAATTGAATACAAAGCTCTAGGAGTTGCTTATGGTGTAAAATTTTTTTGACACCTGTCTTCTTCCTTTCCTAGCATCAGGTACAAATGGAACATTCACTTATTGTTGGGTAGGAACACTACCACCTTCAACATTTCCACTATCACCCTGAACATCAACAAACGAACTTCCACTACAAATTTCATAATTCAATCTCTTCCTTATATCTTTCTCCTTCTGATAATCCTCAAGCAAGTCTTCGTTTGTCATTTCACATTATGACTCAATTTTTTACAAGGTTACACATCTCTTTAACCCCAGCTAAATACCTTTTTAAACTGGTGATTCCTCTACCTTTAAATGCTAGTTACAAAAAAGGAAAATATTATAGTTCTTCATCTGAAGGACCAATGCAACATAAGCTCAGGTTGGATCATTATATCTTCTTGAAGCGGTTGAATTATCAAGAGTACTTGAACTTCCTTCAATTTATTTGTAAAAATAACTAAAGACATATATCAAAATAAAGAACATATAATTTCATTATCGACTACAATCATAAAATATGTATTGTTTAACTCAAAAGGCCAAACTAACACAATTACACAATACTTATATGCTTCTTATATAATATAACTCATTTTGTATGATTACATCATACATAATTCAATTTCATCCAACTTAATTCACCGATAAGTCAAAAACCAACAATTCAAATATTCAACATACACAATTACACAATATACATATAAATCTTATATAACATAATTCGTTTTGTATGATTACATCATATGCATTTCAATTAAATCCAACATAATTCAACAATAAGTCAAAAACCAACAATTCAAGTATTCAACATACTAACTACACAATACATATATATCTTATATAATATAATTCATTTTATAGATTACATCATACACAATTCAATTTCATCCAATACAATTCACCAATAATTTAAAAATCGGCAATTCAAATATTAAACGTACATAATTACACAATATATACTTTCATATTATATAATATAACTCATTTTGTATGATTATATCATATCAAGTCAATTTCATCAAACACAATTCACTAATAAGTCAAAAACCAACAATGCAAGTATTCAACATACACGATTACATAATACACATGTCCATATTGTATAATGTATTTCATTTTGTACGATTGCATCTTCACAATTTAATTTCTTCCAACACAATTTACCAATAAGTTAAAAACCATTAAAAATTCAACATACACAATTACAAAATACACGTATTCATGTTATATAATATAATTCATTTTATATGATTACATCATTCAACCATATCATTCAACCATAAACTAAAGACATACACTCACAACTATAATATATTCAACTTCAACCGTAACTAACAACTATAAGTTTACAACTACTTTTTGTAATCTCATAATTTAATTATAAACTAATATATTTTGTTTACTTATACAATTTAATTTATAATGCTTATAATTAATTTGTTTTCTTATCTAATTTTATTGCATATTGTTACTAAAATCCTAACTCCCAACTTTGTTTTAACAATCTTTCATTTACCAATGTTAACTAACGTTCCTAGTTTCTTACCCAAATTTTCCAATGCATTAATTTGCATCATAAGTTGACAATGTCTAAATTATATTGACATTGAACCAACTCATACAAACAATTCCAAATTTCAAATCCAAATTTTCCAATGCATTAATTTTCTTCATGAATTGAAAAAATTACGTTAAAATTGAACTAACTTGCACAAACAATTCTAACTTTGAAACCCAAATTTCCCAACTCATATAAACAATTCCAACCATTATAAAACATACATACATAACCAATTATAATGCAATTACTACTCAGCGAAAAAATAAACCAAAAAAGTAAGAAAATGCAATTAAAATTTAGGTTGGTTTTGTTTAGTTTAGGTTGGATTGGCTTAAGTCAGGTTGGGTTTGGATCTAAATCTAAAAATTAAAATTCCAAATCTATAGATTTTTATGCACTTTACACTCTACACGCATTGAGCACAAAAGTGGACAATTGGAAGCGGTAGCTGAAGATCAGTTTAGGCAGTGGGTAGCTAGTGGTTACATGGTGAAATAAGGAGAGTGGAGACAAAAGTTCATGATTGTGAGGAAGAAACAAAATAAGAGAGACATCAGAGAGGGGAAGGAGAGTCATCGTCAAAGTGGAGAACTGAGAGAGCGAGCGACCAAGTGAGAGAGAAATATGAGAGAGAGATGAGAGACTAGCAAATAGTCAAGGTAAGGGTAGGTTGAGTAATTTTTCTTTCTGTAAAATGGTGCCTCAACATTTTTAAATTTATGAGATTGATCAGTATTCAACTAGTAATTTAAATATTAGCCAACACTGATGATAGGTACCATTAAACCAAGTTTCAGACTATTTTTCGACCGGTACCGATCGGTATGATACAAAACACATGATATTAGTTAAAAGGAGATAACTAGATGCTCCTGTGAGAAGATACGAGAAGATTTTACTTAGAGACTATAAGAAAAAAAAAAGCTAGGATTAAGAAGAATTGGGGGTTGGCAAGGTGGGAGATGATCATCAATAATATGGCACTGCTAGAACTTACTAAGGACATGACCGCAATAGAAAACCTTGGCGTACTAGGATACAGAGAAAGGATCTCTCATAAAGAGATCTTTGTCATTCTCATAGGTCTTGTAACATTTTCCTCTTGTGTGTTGTCTAAACTTTTTATTATATAGTACTTACCTCATAGGGATTTAGCTTATGCTTTTTCGTACTTAGCCTCTATTATTATTATTATTATTATTATTATTATTATTATTATTATTATTATTATTATTATTATTATTATTATTATTATACCTTTTTTTTAGTTTTCATGTGGGTTATTTGAAAATAATCTCTTTACTAGCTAGAGGTAAGATTGCATACGATTAGACCTCCCTAAAGCCCACGTTCAATGAGATTTTTACTGAATTGTTATACTTTTGTATTATTAACCATAATTATTATATAATCTCAATTATAATAGGTGAAGTTTTATATTTTACTTATTACATAATTTCAACCACTAATCTTTCACTTTATCTATGTTTTTTTAATTGAATTTATGTTTTCACTCCTTTGTATTTTTATATGTCAATTTATACTAAATATGTTAATTTCATCACTAATGTCACTCATTTAATTTACCTACTCTTCAATGTTCAAATAAGAAAACAAATTTGTTTTTGGTTTTCTAACTTGAAGTATACTTAAGTTTTTAAACTAATTTTTTGTTTGTTAAATCACCCTTAAACTTTTAAGAAAAGTAATGTTTAAATTTTATTTTTCATCACCAATTGAAAGTAACCAATACACACCTTCTATTAGTTTATAAACTCTGTAGAAATGGTTATTGAATGGATAATTTGGTGGTGGTACATGTTATAATTGTTAAACTAGTAAAAGCTTCAAACACTATAATATGCTTCTCATTAGAAAATAGCTATTGGATGGACAATTTGGTGATGGTATATGTTACAATTGTTAAACTAGTAAAAGCTTCAAACACTATAGTATACTTCTCATTAGAAATCATGGTTGAAACTAGCTTAAAGGAGTGTTGTGAATTTAATACAAACTGAAGGAGTTAAAATTTAACCTAATTTTCTTTGGCAGTGCTATAGAATTTGAAATATTTTTGGAGCTTGTGCACTTTCATTCATAAGATTGAAACTTTGGGAGTCTTTAGTAGCAACATTAAAGCTAGGTAATTGTTCGCAGTAATTAAATTTTCAATTTCACAAGGTTGAATAATTTCATCAACGGTTTCATCATCTTAGGCTTTAAGCATTATTCTATTTTAGTAAAATTTGATGCATTCATCTAGATTTTGTAAACTTAGGTTTGCTTTTATAAAAGATTATTTAACAAAATCCTTTACACCTTCCATTAAACTACTTACTTTCATTTTATTGATGAACAATTATGTTGAAAAATAATTTTGAATTCTTATTTAAAGTCCATTCTCTTCTCTTATTTTATATGTATTTTTGTGCATTATACTATTATGTCATAGAATCACTTATACTTGGTTGGTATATCTATTTGATAAAAAATAATAGATAGTAAATCTTTTAAATCAATAGAAGCAGGTGTTGTCAAAAGCACTTTATTGAGTAAATTTTTTTCATTGATGCAGAAGTTCAGGCCTTATGATGAATTCTTGGACCAATGACAATCTCAAAAGAAGATTTTATAGAGACCTAAATTATAAGGTAGGTAAGTTGCTGAACTTTAATCAGATGTTACTTTAATAAGAATAAAGTACGGGTAGAAGGAGACTTAAGTGTGAGGGTGAAATATGCTATTATTTAGTTTATTACTAACAATAAAAGGTTGAAAGTTGAGAACAAGAGGTTAAAAGAGAATGTTGGTATATATAATGATTGTAAGTGTATAACCGAGATGCATAAACAACATGGTGGATTAGCAGAAGTTAAAGTGATGTTGAAATATACAATTTGTGAAATTAAAAAATTGCAAACGTTAATTCTAAAAATAAAATAAGTGTTGTAATATTTGTAACTATATTTGCAGCTCTACTTATTGAAAATTTGAAGAATTTCAACTTAATCACTTTTAGTGTTATACTAGAGTAATTTGTCAAGAATCGATAAAATTTTCAAAAGTTTTTGTTATATTTAAATGTACCTATAAGTGATGGAGACAAATGTTATAATCAACTGTTGAAGACTAATTATATTATCAATTAACATGGTGAAGTTGTTTTTAATTTCATATATACTTATAAATGTTGTATTGAATACTGACGTGATCTTAAGTTATGTATGGATCATATATATGTGTGTGTAATTTAAAATCCTTGATTGAACATAGGTTGTCACATAGTTGTATAACAAGACATGTTCTTCTTTGAAAAGATGATGTAAAGATATAGTTTGATACATTGGTAGCTCAAAGGTTGTGCCATATGATGAAGCAAATATATAAGAGTACACGACCTAAAACATAGGTGTGTATATGCTCATATCCCTTTTTGAAACATATAAAGGGGTATACAACCTATAATATAAGTGTGTCTATACATATTTTTCCTCTATAAAAGCAAAATTAGAGAAATTGTAAAGTAGACAACTTGAAACAACAAGTAAAGGGGATTTGTTGAATTTATTAGGGGTATAAAATATGGGTAGGCCTTAAGGTACAATATGAGAGTTATATATATCATGGTCTATTAGAAGTAAAAGGTGCTCTGGTGGGATCCTTACGCACAAAAAAAGAATTTTGTGCGTAAGGATCCCACCAGAGCGCCTTTTACTTCTAATAGACCATGAACTAGATCAAAATCATTCTCAACAAGTCCATAATAAGTGATCCCATTTTTTTCATTAGGTTCGGGTAGAGACCAAAGGTCTTGAGCAACCGATCTGATAGGACAACTCAAAAGATAAAGAAGTATCATTAATTTCTTCAGCTCGTTCCAAGTTCGAATTACCATTTGTATAAATAAGAATCCTTTTCGTTATATGATTTCTTCTATATATATATATATATCGAAAAAGATGGTCACTCTACTCCCGAGGATGTAGGCACATTACCATTCCTTATAACTTCTCGTGTACTTTTTCTTTCTCTTTACTGTCGTATTTTTCTTTTAGCATATCTGTTAACATGTTGTATTCAATATTGAATATGGTTACCACTTAAAGGTTCAATTAATGTAAAAACAAAAATATATGATAATTAAAATACTTATAAGTATGAAGATAATTATTACAGTAATAAAAGTAATTATATTTACTTTCCTTTTCATACCAAAGCATATTTCTAAGAAACAACTTCCTATTATATATACGGTCTTTTTATACCTACTACATAGACATGCACATTTTTCAAAAAAGAAAAGAAATGAACATAACTGGATGCAGATCGAGTTTAACTTGGGTTTAAGATGGGATGTGATTACTTTCTCCTCTTTGCATCCCCCTCAATAAATAAGCTAGATAAAGTGATATTACCCCCAGTATCCTATTACAATTATCTTTGTTGGAAATCAGTTCAACCTAAGAATTTTATTTGGTAGTTATGGATCGTTTTGAGATGTTGACATCATTATCTATACATTTTTCCTTTGTTATATAAAAAAAATCACAATTGTAATGGTAAATTAGTATTTGTATGATTTGAAAAAGTATATGAACTTAAATCTTATATATTTATTAGCTTATATAGTATAACAATTAACTTGTTAAAGCGTACTTCATACCTACTGATCCTTCTAACCTTGCATTTGCCTCTCCCTCTACCTTTACCTCTACCTCTTACTTTTATTCTCTTTTAATACTACCACAATTCTATGTGTCGTGTTATTATCCCATTTCTCTTCAAAACTCAATTTTATATGAATCTTCTTCATCTATCTTTCTAATGTACTTTAATGTATACTAATAATAACCTTCACATTAGTCTCCAACTACTAAAGATCTCACTCATGTTATTTGGCATAAAATCATATTTAACATTAACTCTAGAATATGTATTGGCCTACAAACCATTGGGATATTGCAACATATCTTGAACACAAACTAGTTTCAGTTCATTTAGCATCCATAAATTGATCATTGAAGTATTACCAAAAATGTTAACTTGGTAGTCCTTTAAGATTATTTCCTTTCCATACTTTTCCACAATTAGGGGGTGCTTGGTTAACGGGTTTGGGAAGATATCATTAGGTAAGGAATGAAAAACAGTTGGTTGATTATATATTATCATAACATGAACATTATTTTTCTATCCAAGTTTTGAAGATTACTCCATATCCTCCCAAATATGATAGGAATGAAAGTCATTCCTATGTAATGCGCAAGTGTCCCATGAGAGGAGTGTCATGGGTGTGACATTCCCTATGACGCTCGTGATGGGTTATTTTTCTATTTTTCTTTCTTTAATAAAACAATATGATTAATTAGAATATGATAAAATTAAATATAATTAATTAGAATATATTAAATTTGATGTAAAACAAAATTTTCTTTTTCTTTTTTAGCAAAACAATATAATTACTTTAATACAATTAATTAGAATGTTTTAAAATTAAAAATAAATAATTAGAATATATTAAAATTTGATGTAAAACAAAAGTTTAACAAATTTACCTTTTTAGAAAAATATAATTAGTTAAAATATATTAAAATTAAATATAATTAATTAGAATATATTAAATTTGATGTAAAATAAAAATTTAACAGATTTTTATGTTTTTCTTTTTTTAGAAAAACAATATAATTAATTAGAATATATTAAAATTTGATGTAAAACAAAAACTTAACAAACTTTTATGTTTTTTCTTTTTTAACACAATAATACAATTAATTAAAATATATTAAATTGGATGTAAAACAAAATTTATCAAATTTATATGTTTTTCCTTTTTTAGCAAAACAATATAAGTAATTAAATATAATAATTAGAATATATTAAAATTTGATGTAAACCATTATTAATAGTAATAATAATCATTCCTTTGTCCTAACCAACTATCATAATTATAATGATTATATTCATTCTCGCTTTTCATTATATTCATTCTAATTCCTATTTCAATTTCCCCAAGTAAACCAAACACCCTTTTTGTATAAATCTTCCTCACACACATTCTATACTCAATATTTTGGCAATAAAGTTTTAATTGTATTAAGAAGAACCTAATGAACTATATACACCCAATTAACTAGTAATTTTATTAAGTTAAACAAATGTTAATTTAAATACTATGTAAAATATTAATGCATACCTTTTGCATGCCAAAATTAAAGGTTAAGTCACTGTCATCTCCAAGTTGTTGATATGAAATTAGAAGATTTATAAACTACCTGCATCTTTATAACACACTGTAAGTGATAAGAATATTTGATTGTTTCCATCCTTTCCAATAGTAATTAATTAACAACTATCCTTTATATAGTATCTTCAAGAAACTTTCATCTAGTCCTATTATTGGTATATAACCTTTAATATAACCTTTTACAAGTATATCGAAATAGTTATAACATCTTGCAAACATCATTTTCTTTCTACATTATTAATACTTGTTATGATTGCCTATGTTGTAACAAGGTTCATGTTCTTTACCTCCTCACCCAACATTTTTGCAAATTTATTCACATGACACTTATATATCATCTCGATGATAGTCTTTCAAATATTAAAACTAACATCTACGTTTAACTCCTTTATTAATACTATCTTTAAGTTGGAATTCTTGATTTTTAGTTCTAACTCAATCATATCTTTATAGTGGTATATTATCTATTTAGATTTGTTGAACTTGTCAATCTTGGAATTTCATATAGGTGTTTGTAGGGTCATATCTTTTAATGACTAAATCATTATCATCTCTCTTCATATTTATAAATGTAACTAAGGCCATTATGATTCATATATTACACTTATATAAGACTTGTCTTTTTTCTTTTTTTTTTTGCATTTCAAGTTATTTCCATAAAGTACTGAATAATTACTTCCTTGTATTTCTTAATATTTTAAACTTCAAACCTAAGGTGGAATAATTTATTTTGGATCATAATAAAATTTTATACTTACCTTTAATGACTGTTAGCTTCCTTATCAGAACTTGTGTAGAACTAACTCGATTATCATTCTTAATGCACTTAATCTTTATAATAATCATACCCCTCTCTTTTACATTTATTTTCTTTTTCACTTTTAGGCTTTAATTGTATCATTCGCAATCGCATCTCCACCTTCATTACTAATTACTTCATTTTAATTTCTCTAAAGCTTATGATCATTCCTTTCAATTTTGCATTTTAAATCAATCAATACTTCACTCTTATTAACCTCATTTTCATTTTCATTCTTAGGGTATACTTTGTTAACATAAGCATTCTCACCACCTTCCTTTCCACCAATGTTTACTTTCTTATTATGCATACATTCAGTAGCTTAACACCATTATTAGTGTTATCTCTAAAACTATCAGTAGTATATCTAATAACATATTTAGTAGCTTCGGCACCACCTTTATTAGTTTCACAACTAATTGAAGCTTCAACACTAATATTTGTATGCTTATCAATGCCTCTCTAACATTATTATTATTATTATTAATGTTTTCACTACCACCTCTAAAAGTTGCATAAGTAGTTGAAGCTTCACCATAAGCACTCATATCAATGGTTGTAAGCACCTATATCAATAGCAGTAAGCACACCATTATCATTATAATTTAACATTACAATGCTTTCTTCATTTATAACTTATATCATTTACATTATTCACTCTTACAAAAAGCAATCCATCCTCTATATAACCATTATCTTCTCTTTCAGCAATTTTTAGAAACCATATTACTAATAATCTCATCATCCATATTGCCTACTTATGAAACTTTGTCCATATTGTATTCTCCCTCAAGATAAGTATCCACTCTTCCATAATTTAAAACAATGTAGATTATGACTTTTTTTTTACTGTCATCTTTAATCTCAACCAATCCATCTTTTTTTAGTTTATTCTAGTGCTTTTAGTACACTTTATTTAACCTATTTGGCAATTATGTTTAACATTTCTCACAATATTAAACCAACATAACTTATTTAGGTTAATGCCTCACTAAAAATTTCTTTCCAATGATGTAGAAAAATGATTTGTCTTTATCAATTTGTCTCTTACAGTGAAACAATATTCCTTTTAAATTGATATTCCAAATCCTAAGGGCATGTTTGTTTCTATTTTATTTTATTTTTAGTTTTTTTGTTTTATTTTCAAATTCTATAAAAAATTGTTTGTTTGAATTTTTTGTTTTGGTTTATTCCTTTCAAAAATTTATAAAAATCATAAAAAGTAGTTTTTGTTTTCTATTTATGCTTTTTATAATGTGATTTACTATCAACTAAATATATATTATTTAATAGTTTAATATATGTTAATTTTAATAAGAATTATGAATAATTTAACTTTAATTAAAAAATTCATTTATTTTTAATTAAATTAAATAAATTTAATTTAAAATATAATAAATATTTATTCAAATACAATTTGACGTAATAATTAAATATATTTAAAATAAATATTAATTTATATAAATTATTTGTTTTAAAATATTTATTTTAATAAAATAAAATAATTTTGTTAATAATATGTTAATAGATATTATATAAAGGATCAGATAAATTTATTTAATTAAAATAATTTATCTTTAAGTTTTATCTAATATGTAATTATTATCAGTGGTAAAAATATAACTACAATGACATTAACAACTAAACAAATTTTCGTTTTTATTTGAAAGAAAAATAGAAAGTATCTAAAAACTAAAACAAAAACTGAAAACCACTATAAAAAACTAGAAATGGAATTAAATGGCCCCTAAAAAATGACAAAATGAAAGGCAATACTCCCCACATGTGATCCATTATTTCATTTCATATTTTTCACACATAAGATAATAAAGAACCATTACATACTTCAATTTATGCACCTTTATGTATCAGATTTATATTCTAATGTCTTCCTCCATTGTGCTATGAAAAAGGAATTCCTCTAAGCATCTATAAAAGCAAGTCAATATTGAGTTATTAAAAAACACATAAATTAACAAAAATCACAAATTTGGTTCATAAACAAAACACATTCAATAACTCAATTGATGATTATAAACAACTAAAATTTAGGATTATAAAGAATGAAATAAGAAACTATGAAAATGGAAACCCTAAAATATCATTTCACAATTTATAAATTAACTTAACTCAATGTGTTAAATTACCAATAACCAACTTCATTCACATCTTTGACTACATGCATCAACATTTCCTTGTCAAATCATTAACTAAACGAGTCTTTTCCTTTTCTTTATTCTATCCTAGATAATTTTCTGTTCTATTTGTTTTTTTATGATCAAGTACATTTTGAAGTAATTCACACGTTAATACAACACTTAGAAAACGATATTTAAGATGCACAAGAAGGGGGGTTGAATTGTGTAT
>JAOSBN010000004.1:14297884-14313748 GCA_027563595.1 Erythroxylum suave | reverse complement strand
CGTCTGCTTTTGCTTCCGTCTTATTTTGTTTGTCATCAAAATCTCTTTATACGTGAAGTCAAAATTCTGACTTAACACATTTTATGTTTTTTTTAGTTAAAACATAATGAAAGACATCATCGTAATTCTACCAGCAACAAATATTTAAACTTTCCATATATTAAGACATAAACACATGTTTTATACTTCTTAGGTAGTGATGAAAATAAGATCTGAATATGATTTTACAATTTTTTTAGGTCAATTTGATAAAATTTTAGTTCAAAAATTTAAATATACCTTATAAAAAAGTTTGAGGACTAAATTTTTTTTTCTTACACGTCTATTATAAAAGGTATAATATCAAATACAATGGTTTCATATGTAGGCTATGAATAAAATATTTTTAACACTTTTTTCTTTTTCCTTAATTTTTATAAGAAAAAGATAGAAAAATAGTTAAAAACATTCTTAATATATATATATATATATATATACGAGTAAAAATGAGATAGAAGATGAAAAGGAGAAAGAAAATAGCGGTAAGGATAAATATAGAAAAGCAAATGACAAAAAGAGAAAAATTACAAGAGAAATAAAAATAAATTATAAAAATTGATCAAACTAAAAAACTTGCTTTTAAAATTAAAATAAATATATCTAATCTTATTAAAAAATTAAACAACATATTTTTAGAATATGAAACAACTAGTATATATTTAAAATACCTAAAAAATAATTTCTAAACTTAAAACATGGGGAAATTTTTTATTTGAACAATAAATTAATTTTAAATCTTTAATGTATTGTAATATCCTAGTTTGATTATTGTACTGTGTAATGCGTTGTATATGCATTTTATAGAGTATGTTATATTTATGGTATACTAGACTAATTTAAGCATTTAAATACATTATTGAGGATTTAATGGAGATCACAGATAGACCAAAGATACTTTTGGACTCGATTGGAAATTTCTCAAACAATTTTCCAAAACTTTGAAAAGCTATGGAATGACTCCAAACGAGCTTTAAAAAGCCTTGAAATGTGCTTTGAGGATTTAGGTGACACTTTTAAAAGAAATTCGGACGATTTCAGTGCGTAGTATTTTCGGATGAATATTGAACTTTAGTGAATGGTATTTTTGTTGGAATCGGAATTTTGGGGACCCAACCTGAAAACTAAACAAAAGAGAGAATTGAAAATGTCCAAAATAGGTGTTAGAGTCTAATGATAGTAAAACGGATTGAAAATAATTCTGATCGGATGGATTTTAGGAATTTTGAAGTTTAACACTTAAAATGCATTTTTTGGAAAATAATGGGTATTAAGGATTTTAAACCCATTCAAAAAAATTTTAAAGCATACAATCATTAAGTATTGACCCTAATTTGAATATTTCATGGTCAATTTGATGATAAGACGATTGTGAAATATTTTAGGGTTTAATTCAATTAGTTGGTGAATTAAATGTATTAAAGGGCAATTTGGTCTTTTTGTATTCATTGAAGGACAATTTAGTCTTTTGTATTCATTAAAGGGCAATTTGGTAATTTTACAAGAAGTTAGTGGATTGATGAGCCATTAAAAGAGATCCAATAGGAAGGTGACATGCGGAATCCATTAATTGAGTACAAAGCAAAACTCAAGACATTTTGCTTCATTCTTTTAACATAGTCGTGAGAATGAATGGAGAGAGAGTTGACCAAGAAGAACAAAAGAAGAGAGAGAAAGGTGAGTTATGACCATTGATGAGAGAAAGGAAAGAAGAGAGAGGAAAAAGAAAAAGAGAAACGAGAAGAGAGGTTCGGCTATGGCCATGGAGAAGTGATTGAAAGCATTTTTCATGCTCTTATACCTCCAATCAAGTATCCCATAGGGTTCCATTGTCATCCAAGTGAAGAGGAAAAGAAAATGGGTAGGTACGTTTACTAGTTTTGTTGAAAAATTAGGTTTGTAGTGTTGTAGTTTTGATTTTGTTTTGACGGTGTAAATTGCACCCTTTTGACGTAATATCAAGGTTTGATTGCATTGGAAGCAATTCGGAGAAGAAAAATCAATAAAACTAACATATGGAGCTTTGGTCAAACTTGGTCAAAGGTGAGATCTATTGTCTAAAGTGTTTTATGTTGTTATTTGATTATTTAAGATTAATGAATGACATTAGGGAGTTAGTTTATTGATGAAAGAATGGAAGAAAAACCATGCAAATGATTGGGTGAGTTTTCGACCATGGATAGGGTTTTTTAAATGAATTATGATCCAAAAATCTAGTTTGATGTTTTATGATGTTCATATCATAATTTTGATGCTAGCGAAGTAAAGAAATGAAATAAAATTGATTTGAAATTGGTTTTGGTTGAAATTTGGCCCAAAGTGCACGATTTTGGTAAAAAAATTTGTTAATGAAATTTTATGACTAAAATTTGTGTATTAAATATCATAGAAGTGAATTTAGATTGGTTTTAAGTGTTAGAAATCAAATGTAATTGAATTGGAAATTTTTAGTGTAAAATATGTTAAGTTTAGCCTTAAAGACATTTTTGGTATAAAAGTATGGTTATCATGTAATGACCATGTGAATGTGATTAAGGATGGTCATTAAGTGTATTTGTGGTATTGGAATGATTAAATGAAGTGTTATGTTATTAGTTGGAGAAAAGTTAGTATATGGATTGTATGTGGAAAGTAATGATGTTGACTTGGTTTATGGTGTATTTGGTTGGAAAATGTATCAAGGAGTAAAATGTATTTATATAAGGTTTTTAGATCGGAAAATGAAGACAACTAAAGGGTTTCAAAGTGGTGATATGGAAACTAGCAAGTTATGAGTGTATTTTAAATTGATTTTTATGCAAAAGGTTTTCTTCACTTTAACATGAAATGAACATTTATGTTGAGTTTTATGTGAGAGTTTTTCAACTATTTTATATGAATAAATTCTTTTAAGAAGAGTTGATGGCATGTGATTTTAAGTTATGCATTCAATTCTATGATTATAAGATTGAAAGAAGTTGAAAATTTGAAACATCAGATTTTGTAGTTTCACGATCGTGACAGTCCTATAATTAATTTAAAAAATTTTATAAGTTGCCTTTTCGTTGCGAAATGGTTTAAGTTTTATGCCAAGAGTTAAGGTACTAAGAAAAATGATTTCGTTTCTTTAACTTATGGTACACTAGGCTCATTACATGTTATTATACTGGTCAGAGTATTCCAACCATGGACGGCATTATCCAGGGGCATCAATTACTATCAGCGGGTGGTATTATGTCTATCAGTACTCCAATAAGTTGCCCTCTGCACGTACAAAGTATGTAAAGTGCTAGCAAAAATTTGTCACGAGTAAACGATGTAGAACTAGCTCTGTAACTTATTATAGATAAGCGATGTATAACCAGTTTTGTAATTACCGGTTTATAGCGGTTAACCTATTATCGGTAAGCAATGCAAAACCTACTTCGTAACTAGTGGTTAAGCAATCTCAGGTAAGCAATGTAGACCAGCTCTATGACTTCATGCTATGGTTATTTAAAAAGTAATTTGAGAAGCATTGTATGGTACCAATTCTAGTGGATGACTTATTTCCAGTATAAAAGTTTTTAGAAAACTTATTGCCACCACTGTTTATTGTTTAAGAAAAAAGGAAAAAGGAAAATGGAAACTTCTATATTATAAGCTTAATTTTGGAAAAGTATTTCAAAATAGTATTTTAGACAAATTTCAAAAAGTTACATTATTATCATATTTGATGATGCTCGAATAAATTATTATGGAAAATGCTTTACCATGAGCTTTATGATTGTACAAGAATATTGTAGTTATGTTGTTATGAAAAGTTCAATTTTTTTAGTAAACTAATTACACTCACTAAGCTCGTTTAACTCATCCTTATTTTCATGTTTTAAAACAAACCACCCCAGGTATATGTATAGGTGCTGCAGTAATTGGGACTCCACTAAAGGATTAGTTGTATCATTAGGTGCTGTTGTATTAGTAAAAATTATATGATTATAAATTTCATTAATGCATAAGAGAGAATTCATTATTCTTTTATTGTTAATAGGAAAAAGTTTTAAGTAGGAAAATTTAAATTTATTGAGTAAATCATTTTAAATTTAATAAGGGATTATTTGTAGTAACTAAAGTTGAAAAAGGAAGCAAAGAATGGCTAGATAGAGGCTCTCCATCATCTTTTTATTCTAGCTCTCATCCTATGGCTTATTCAATCTTCTTCCTATAGGGGTCATATCATTTTGCACAAATCTTTCAATCTTCTTCCTACAAGGCGTCATATCATTTTGCACAAATCTTTCTTCTCCTTCGTTACTCTTTAGCAACTTACCGTGACCTTTCTTCTCATTTAGAAAACTCTGGCAAATATTTCACCCTCTCCCTTATATTCCACTTACCTTAGTTTTTTGATCCATTTCTTTTAGACTTATAAAGAGCCCTTTATGCCCAATTTCTAGCATTCTATTTAGGCTTCCTCACTTGCAAAAGGAGGAGAAGGAAAATGTCGAGTTTCATCCATTTGTTTCTAATATTTCCTGCCTCTAATCCTTGTTACCATTTTGGTAGCAACTTTTTAAACAACAAGGTTCCTTAGCAATATCCTTTCCTTGGTTAATATAAGGCTCTCTGCTTGATAATGGAGGTTTATTAACTTTATGTGATCAAACCTTTCCACCCCTATCTAGCTTAAGGCCTTCTCCATCTAACCTTAACTCAATAGACCTTCCAAACTTGGTAAATCTCACATTGGTTAATGATTCCCTTACAAGGAACTAGAGTCACACTAACGCATGTAAATCCTAAAATGAATTGAAAGAAAGTTTTAAGTGAAATCGAGGATAGCTTGTTAGAGTTTTGTCTGACAGTTATGAAGGAAAAGAGAGTATTGGCGGCACCGAGTTTAGAAACCCTAAAAATATGGTCAGTAATGTTTGTTGTTTCCTATCATTAATTTATGGGCTTAGAAGTAATAAGGTGTTACTTATAGAGGACAACATGATCTTATTCTAATTTAGCTTAAAACACAACATGAAGGAGATTATGAAAGTTGGTTTATAGAATGTCCAAAATAACCCTATTTTTAAGGTTTATAGAATGTCTAAAATAACCCTATCTTTATACAACCATGGAAACCAGGTATTTACTTTAAATCAATTAAGAAGGTGAAAATTCCTCCTTGGATTAATGTACATAGGATCCCCTTGGAATATTGACCAATAAAATGTCTTAGCTCTCTTACTAGCTTTATTTGTAAACCAATTCATACGGATGAGAACACAACCTTGAGCAAAAGAATAATTTAAGTGGGAGTGTGTGTTAATATAAAAATGTCAGTGGAGCTACCAGATAAAATTCCTATCTTAAAGCTAAGGGAAAAGAGTACCTTACTAGAGGAAGTTGTTATGGTGTCCTATGTATGGAAACCAAAAATTATGGATTAAAATAAGAAATAAGGACTGACTGAGAAAATTTTTGCTAAAGTTGACTATAATTAGCTGATGTAAATGGATAATACAATAGAGAGGGAAATATAAGGATACAATGACAACCATAACTCAGGGACGTGCATATAAAAAAAATAGGTGTGAACAAGATTGTGGAGAATAAACGAAAAAGTTTGCAAGTCTAAGAAGGTAAGAATTTGATGGAGAGTAGTGGTGCAAGTTCTATAAAAGAGTCTAAGGTTTGGTAAGTTCTTATTAAGAAGTGTTGAATATCAGTGAAGTGGAGAATATCAGTGACCAAGAAGGGCTAAATATTTTTAACTGAAGTCAACCTACTAGAATAGAGGAAGATTTTATAGAGGATAGTCAAAGGAAGTCAATTAAAAAAAGAGATCCAAGGGTGTGAAAACCATTTGTTCCTTTAAATGCCATTAGTAGCTTGGAACGTTAAAGGAACCAATTCCTAAAAAATATTAAATTTAAAGGATTCTATGTTAGAGAATAAACCTCTAATAATCCAAGCTTAACTTAGAGAACATGAAGAATTTGGATTGTTAGGGAGCATTAATTTTTTTCTTCAAATCATTCATAGCACCATTATAGGAGTATCATAATGGGCTATGAAGATCAATTAAGATGGAAATGCTTACAGGAAGTGATCAATCGATAAATATATCATCTTATTTCATTTTGGCAAAAATCAAAGCCTCTCTCTCTCTTATGTATAAGTCTAATTTTGAATTTTAGAGGGGGAAGTTTTGGGAACTAACTAATATGGTTCATTCAAACTACACAAGTATATGGATTATCATAGGAGATTTCAATGGTATGCTCTTTAAGTCAAAAGAGGAGGGTAATAATTCATTTAGAAATTTGTATAAGGATTTTATGAAATTATTATAGGAAGTAGGAGCAATAGACTTAACAGAGCTACAGACTTCTTAAAACTAATATATACAAACATACATGGTCCATTCTTTACAATATCTTTGAATGGACAACAATAGTTTATCACGTTCATAAACAACTCAAGATACGGCTACCTATATATCAAAAACATCAACAACAATAACACCCAATATAAATCCTATTGATACGCGACATCTGGTGAGGTCTTGTAGTACATATCCTTATCCCTAACTAATAGAGATATTTGATTGCAAGGTTATACAAGCTAAGTTTTACTATTTATTAATCTTGGTAAATTCTGCAAGCACACGGGTCGTTCGCATTGTCCTAAGGTATTGATCCCATGAGGAAGCCTAATCTAGTCCTAAAATATAAGGTCGTCCTAAACTACGATAATTCAAAACAAATAACTAATTTAGAAATTAAATCAATCAACAATCAATTATGAGAATTTAAAGTACCGAAGTGTAACAAAATAACAATCACATAACCCAACCTAAAATCATCCTAGAAATCACCAAGTGAGAGAAAGGGGATTTCGATTCGAAACGAATGAAAACCTAACCAATTATACAATCACTGAATTAATAAGTCTAGACAGTCCTAAGGTGAATTAGACTCTCTCTCGAGTTATAATTTTTAACCCTAATTGATAATCCATAATTTAATTTATGAAATTATGATCTCTCAATTCACAATTGACCCAAAACCTAAATTAGTTCTAAAATTGTCTGCCAACTTAACAGGAATCTATGCTCGATCTCTCATTACATGATTATACCAGTTTGATTCATTTTTCTACCTATCAATTCACTTAACTTTCGTTAGCCCAAATTTATTTATTTTCACCTGACTTACCCTCTCAGTTTGTTTCTAAATTATTAAGAGCAAAATTGAAATCACAATCAAATCAATAAAAACATAATCAATTAAATTTTATTAATCTTAAGAGTCAAAATCCAAAAGTGATTATAAACATAAACTCAAAATTCAACACAACTATTCTCAACACCTATATTGATTACATACATGAATAAAACTAAAATAAATGGAAAATACTATTAGAAACAGAATTTCGGAAGCGACGACAGTGGGAAACTACCTGTTCCGGGAAGTAAGTCGCCTCTATCTCGTCTTTGTGTCTCCCTTCCTTCGTCTCCTTCCTCAATCTCTTGATCTCTCTCTAGGTTTCTCTCAGAATTGACTAAATCAAGCTCTCTTGCACGACTCTCTAGGCTTTCCAAAAACTATTGCTGCTATCTCATCATGCTCTATTTATTCTATGGAAGCCCTAAGTCAAATTCAAGGTTGAAACGATTTGAAAAATCTTGCAAAACTTGAGTTTTTGCATCAGCCTGACCCAGGCCATAATTGTGGCCAATGCCTAAACCTTTCTATCATGATTGTGGCTCAATGTGCACGATCGTGGATTGACTGGAAGCTCTTTGTCACAACCATAGCCCAATGTGCACGATTGTAGCCTGGCTACTGCTGGCTCGCCCCTCTCTGTCAGGATCGTGGCTCAATGTGCACGATCATAGGCTATGTCTTTGGCCCGAAACTCTTCGCATCTTCTTTTTTCTTCACCATTTACCCTGAAACACTAGTACACACATCAAAGTACCTAAAAAATATAACATTTAAGCTCAAAGACGCATACTATCCAATAAAAACATTAAACACCTAAACTAACACAAGTAACATATAAATGCACACTCAATACTCAAATTCACACTAAGTACATAACAAATTACACCCTAAACATTATACAATTCACAACAACATCCCCACACTTAAACATTTTCTTGTCCTCAAGCAAACAAAACAAAAAAAAACACAATAAATATAAAGCACACAATACAATAATGAGACAATGGCTTTAACGTCATGAAATAAATTTAAGTTTGACCACAATCTGACAAGTTATGTCTAATCATAACAAGCAAAATCTATGTCTAAGGGCTTTGAGCTAAATATACAAATTAATCATGATCTAAGTGTTAATTCATTTACCCTTTTTAATTGTGCACACACATTAATAAGTCTTTGTTCCTTCAGACTTTGTAACTGTTCCTAAATATATTGTCATGAAAAGTCAACCTATTTACAAGAACGGTAGGTTTTATTAAGGGGGACACTTTTTTTTTTGAACATGGAATTAGCCTTTTTATGTGGAGGCAAACATTGGCAATGAATGTCGATCTGGTTACTCAACTAAGTCAAGTTTAAATCGCTTGGTTGAAACATCATTATAGCCTTTTAATGCAAAGGCACACATTTGTGATGCGTGTTGATCTGGTTACTCAGCTACATCACATTTTCAACTAGCTACTAACTCTATTCATAACCTGAAGGTCAGTGGAATAGTAATTTATTAAACACAGAAACCACAATTTTTTATTGCCTACCTTATTGTTCTAGTTATTCGTTTTCATGAAAAAATACTAGTAAAGCTACTTACGATGAAAAGCCTAAAATTATGAATGAATGTGGCAACCTAGAGGGTGCTAAATTTCCTGTAAGTCCTAATTAAGCTGTATATTGATCCTAAGAACCTTAATTCACTAATTTTGCGAGCTAATGATCATTCACAATTTAATAGACTATGGTCAAAATTGAAAGAATTTCACTCCATATAAGCCATTAACACATTCAAACACCTCATACAATGCAACCTAACACTATCATACCATATGCAAAATCACATTCCAAAAGCAAAAATCCCTCCTCACACTTGAACAAGACATTGTCCTCAGTGTGAGAAGGAGCACACAAACACATAAACGAAAAGGAAAGACATAATTAAAGTAAACAAAAAACAAATAAAAATAAACAGAACTGAAGGCTAATTTGGGAAAGAAATTTTAGAAAAAAATTGTGTTAGAAATCAATCCTATAGAGAAGGAGGTGGTGATGGTGTTGGAGGTGGCAATTGAATGCCTTGAGACTTGAAATACCAATGGGTCATTGGATCTCTTGGCTTTGGCATCGTTGTGTACACACCACCTCCGTTAGCGTTTTGTTGGTTTCCGAAATTACATCTAAAACCTTCTTCCAACCTTTCTCTTCCTCTTCCTCTGATTCTTCACTAGTTGATTCCTTTTGTGCCTGCTAAGGTGGCGCTGAGCTAACACTCGCCTAACTCACCCTGGTTCGAACATGTTTCTTTGCACTGATATCCCTCAGTTCCATGTTTGTGAAATGGATGATCTCAGCCCGAAATAAGTGATGATGGTTGAGGAAGTTAGGGAGTGAACCCCTCTGTTCCATACCAAAATGCTCGGCAATGGTAGACACAATGTATCTCATTCCCAAATGGTTGCTCCGCTTGTGCGGAGCTGCAGCAATGGCTTGTAGAACATGTGTGGATGTGCATACTAGAATAATATAGTCCATGCACCACAATATGAAAAGTTCCTTGGGGGAACACTTGTTGGTTTCTGACTTGTCCAAAACCAGCTGCACATAAATTTGTGTAGCAATAAGTGTTCATGGGACTTGATAATGTTGTTGTGTGCATTTTTGGCATAGAAACGCTCAATCCTAGTAAACTCATTCTAGTACTGAGAAGGACGAAAATTGTCATGTTGATCGATAATGGTGGATTCGGGGAATCCATACATCTTGCACATGAGTTCTACGTTTAATTCATATGCTCGTCCTCCTAATCTAAACCACAATTCTTTTGGATTTTGGGTCATAGGTCAAGGTCGTGAAAATTTCTACTCTAAGCTCCTCATAAACAAGGAATTAAAACCTAATGAATTGAGCCTATAGGATCCTCTTGGCTAGGTTTTCTACTCACTCACGTAATTCCAGCCTATTCAATGTATCAAAATCAAAATTTTTAGGCGCTACAACTTATCTAACACGAAGGGATCGAAAACGAGTACTTTCCTCCTTGGTATAGATAGGAATGGTGCTCCGAAGTCCGCTGCTCAGCTCCTTCTCCCCCGTTCCGTGAGTTGCTGTCGTCTACATGGCTCTCATCGGGCTGTTTGCTTGATACGTGGCATGATTAAATAGAATTTGCAAAAAAAATCGAAAGGTTAAAATTTGTAGTGAGAGGTAAGAGTGTTTGAAGGCGAGAATTGTAGAGAGATAAAGTGAAAGTGAATGAATTTAGAACTGAATATATAGGTGGTAAAAAGGTAAAAATGGTTTAGAATTTTCGAGCCCCCTTATTTCTACAAAGTTGCAGGCCACGATCGTGGCCTAGTCACCACTTCTAAATTTTTATCCTTTGTTCTTTTTTTAGTCTTTTCTCCTTCAATCCTAGTTCTTTTGTGGCCCTCTTTCACCTCTCTTTTCAAGCGTGCTCAATTGTCCACACTATTCTAAAAACCTATCATTTTCTCAATTTTATTCAAAACAAAAACAAAAACAAACCTAACTACATAATTTAATTGTTCTAACTAAAATTAAACAGCTAAATTTTCCATGGGTTGCCTCCTATGCTTAAGGTGGTTGGAATGAATGGTCTAATGGTAGTGTTGCCATTAATTGCAAAGTCTAAACTTGAGCTACCATATTGCAGTTACCACTGTCCTTGCAATTTTCTTTGCCTTGCCTTCTCCTTTATGAATGCTTCTTCCGAAAAGCATTTCTAGGATCCTTAATGTCCTCCCATTCTCCTCAAGGTTCTAGTTCTTTAGGATCCATTGGAGGTGACGAAGCTTCATACTCTCTGTTGGTCACCTTGAAAGTTATATGCTCAGTCCCTATTCGCAGAGTTAATTCGCCCATCAACATCTCGTAGTGGCCAAAAAACGGTCGTCTAAGAATTATTGAGGTGTCCCCTTCTTCATTAATGTCCAAAATAAAGAAGTTCGTGGGGAAGGTAAATTTACCAATCTTTACGGGCACATCTTGAATAAATCCCAACGGCTTATGTGAAGTTCTATCAACCATCTTGGCTAGAAACTTGGTGGCCACTAACTCTGTCAACCTCAATTTTAAACTGAAGGTGTAGGAAATCATGTTTAGGCTTATTCCTAAATCCACAAATGCCCTGTCTATGATAATCCTGTTGATACTGTAGGGGATAAAAAAGTCCCCTAGTCCCTCCTTCTTCATAGCTATATTGAGGTCATCTTTCAGTGGTCGCTCCTTACCATTCTTTGTGACGGACTTCTTTAAATTGAGCTTTGTTTGTATTTGTTTCGTCCCCTCTTTGACCTTGTTCAGCTCAATTTCCTGTAACTTCTCTGCTTCCCTCTTTCCATAATACTCCCACTAAGCGAAAAATTAATGCGGAAATACCCGTCAGGTTACTTTGACTAACTTGCTCATGGGTTCCTTCGGAAGGTCTTCTTCCTCTTCTTCTTTCCCTTCTTCCTTCTCTTGCACTTTTGCGGCTTCTCCATCCTGTGTTTGAGTAATGACCATGATATGTTCCTTCATATTGGACTCGGTGTTGCTTGGAAGAGTTCTAGCATTCTAAGTAGACATTGCTTTTGTTAACTAGCCCGCTTGGACTTCTAAATTATGTATGGACGATGCATGATTCTTCATGACTTGCTCGAATTTACTCTCGAGCCTCCTATGTGCCTCTTCCATGCATTCGATCTTGTCTAAGATCCTGTCTAACTTTGACTCCATCGAGCTTGCTTTGTCCTGTTGAAAGTTCGATTGCCCTTGAAGCTTGAACTGACACTCCATTGTTGTTGTTCAACTAGGAGAAGTTAGGGTGATTCTTCCACCCGGGGTTGTATGTATTGGAGTAGGTATTACTAACCCCTCCTCATCCAAATTGCACCCACATGTAGTTTACTTGCTTCTGGCTATCCTCTCTCATTAGGTAGCAGTCCACGGTTTCATGGTCTAATTATCCGCATAACTCACACTTCAACTGTGTGGCCTTCACTTGAGTTGAAGATTAAACCTTTATATTACTGAGTTGTCACATCAAATTTTTGATTTTCGGTTACATCTCTGTCATCTAATTGACCACGACAACTCCCTTCTACTCTCTAAAGGTAGTAGGTTGCCTACTTCTCTCACTCACCCATAAGTAGCTGTTGCTCACCATCTCCTCTATCAACCCCTATGCTTCATCAACAACCTTCTTCATTAAAGAAGCTCCTGAAGCTGCATTGATCATGCCTCTAGTAGGTGGGTTCACTCCGTTGTAAGAAGTCTGCAGAAGGAATAAAAACAAAAGTTAAAAACTAGCCTAACACCTTAAACTATATAACTAAATGTCGCTTTCCCTGGCAACGACACCAAAAAACTTGATCGTAAGGATATAATGCTAAGTTTTACTATTTATTTCGCAAGCGCACAGGTTGTTCATGTAGGACCTAAGGTGTCAATCTCACAATGAAGCCTAATCTAGTCCTAAAATCTAAGGTCTTCCTAAACTACAATAATTCTAAACAAATAACTAATGCAGAAATTAAATCAATCAATAATCATTTATGAGAATTTAAAGTTTCAAAGTGTAACAAAATAGTAATCACACAACCCAACCCAAAATTAACTTAGAAATCATCAAGTGAGAGAAAGGGGATTTTGATTTGAAACTAATGAAAACTAAGCCAATTATGCAATCACTAAATTAACTAGTCTAGACAGTCCTAAGGTGAATTACTCTCTCTTGAGTTATAATTCTTAACCTTAATTGATAATCCCTAATTCAAATTATTGAATTGTGATCTCTCGATTTGCAGTTGACCCAAAACCTAAATTATTTCAAAAATTGTTTGCTAACCTATCGAGAATCTATGCTCAATCTCTCGTTATACGACTCTCCCGATTCTCTACCTATCAATTCACCTAACTCTCATTAGCCAAAAGTAATAATAATAATAATAATAATAAATGATGAAAAAGAACGAGAATTAGTAGTAGTAGTAGTAGTCGTAATAGTAGTAGTAGCAACAGTAGTAGTAGTAGTAGTTGTTGTTGTAGTAGTAGTAGTAGCAGTAGCAGTAGCAGCAGCAATAACAATGACAATAGTAAAAGGAATAGTAGTAGTAATGAAACCAATAACAATAACAATAATAATAAATCAAGCTAAAACCCTTAAAGGTAAGTACTACTTATTTACATGACGGTTAACTATGTATCATTCATAAGAAATCTTAATCTCTAGATGTATTTAAATTTTTTTTAAGAAGTTGAAGCTTAACTTGGAAAAAGGATTAAGTGAATCAAATATGACCGTGTTGGAGAATACTATGGCAGATATAATGGTTTGAGTGAATAATGCCTAATACCCTTTTCCAAATACCTTGAGGAATATGGATTGTCCCATAGTACACCATGCCAAACACTTGTAATATAAACGGTGTAGATAAAAGACGAAATAGAACATTTAATGATATGGTAAGCAACATGATTTCTTACTACTAGAATCCCTCTAGGGTGAGGTATTAAAAACTACAACTAACGTAGTTGATAAAGTTCCAAATAAGCAAATATTAAAACCCATTATGAGTTCTAGACAGAAAAGAAGGCTAGATTGAATCATTTTACTCATTTGGCATTATCCAATAGAGGTTAGGTTGTATAGGCCAAATGAAAATAAACTAGATTAAAGAGGTGTTAATTGCTACTTTATTGGATACATAGCATGATCCAAGGGTTCAAGTTTTATTATCCCACCACTAAAGGAATTTTAAGACAAGGAATGTCAGGTTCTTTTAGGAAGCTAATTTTATGAGGAGAGATAAGGTAAGAGACTTTGTCTTAGAGGAGGAGAGTGTCACTTTTCTCCAATTTATTGTTGAAATCAGTCAAGAAGTAACTCTAGATCAAGATAATGTCCCTCCCTTATAAATTCAAGAAGTTAAGGAGATCTATTAGAGAGAGAAGAAATGCAGTTCCAGATGATTATATTATATATCTCAAGAACATGAATATGACATTGGGATGGTGGAAGATGACCTAGTTAACTTCCATCAAATGATACAAAGTTCTAACTCCTAAAAGTATATTAAAGCCGTGAATAAGGAAATGAAATCTATGAAATACAATGATGTTTGGGCTCTTGTCTAATTACCTAAAGGTGCAAAACCCATTAATTGCAAACGGATATTTAAGAGGGATTCTAAAGGGAAAAGTAGAAAGATACAAGGCACGTCTAGTTACTAAAGGCTAAAGGAAGGCATTGATTATAAAGAGCTCTTTGATTTCTTCGAAAGACTTTTTTAGAATCATCATAAAATTAGTAGTGCACCTTGATCTTGAGTTACATTAGATGGATGTTAAGTCTGCGTTTCTCAATGGTGACATTAATGAGATGATTTATATAGTGCAACCATAAAACTTTGTGTCAGAAGATCTAAAAAAAATGCTTTGCAAATTAAAGAAAACCATTTATTGGCTTAAATAGGCCTCTTATTAATGGTATTATAAGTTTCATCAAATTGTCATCTCATCTAGTTTTAAGATGAATATGATAGATAATTGTGTATACCATAAGTTCAATAGGAGAAAACTTATTGCACAAAACTAAATATTTAACATGGTATTTAGTTTTATATGTCGATAATATACTACTTGTTTATAATAATGTAGACTTATTGCACAAAACTAAGAGAATTCTATCTAGAGATTTTGAGATGAAAGATACTGGTGAAGCTTCTTTTATATTAGGGACCTAGATGCATCAAGATTGTTCTTAAGGTATTCTTAGATTATCACAAAAGGGCTACATCAAAAAGGTTCTCAAAAGATTTGGCTTACAAAACTGTAAATTAGGTGATACCCTTAAATTTCAAGAAGACAAATTTATTATTAGTTCGTGCCCTAAGAATGATTTTGAGGCTAAAGAGATACAAAAAATTCTTTATACAATACCAGTTAGGAGTTTTATATATGCTCAAGTATGTATGCATCTAGATATTGCGTACATTGTTAGGATGCTAGGGAGATATTTAATCAATTCTGGTCTTTACCATTAGGTAGCAACCAAATGAGTCATGAGTTATCTACAGAAGACTAAAGACTGCATGCTCATATGTATGAAATTGGATCATCTTGAACTCATTGGATATTTTGATTCCAATTTTGTTGGATGTCAATATAGTAGAAAATCTACTTTAGGTTATATCTATATATTGGTTGAAGGACCTATTTCTTGAAAGAGTACTAAACAAACACTCATAGCTTCTTCTACCATGGTTGTAAAGTTTATAATATGTTATGAAGCATCTAATTATGAATATGGCTACAAAATTTTAGCACTAGGCTACAAATTATAAATGCATTGTGTTGGGACCCGATCTGGGAACCGGACCCCAACCAGAAAATGCGGAAAACGAAGCGGAAAAGGAAACGAAAATTTTCGAAACGAAGATGAGGTTCGAATCGAAACGCAAAACGATAGCAGAAGCAAATCGAAAACTTAGCAAAGTGGATCCGACATCCGAAAACAAAGAACGGAGAAAAATGATCGCGTTGGAAACCTTAAGACTAATCCAATCTGAAACGGCATAAATTTTTTTTTTCATTCATTTCATCTCTATTCAAAACTTATACAAATCAAAACAATATAATTTCCCCATTTGGA
>JAOSBN010000004.1:14280778-14297784 GCA_027563595.1 Erythroxylum suave | reverse complement strand
TGAAAGTTGTAGGGCTTGGTCTGAGCTTTCTATTGATATATAGATTGTAATTTTTGGGTTACTGGATTGGAAGTTATAGTGATTTGAAGTGAGGGGGTTAAAATTAGGAGCGTGACATACCCAAGTTACCAAGGAAGTCACGATCGTTACCAGGTACGATCGTGACATCCCCAAGTCACCGGGTCGCGATCGTAACACAGCACGATCGCAAGGTGGTGCGATCATGACAATTCAGAGTCCGGCCTTTTGCGATCGCGATCGCGATAGGGCAAGAAACTCGCGGTTCGCAACCGCAATGTCTTCAAATTTGTGACTTCGCGATCGCAACAAGATCGCGATCGCGAGCCACTGGTCTCTAGAAGACAACCCGCACTGCCTCTCGTTTTATTTATTTATTTATTTATTTTTAGTAAATTTTTTATTCTTTGTTTATTTTATCTATGAAATTTTTTGAATTTAATGGTTGAGTGTTATTTTATGTTTCCTATGAAATATCCATTAATTATTATATAACAGTCAATTGGGGTTATTAAATCATTTTGTTTTTAATAATTAAATTACATGTCCAAAATGATTTTATGACCCCACCACAAATCTTTCGTGGCTAGAATAGTTTTTTTATTTAAATTCAAGTGTGATTTATTTATTATTATTGTAATAAATTTCTAATTGGTGACACAAAGTCGTCATAAATTACGTATGGGGAACAGGGCCAACAACTATATTTGGGTCGTTTTCTGAAGAATCGCACTCACTTGTCTTCATGGAACAAGAATGAGAAAGATTGGGGCAAGTAAAGAAAATAAAATAACAAGATCATGAAGCAACATAGCTTACAACCATTTAGAAATTTTCATAACAAAGCAACGTAGGATGGCTGGCAAGAGGACAAAGCTTGGATAGGTGTTAACTGCTAAAAGATCTTGGTGGAAAACTACACTTGAAGTAAATAACATATGAAAGAATGGAAGGTGAAGCATGTCTACTAGAATTGTTGCATAGCCATGAGACATGCCTCATAGCTATGTAGTATTTTGCCCATACAAGCCAGCTACCAAACTTTTAAGGTATAAAGAAAAGGTAGAAAGAAAAGGAGCAAAAGGTAGTGTAGAGTGAAAGCAAGGAGAACCAAAATGATCAAAGCAGAAGAGCAAAACGCTAGCAAAAATAAAAGAAAGAATGTAGTAACTCTCACACGGGTTTTTTCGCTGGGACAGTTATGAGACATGAAAGAATAGGAATGTTTTTTGGTTGGGAAAAGCTTTAGGATTTTTGGGAGAGAATAAAGAGAGAAACCAAAGCTCTCAACTGTGAGAGACCTATGGAGGGGTAGCTTCCCAACGTTAGTTTAAAGGTGACATCGACACCGACGACTCGATTAAGCATTCCTTTCTTATATTTATTGTTTCTTTCTCTCTTTAGTAATTTATTGTGTTATCCTATGTCTATTGTTTGGGTATTGTGAAAAGATAATTTGAAGGCATTCATTGGATCATTTTGTTACAAACCTATTGCTAGAATTTTGATATAATTCATAATTTTTATATTGAAATTCATTTGACTAATGGTTTGTAATTATTAGGGATAACATAACTTAGGTTAAATGACCCCATCGTATCTAGTTGTTTCCTTGATTAATTGGTTTTCCTAATTCATAATACAACTTCCCAATTAAATCTAAAGATCGTATCCTAGGTTATTCGGTAGTTAAGTTTAATTAACAATTGTATTTGGATTAAACATAACCTAAGGGAAAACTAGGGTTAGTAGAGTTTATTGTTAACCCATGATTAATAGTTGCTAGGAGAGGTAAAAGACCAACAAATCAATGAAATATTTTGAATTAGGGTGTAGGCCAAAATAGAACTAAAGAACTAGGTTCCTAACAAATGAAATATGTGGAATTAGGGTGTAGGCCGAAATAGAACTAAAGAACTAGGTCCTTAACAAATTCACCACTTTCATCATTTTTCGCATATTTTCTTTAATTTGCTTTTGTTAGTTTAGTTTCATTTTATTTTCTTATTTTAAAACCAAAACCACCTAAAACTAAGCACCAGTTATTTTCATTATGAAAGCTAACCGAACACTCTCTTTGGGATCAACCTAGACTTACCACTGCTATAGTAGCAGTAGGTCTAATTTTATTTTGATGTAGCATTACATCACGCTACTTATTAATTTTGACACCATTGCTGGGGAGTGTAATGCTTAGTTTTTGTTCTTTATTTTAATTGGTGTGTTGTACATATTTTTTCAATTTGTTTCTTTTAAGTTTATTATTGATCTTTTCACTTTCTATTTAGTATCAGTGATTTGAAATTTGAAACAAAAATATATATCCATGGATGAAAGTAGTTTCTTTCATAACTCATTCCCAACATTAAAATTATAATTGGAGTGATCATACAAATTTTAATTATGGATGGGATAATAAACATAATTACTTTTATGATAGTATGCAGGACACACGACAATTCTCATATAGACCAGAAGATTCTTATCACGATATAGGTACATCTCTGGATGACCTTATTAAGACTTCTAATCCTAATAGTAATCAACTTCAACAAGATATGCTACAAATTCAACAGAATATGCAATAAATTTAATAAAATATTCCACAATTCTAGCATGATGGAAGGCAAAGCGTCCAAGATGTGGAGAACCAACCAAATTTAGGTACATCTATTAAAGATCTTATTAATATTACGACTGCAAACAATCTTCAATTTCAATAGAACATGCAATAGTTTCAACAAGGTATTAGCAAATTTAACATAATATATAGCAGATCCATCAAAATACACTACAATTCCACCAGGATGAAAGACAATGCTGGTAGGATACATGGTTTAGTTCTTAAAAGCTGGAAAGCTAGTAAAACTTAAGTGTAGTGCTTAGAAATTGGAAAGCCAACAAAACTCAAGTATATCTCTAGATGAAATTATCAAGACTATTACTGCTAACAGTTTTCAATTTCAACAGAGTATACAGCGGCAACTTCAAGAGAGTGTATAGTAGTTCTAGGAGGATATGATGCAAATTCAGCATAATATGGGGCAATTCCACTAGCATACAATGTCTAGACTCTATAGCATGGCAAGCCAAATGGTTGAGATGGAAAAAAAGATCAAACACATAGAATAACAAAACAAACAGGATTAGCCATATCAATCCAATGTGTACCCAAGGGACGTTAGTGTAGAGGCTTTACAAAGATGAGGAGCTTAAGAATCTTGAGTGTAACACTCAAGGAATTGCTTATGAAGAAGAAGAGGTAGAGGAAGAGCTCGAAAGAGAAAAAGCATATCTTTTAGCTTGAAGGTAAATGTTGAGTTCCAATTTGTTGTTAAGAATGACCGTTTATTTTGACCTAGTAGGCTACAGAAAGTGATGAAAAAGGAAAAGGTGAAGAGTCATTTGAAATATTTTCTAAGAGCATCGACTCAGTAGAAATTGACAATCTGAAGATAGGGCATATGCTGAATATGATGGACTATCAACCAAGACTCTATCGTGAACAACCTCACAAGGAAATGGTTTAAATGATGACACCCAAGGACTATAATTTTGTCAAGTAAGGAGAAAATATGGAGTCAAGCCAATGACACTAAACAAAGGCGCTTCTTGGGAAGAAACTTAAGGGAAGTAAATTTCTTTTCCTTTACTTTTTCATTAGTTATGCACGTGTGTTTCTATGTTGGTTTGTTTCTTGCTTGTTTTAAGTTTGCAATCAAAATAAGAGAGAATAAAGCAAACAAACACACATTTTCTCTTTTTCTATTGCTTCTAAGATTATATAGTCATGATTAGAGAATGAATTGAGTAGAGAATTTCATGGTAACTTTAGCATGTACTTTTACTTTTATGACTGGTCAATGTGCATTATCTTTATAAGATTAGTGACTAGGGGTAGACAAAGCTAGTGAGATTTTAACCCTTATTAAACTGACACATCCATATCAGTCTTAATGTTATTTAATAATGTATGATCTTCATGACATGTACATCCTATCTTTACTTTGATTTTCTATTCAAGACCACATTTTTATCATATGTATTAACATGGAAATGATTAGGGGTTCTTTGTTTTTCCGAACTACATTAACCAAATAGCCTAGTATATATTTTTCATTTTGATAAGCCCCTTTGAGCTTTATTAACCTTTCTTTATGTACTTATCACATTACATGCTTTTAAACCTAACCAAATGTCTTACCCAATCCATAAAGCTAGTGGAGCACTTTTTAATTGATGAGTTTGTGGATATAAAAAAGTATAAGTGTGGAGGTGTACATATAAGTGGGTTAGTTATAATGTTAGGATGTTATTTTATCTCATGTCATTGAAATTCCCATGTTGATGTAGTTTTTTTCAATGTTTATATAAAAAAGGGGAAAGAAGGAAAGAAAAAGAAAAGAAAAAGAAAAAAAGAAAAATGTTTAAATAAATGTATCAAGGAGGAAGTGCATATATGCTGAAAAGTTATTTATGATTAATCTTTCCTCCTAAAGTCATATTGAATGGGTTATTTGAGTATACTGAATATAAGGTGGATGTTGCTTTCAATGGTCACTCTCTATAATTACATTTCAACTTTTGTGAGTGATTTATGCTTCATGTGGATTGTGGTGAGAGAGCTCGAATTTGAGTGGTGAAACATCCTTTTGGCATTCATCATAGTTAACGTACACAATTGTGATTGAATGTTGGTTTTTGCACTTGATGTCATATTGAATGCTAGTTTTGTTTCACTAGCTTTAATGGCTTCCATGCTATTTGACCTAAATACATCTCACCTTTCCTTTACCTACATTACAACCTTGAAAAGTCCTTTAATCTATGACTTTGCCTATGAAACTTAGTGGTAGAGAAATAAAATGATATGCAAAGTTATGGAATGTCTTGATTGTGAATGGTATTAAAAGTACCCATGGATATATTTTAGTTAAAAACATTTTCTAAGTCTACCATTAGATTTCTCAGGTTTTAAAGGTACTAAATGTTGATTGATCACGAATAGAAGCATTGAATGTTAAATTCTTGCTATGAATTTCGCAAGTCATTCATCTTTGTTTATGATTATGTATTCTTGGGAAATATGGGAAATGAGTAATTTTTTTTGGGTCTATGAGCTTAATTTTGAATGTTTTGCCCGAGGACGGCCAAAAGCTAAGTATGCAGAAAATTGAGATATGCTTAATTGATTGCACAATTAGTTCATAACATTTAGCGATTAATGACAAGAAATTGCCTAAGATAGTCACTTTAACTTATATGTGGTTTTAGGCACAATTCAGAAGCAAAGAAGTTAAATTAAGTGGAAAGCACTATATTTCAGTCATTTTCTAAAGAATCACACTCATTTGTCTCGATGGAGCAAAAATGAGAAAGATTAGGGAAAAGATAAGAAAATAATAAGATTATGAAGCAACATAGCTCGTGGCCATCCAAAAAATTTCACAGCCACGCAATGCAAAATGGCTTGCAAGAGGACAATGCTTGGATAGGTGTTGTGTAAAGCCCAATCATTAATATAGCTTACCTATAGCCCATCCCATCCCATAACCTTTAAACATGTACAAAAGAACCAGAATCTAGAAATTAGATGATAAAATATGAAAATCAAATTTTTTTCTTCATCTTTCTCTCAAATTATCCAGTTGGTAAGTGTCTAAGTCACCACTCTTTCTCTTGCATCTAACACTTCTTTCACAGTTTTTCTTCAATGTGTTTGTTTTGTAGAAAATTTGGAGGTAGTTGTGGTTGGTTAATAACATCGAAAGTTATCACATTTAGGATTCTAGTAACAATTGTTATGTCTTTTAGTGTGATTTTGATCATCCTACACCAGATTGTAGTTGGTTTGCATGTTGTGGTTGATCAAGGCAATAATTGAAGTTGCATAAAGGGATAAAAAAGGAGAAAATGTGGCTGAAAAATAATGACAGAAGAAAAGAGAGAAGAAGAGGGAAGGGAGAAGATGATGGCTTTGTTTTGAAAATTTAAGTTTATGTAGATGGGAGAATGGGAAGTGCAGAAAATTAAGGGAGAATGTAACGTCCCGTTCCCATACTAAGGGTTAGAACTCCAAAGTACGGTACATGTGAGATCAATGAGAGATTAAGAAAATTGCGTCTCATCCTCATGCATATTGTTAGCATACACACATTTGAATATTTTGCACACCAAAATGATTGTACATACATTCATTGACATTTTTCGGGTATGATTAATTGATTAAAATTGTGAATTGTGACTTATTTGTGTTAAAATTTTATTTGGAGACTATTAGTATTATTTCAAAATTTTTGGTAAATTTTAGAAAATTTCTAAAAATTTGGAGTATTTTTGGACTAGGAAAATTATTTAATAATGGACCAATTCCATTGTGACATGTGACAGCACAAAATAAGTGACAAATGTATTGCATGCAAGAAGACACGTGGTTATGTTTGTGATAAAACAAAGAAAAATATCACTATTGATGTTCTTCACCACCGAAAACACTGTTTATCATCTTCCCTTCTTGTATTATTCAATACCGAAACATCAGCTATGTATTTTTGTGTCTTTGATTCACTGTCACTACTGAAAGCTTTGTTGAATCAAGTAAGTGATTTTTATGATGTTGTTATTATATAAAAGAATACATGCATGCGTGGGTTGAGAAGTGTAGTTTTGGTGAATAAACTTGATGAATGAATTAGATGGAAAATTTGTGAATAGAGAGAGCGTGCAGAAAGTGTATATAGATTTGTAAAAATCTAAGTCTAATGAGGATTTTTTAATTACTCAACTGCATAAAGACGTGAAAAGTAGGATATAGATTCTGTTGAAACTTGATATTGCTCACAAAAACAAATTGCAAGAGAGAGAGAAGTAGAAGGTGATAGTGTGCGTGTCCGATTTTAGTTTTGATGTTTGTAATTAATCTTGCAATTTGAGTTGTTTTTGAGTAAGATGAGCTGAAATGGAAGTGGAAGAGTTGGTTTAAGTGTCATATGTGTTAATTGAATAAGATCGAAATGAGAAAATCTGGAAATATAGAATTTGTGTTTTACAGAAAAAAAAAACCAAACTTTGTTGATTCTTTCAGCCATAACTTTGCTATCTGATCTCCAAATGACTTGAAAATTGAACCAGTACACTCCTTAGACATTGATTATCCTCTCCATGAAAATTTAGAGCCATCTAAACTGATTTAGAAAAATATTGATTGAATCAAAGTGAGGGAATGCACTAGATTGTTATGAACTGGAGAATTTTTATTGAACATGCTTCTGTATTTTGATTAAATCTTGAGTTATAGATTTTAAAATGAGTTGATTCTTGTTCATATGAAACTATGGACATATTGCTATAACTTTCTTGAAGAAATCAATTTTAAATTCTGTCCATAAGAGCCCTGAAATTTAGCTTCAAGTTGAGAGTAGTATTCTTTTGAGACACAAGGAATAGTATTGAGTATTTTGATCATAACTTGCACGATACTGGACCAAAATGAATGAAATTGATGGTGTTAGAAGCTTAATACACAGAGAAATATTTTATTAGAACAAAGTGTTGTTTGAAAACTTCTTATTTTAAGTCAAAAATGGCACGAAAAGAAGAAATGAAGGAAGAAAACACAGCAGGTCACGATAGTGCATCAGCACGATCTTGACTCTGCTAATGCATATGGAAAGTCGTGATCTTGCCTCAGCATGACCATGACTTTCTTAAAATATAAGGGAATTCACAATTGTGCCTGAGCACAATCACAACTCTGCTATTGAAGGACGAAAGCGTGATCGCGACTCTAAATCTTTGAATAATAAGGGACTGTTTTGAACATTTTTTTATCTTTTGACCATAACTTCTTCTCCTGACCTCCAAATGACATGGGACTTGAACCCTTAGACTAGAAACACATTTCTTTTACATCTTAACGAAAAATTAAAACCATATGAAATAATTTTTGAGAGATTAATTGATGAATTTGGGACGAAATTGATGAGGAGTCCTGGAATTTCATAACTGGAGTATTTTCACTGAACATGCTTCGGTACTCTAGTCATAAATTGTTCTGTAGTTAACAAAATGTAATGATCACTGATTTGGAAAAAAATAACAACATATTTCTACAAATTTTCTGAAGAAATCGAATTTTAATTCTGTCTCTAAAAATTTCAAAATCTAGCTTGAAATTGAGTTTTGGTTAAGGCTATAACACTACCCTAGATATAAATCATATCCTATAGTTTTCGAATGAAATACATTAATATAGACCGAATCAGATAAAAGTGTCTTCACAAAAATTTTATTTTAATCTCTTTTCTTTCAATTGGCATAAATTTTGTAATTTTTGGATATTTTAGTTGAGAGATATGAGTTATATAACTTGACAGCATGATCATGTATTAGCTGATTTTTAAATGTGCTTAGTCTACAGTGTTTGTAGTACATCCTTCAGAGTACTAAGTTGAATTGAATGATCTTGGTGTTACTAGAAACTTAAGAGATAGGAGAACAATTTTATCGAAGAAAGTATTGCCAAATTACTTCATTTTCTTTGTCTAAATGATTAAGAACAGTAAACCCGAAAGTTAGCTTTTGGAAAAACAATTAAAAAAACTGAAATGATTCATTAGGTTATGAAATTAGATTCAAAGTGTTTATTTGACATACCCTACATACAAATGATACTTAAGTGAGTTTTGATATATTATTGTTAATGTGAAAAAAATAATGGAAAGATATCTAGGATTGCCACTGAGCATGCATTGTACATATTCCACATACATATTTGTGCATAAAGGAATACTTATAATTGTGCAATTATTAATATGTAAGCAATATGTGTATTGCATAATCTTGATGTCTAGGATAAATGTAACAGCCCAAACCTTTCATGGGCCTTCCCAAGAGGTCACCCATCCTGGTACTACTCTCACCCAAGCACGTTTAACCTCGTTTAACCTTGAAGTTTCGATGAGATCCGGTGCAATAAGTCATGGAAAACATGTCTACAAATGAGAGGTTTCCACATCCATATAAGGCATACTTCATTCTCCTCTCCATCCGATATGGGATACCCCTAAGTATCCCCCCCAGGAGGCCTATCATCCGTGCTTGCATACCACTCGGGTACTGACTCTGATACCAATTGAAACAACCCAGACCACCCGCTTGCAGATATTGTCCGCTTTGGGCCTTGGCCTCTATGGCCTCGTGCCCTTACAGTTTTGTTTTTCCATGGGCATTCCCAAGAGGTCACCCATCTTGGTACTGCCCTCACCAAAGCATGTTTAACCTCGGAGTTCCGATGAGATCCGGTGCATTAGGCAATGGAAAACGCATCTGCAAGAGAGAGGTTTTCACATCCTTATAAGGCATGCTTCATTCTCCTCTCTAGTCGATATGGGATACCCCTATTGTAAGATCCTATCCTCATATTAAGGGTTAGAATTCATATTTCAATAATGGAGAAAATAGCAATGTGAGAGCTAGAAAAAAATTTGCATTTCATGATTAGCAAAATGTCAGCATATGTGCATGTGGATTTGAATTTTTGCACACTTAAAAAAAAAAGTGTACATGCCCTCATTGACATTCTGGTTATATTAAATTGTAATGGGATAGGATGAGAATTGTGGTTATAGTGAATGAGTTGAATAAAGTAGAGTTGAAATGACTAAAATAAAAATTTGAAGTGTTGGGTTTTACAAAATGAAGTCTGGAAATTTTAGGAATGAATAGTAAGAAAGAGTTTAATTTTGATATGAACTTCGGTGAATTTACTGTACTTATATAGGCTTATTTTGACAAAATAGTCTTCAAAAAAAGTTGTACATATTTCCTTTAGCTTTCCATTGATATAAAGTTTGTAAATTTTGGAGTTCTGGATCAAAAGTTATGGAGGTTTGAAGTAGAGATTACGGTAAAGAAGAAGAAGAATTGCAGAGTCGTGCATGTGCGCGACGGTGATTTTTGTTTGAAGTTAGGAAAAATGCACCGTCATGCATAAGCACGATGGTGGCATGAGGATATTGGGTTTGCACCCTCGTGCTTATGCATGAGGGTGACTTTGGTGATTCATAGGAGAAGGTGCATGATCGTGCAAATGCACGATAGCAATTTTGAGGTTTTTAATGAACAACCGATGGTTTTTTGGCAATATCTTTTTCTTCTGACCTCCAAATTATATGATAATTGAACCATTAGACTCATAAGACATTTTTATATCTCTAAACAAAAATTCATAATGATATGAGATCAATTGAAAGAGTTATAGTGTAAAATATTAAGTGAGCTAGGTGAAAAACCTGAATCAGAAGTGCAGTGTATTTCTTAAACATTTTGTCTTTATCTGTTACCTCCGTGACTCTTTCACTCACACCCGAGAGTTTATTCTCACTCTCAAGGGTGTGACTTTCTTCACTCACGCCCGTGAGTTAATTGGAAGGGGTGACGTTTAATTGTCTTGTCATGCTATCCTTAGCAATTTTCTCTTGTACAAGCTAAACCGTCTTGCTTCTTTTGACCATAACTTCTTCACATGTTGTCCAAATGACTTAATTCTTGGACCTATAGATTCATAAGACATTAAATTACATCTCCAAAGAAAATCACAGCTTTCTGATTTGATTTCTTTGGTTAATTTAAGATGGAAACGTAACTGTGCTGAAGTATGATAATTGATAGGATTAATTCACTGAACATACTTCGATGTTTTGATTATATCTGGATCTATAGGATTCCAAATGAGATGATTTTTTACTAGAAAAAAAATAGAGAAATAGTTATACAAATCCTCTGCAGAAGTAGAATTGTGATTCAGTCTCTAAGATGTTCAATTTCTCGATGGAATTTGTGTATAATATACTGTTTTGGACAAGAGCAGTCCAAAAATGTTTGAAGTATATCTTTCAAATCATTGAACCAAATTGGAAGATTTTGGTATCAATGGAAATATAATACATAGCATAAGATGTTTCTAGAAGAAAGTGTTGCAAAAGGACTTTAGTATCGGGGTAAGAAACAACATGCAAGGTTGACCCAAAATGATGTTTTAATGGAAAAATCTGGAAGTGATTTAATGGGTTATGACTTGCGATTTCAGTGGTTTTATTAAGTCATAAACTTAAGTATAAATCATACTTAAGTGTGTCTTAATAAAGGGAATTGGATAAGTGGTTAAGAAGTGGACAGGTGTCCAAGCATTAAAGTTAAGTTTTAATGACCTTAAAAAACAAGCTCCTGTCCTTGTTTTTATCCTTCTCAAAGTTTCTTTCTCTGGTTTTTCTTAAACACAGAGTTTCTCGGCCAATCCCCTACAGAGAAAAATCTTGGTTTCTCCTATCCACTACCACTCATCATATGTTATGTCTTTCTTCTACCCTAAGAAAAACCGAACCCTCTGTCAACTTTCAAGTTGATGTATAGCGTTGCGTGAGGGATTAGGGATACGTGATTTCTGCAGATATTGGAGCTATAAACAAGTAAGCTTTTTATGATTATGCATTTTTGTATGAACTGAAGCAGGCATTGTGAGTTCACCGTAAAATGGTTAGAAAAAAGTGATATTCATATTTGTTGGAAAATAACTAAGGAAATTTTTTTTAGTGTGCCATACATGTGGATTCTTCAGAGTGGATGATCAAAATGTTATGAGGGATTGTAGAAATGACTTTTGAAGTTGAAAAATCAATTAAAATGGGTAGGAGTTTAATGCAAAAAAAAAGGGATTTGGAGAAATGAATATATAAATGCTCTGTTATGTGATGTTTTCACTGTATATATATATTTGGGATTGTTTTGGAATTGATTAAAAAATTGAACTTAAAGATAAGGGATAGGTGTATGGTGATGTCTAGAGATGAGAAAGAAAGATTAAAATGATAATTAGAGGAAGAATTGATGTAAATGAAGTGAATATCAAAATGTGAAAATGTAGAAAAATGAAAGTGAAGAAGTGCAGAAAATGTGAGAGTGATTTTCTTTTTGACGATTATGAAAAAATGATAAAATTTGATTTGGTTGTGACTTGTGAGTTGAAATGAAATAGGAATGAAGAGGAAATATTGAGTTTTAAGCAGAAAGTTGATAGTGATATATATACTCTATTTTCTTCTTCACTCGTCACATACGGTGATAATGGAAAAAAATTGTGGATGAGTTATTATTATCAAAGTACCAAAGGATTAAGTTTGTTATTCACAGAAATGATAAGTGATTAAGCTATGAAGTTGGTAAAGTGCTGGGATTGTCATTGAGTATGTAGTGTACATAGTCCATATACACCATTGTGCATGAATAAATACTTATTGTTGTACCATTATTAATATGTGCAATGTGTAATTTTGCATAAATGGGATGTGTAGGCTAAATGTCCGCATACAGGCGTTCCCAGAATTTGAAAATAAATGCTAATCTAGAGCGCACTATGAGTAGACCTAGATAGTCTCATTTCATTGTTGGTTTTGTTTGGTTCGATTTTTGTATTAATTGATTATTGAATGTCGATATGAATGCGTCTTGAATGTTGATTCCGGATAGAAGGTTCGATGATTGTAATGTTTGATTGGGATATTGAAGTGCTACTTGTATGTGAATGAGGTGAAATGAGTATGCATAATTTGACTGTTAAATGTCAGATCACGGTCCGATAATAAATGTGTATGAATGTACATTTGCATATGAATGAAAGTGTTTCCTCAACTTTAATGTTGAATGCCGGACTAAGGTCCAATGATAAGTGAATGTGATTGAATGAGAATATGCAAATGTGATTGATGCATTCCATTTCATGAATGCATGAAACACAATAGAGTTGTGACCAGAGTAGCCACGGATCAAAGCTTAAAGCTCAACGAGTGAAAAAGAACCTCGAGCTCCAAAGTGATTCAGAGTCTCAAGCTCAACATTTAATGAGCCCTGTATCCCTCAAGCAGATAAGGAATAGTTATCAATGAGCCCTATATGGGACAGTCTAGGCACGCGGTCACAACAAAGTAATAAATGAGAAGTGGGTCTCATACACACTACATATGCATAATATGATTGATTTAATTATATTGATTGTGAAATGTTAAATGTTGTGAATGTGAATTATGTGTTATGTGGTTGGGTGAACAATCGAGGATGGTCACTCACTGAGTTTGCAAAAACTTACCCAAAATTTTGAAATATTTTTTCAAGCTCAAAAGAGTTACCCCGTTAGGCTAATGAGAGTACAGACACTACTTTCAAGTAAGAGATAGAGGTCGGGATCAATTCATGTCTGTATTGTATTTCCTTCTTTTTATATGGAATTGTATACTTCGCAACTTTTGTATCGAATTATGTAATTCGAAAAGTTTGTAAAAAGGTGTACATGACTTATGTTGTAATGTAAAGACTTTATGACTAAAGTGTTTTGTTTTGTGAAAGGGCCCAAATGGCTATTGAAAATTTTGTTGAATGTATCGTTATAATTTAAAAAGTTTTCTAATAAAGTGGGCCTAACTTAGTTATCGATTTCAGTATATTATGTTAGTGGTTTTAAAAAAAAGTTTACTAAGATTTGACTTAATGAGTACTCTAGCATGCTACCCACGCGGGGCACGGGCTTGGATATCACCCAGGATGTCAGGTACGTGCCTTGCGGGAGTGGGGTGCTACAATAAATGTCCAAATTCAGATGTTTCCAGATCTTGGAAGCAATTGCTAATCTAGAGCATATTGTGAGTCGACCAAGATGGTTTCATTTCATTGTTTGTTCTAATTTCAATTTCTGCATTGAATGACTACAACTATGATTATTATGCAATGTGAATATAATTGATATGAATGTGAGTTGCTTATGTTGATGACAGAAAATGAAGGTCTGAGACTTGATGCATAAATGTGATATTGAAGTGCTACTTGTATGGGAATGAGAAGAAATAAGTGTATTCTCAACTTAAATGTTAAATGCCAGACCAATGTCCGATGACATGTGAAAGTGAATGTGTAAAGTGAAATAAAGTGACTGATTGATCATATGTGGCTGATGTATTTCATTACATGAATGCATGATAACATAAAAGCAGTTGCGACCAGAGTAGGCACGGAAAAAAAGCTTAAAGCTCAAAATGTGAAAAAGAGTTTAAAGCTCAGATTTTGAAAAAGAGCTTAAAGCTCAGACTATGATAAGAGCCTTAGGCTCAAATGGAATGTACCCGGTATCCACTAACAAATATGGGACATCATCTGATACAGCTCGATATCCATTAAAGGATATGAGCTAGATAAAAAGGCACTCGGTCATAATGAAAATAATAAATTAAAGTGAGTCTCATATGCACTGCACATGCCTGATATGAATGACTATAATGGTTTCAATAACATCTGAATGTGATATGTGTTGAATGTAAAATGTGAAATAACTGATCAAATGTATGTTCTTCAATATAACAAATTAAAGATTTGTGGTGAATCGCATGATTATATGAATTGTATGTTTATGTGATTGAGTGAGCTATCAAGGATGGTCACTCACTGAGTTTGCAAAACTCACCCAAATTTTTCAACATTTTTCAGGCTCAAAAGGGTTACATCGTTAGGCAAACGGGAGTATAGCCACGACATTCAAGTAAGAGATAGAGGTCAGGATCAGTTCGCGTCTGCCTTTGTACTTTCTTATTTTGTATCAATTTGTGTATTATGCAATTTCTATACAATTTTCTATATGTAATAACTTCTGAAATTGGAAATATTTTGAATGAGAGCGACCAAAATGTAATAATAATCTTGATTTCATTGTTTATGAAATAAAAGTATGGGCCTGAATTTGATTGTTGATTTCCAAACACGCGAGTGAGTTTTTTTGTTTTAAAAAAATTTGCATTGAGTATCGTGTATTTAACTAATTGATTATTCTAGCATGCCACCCTCGCGGGGTACGTACTCGAATATAGGATGTTGGGTATGTGTCTTGCGAGAGTGGGGTGCTAAAATTTTTGTATCAGAGCCCAGATTTAGTATCTTATATGATCGTTTTTTGTAATATGTGTCAAGTTACATGCATTGTAGACATGTTTTAGATCCCTAGTCTGAGTCGCGTTTACATAAGGCACACACATGAGCATTTATTAAAAATCTGAGCAAATAGAAATAGTAAAAAAAATGATGATATGTCAGAATGTGAGAAAACAGAAGTTTGTGGATAACTAAAATTAGAGATAGTATATGGTTAGATATGACAAATATAGATTTAAAACAATTTTATTAGTAGATGTATCATGGAATACGACATCAATATTTTACTGTCGTAATATATCCTCAAATGTGATATATATGTGAATATATTGCTGAGGATTATTTGAGGAAAGTAGAGATATAAGTAGAAATGATGAGATTAAAGTATGCAAGCAGAATGCAATGAAAACATAAAATTGTTATGATCTTAAGAAGATGAATTTAGAACCGAAATGGTTGTTTGATTAATGTTACAAGAGTTATGATTTAACATACGAATATGTATTTGATATTGAGATCAAAATTTCATAAGGATTATGCATCTATAATTCAGAATGGATTGAGAATATACATATGGAAGATGAAATAAAAGACCATAGGAAAAATAAGATAGAAATAAGGAAAGAATAGAAGGGGAATGAAGTAGACATAAATGATTTTACATGAAAAGAATGATATATAGTAAGAAGAAGGTTAGAAATGCATACAAGATAGGATTTTATGTAATAAGGAGATTAAAAAAATATGAATAATCAAATGAGAAGAATCAATGCAATCAACATGGTAGTTGAATTAATAAGAAATGATGTAACATTAGAAAAGATAAATTTTGGAAAAAAATTGGAGTAGAATTGATGTTAGAATGTGTGTTAATGCGAGGAAGAAACTATAGGGCATGATAGTGGCTTGACAAAAATAGATTTCTATCATGATCATGGCAGGGATACCCCAATCTTGCGCAAGGATAAAGAGAGATATATTGTCTAGGATCAATTTCGACAAAATGGGGTGACTTTGATGATACACACCTATGCATATACGACAGTAATCATGTTTACTACTTCGTCGAGTTTTGGTAATTAGAACATTATGACTTTGTAAGAATGATAAAAAATGGTCTGCTTGAGGTGTTAAGAATGACTAATAATGCGATGATGATAATAGTTGATTGACAAAGGTTACATAAATAGTATAGATGATAGTAGCCAGAAGTATTCTTTCGAAGAGCAAGAATTTCACTAAATTAAGTTTAGCAGACCAAATAGTTTATTTTTAAGAATGATCAATGAAGGAACAAATCATAAATGAATATGTAATGATTCAAAAGTGAATATTGGAGTCCCATTCCTAATGGAGACTCAAGCATAAGATGTAGAATATGCTACTGAGAGTATATACATTTTTTTGATGTAAAGTATCAAACTATGTGATTGGATTTTTGAATTTGAGAAGACATTATTGCTAATGTGAGGAGAATTTAAGTCCACATTATATTCTATGCAATTATGCACAGGAGATACATATTAGATTAGATGAAGTTGCTAACATAGGAAGTTAAGATTTCAAATAAACTGAAATGTGCAGAGAAACTAGCATGATGAATAGACAATAGAATAAGTCAATGCGAAATAAGAGGAAATCGAATGAATGGAGAAAATTATTCTAAAAATATGTCAATTGGGAAACTAAAAATAACATGAGATAATATTACCTCATTGAGGAATTAGTCACTTAAAGGATTACAAGAACCAATCATAGGCACATAAAGTTTTGGTTATATTTGTTTGAGTTAACAAATGCCCCTGACAATAACATGGCATTGAAGATTAAAGCGATCCAAGAAAAAGTAGATCAATTAGTGACTATGATTATAGATGATATATCAACTATGTTCAAAAAGATGAGAAGAATGTTTTGAATATTTGCGGTAATTCTTATATATCATATGTAGCACCCCCTTACCGTAGGGTACACATCGGGACGCCCGCAGGTCGCTCCGACACGTATCCCACGATAAAGGT
>JAOSBN010000004.1:14269581-14280041 GCA_027563595.1 Erythroxylum suave | reverse complement strand
AGAGATTGTTGGAATAAATTTCAATTATTTTGTGAGCTTATATGTATATCATAAGAATTATATATTATGAGACATCCTTAAAGTTAAGCCCAATTCAAGTTATCTAATTAAGTTTTTAGCTTAAAACATCTAATAGGGTATGAGCCAATTTTATATGTGTAGAGACCATGATAATAATTTCTAATTGATGATGAACCAAATTAGAAATTATAAACTCTTCAGGTTTGGGGTTTTACATATTTAAATATATGGTTATAGTCCTCAATTGTAAGTCAAGCTATTAGGTTTCTTTTGATATCCCCATGACTAGAGAAAATCACAAAACAGGAGCTGACTTATCAATTTAGAAGATCATAATTTAGAATTTCAACTCAACAATTCATGACGATGAATTCAGATATGCTTCCTCTTTTATGTGTTGATGATCTAACATGAGATTTATGATCTGGCCAATGATCAGTATAGATTGAGGTTTAATACAACTTTATCTTCCTTGATCATTTAACTGAAAAACTACAAGCCACAAGTTGCATCGGTCAATGGGTCCAGTGACCAAAATTAACAGGTAAAATGGAGCAAGAGTATCATTTGGCCATTATTCTTTGTTGAACTTCAGTTTTAGAGGCTTCCATTGCTTTTGGGTAGTATGACCATAAGAAAGGCTTGTACATTAAATACCATGTTCACAGAAAGCTAAAAGTTGGTCACTCTTTTTGTGGTTTTCCATGTCCAATCGAATTTATAAGTTCTCAAACAAGAATTGAATTGTTAACCGAAACAATTGTCAATTTTCCGTGTATGAAATGAAAGCGAATCTTGTCAGAGACAGCATGTAGGAGGAGAGTCGATACCTTAAAAGAAGGCTCACATGTAGACCATAATATGAACTAATGGGGAAACTCTGTTGATCACTAGATACAGTGGAGTATGTTAGGACCTCTCAGTTTTAGGAGTAACGCTCTGTTCAAGAATTGCTCTCTTGCCAAGGGCCTCAATTGCTTCAAGTACACATCAATACTCACCACTCCCTGCTCGAGTGCCTGGTACAGTGCATCTATCACATCCTCAATGCCCCTCTCAGTAGCCAAGCAATCAATTTCCATTTTCGATTCGTCATCAGCACCTTGAAAAACATTCTCTATTTCATCTCGGCACCTGCTCAACTCTGGTTTTGCATCATTCACTCTCAACCAGTTAATCAGTACATCAGCTTCATTCGTTAAGGCCATCACTCTTTCTTTCAAATTCATATTCTCATGGTCAAGTCCTATAATCATGGCTGTGATGATATCATCTCGCTTGACAATTTCTTCATTCAACTTAGAAAGTTGCTCCATTTCTTCTTCGTGTTTCGCCTTTAGCACCATCATATCATAGTGAAGCATACCCGAAAGTCGGTCTAAAGCTTCCATCCTTGAAGCAAGCGAGTGGGGCGTGAAATTTGCAGGTGGCAAGTAAGCAAAGGGATGATCATGGGAGAAGATTTTAACAAGGTTATGCACGAGTTCACTAAGATTCCGTTTTGGGAATAACCAAGTTTGGAGATACGGAGAAGTAACGACACCTGATGAAGCGTCAAAAAAAGGGTGACATTCATGAATCGGAGACATGGAATTTGATGAGGCATACACTAAAGGAGCCTTGTAAGGATAGTTTTCGTGGAGCCAAATGGTGACCGTTATAAGAGGTGTGTGGTTTGAGATGTGGAGATCACCGTTAACATATAAGAGGTTGACGATGGTGCCATCGTTATGGAAGAATGTGTCCGTGGAAGGAGTGAAAGTGGGGTGGTCTTGGATCAGTGAAAGGAGGTGCTTTCTTATGAGCCACTTCTGTTTAGGGTCAGGATAGGACAGTGCAGAAAAGCCGGTGCGAGAAAGTGCAGTGTCAATGAAAAGAGTAGCGAATGTTGGGGCCATATTTGCCGTTCAAAAGGAGAGAGCTTGATTAATTGAATTTCACCAACTAGATGTGATCTTTGTACTTGAAACCAAAAGAAAGACTGAGAGAATCTATAGAACTATTCCGACTTTTGCGGGCGTTGGTGTGTTTCTAATAGTTGAGTCCTACTATGACTATTTTCATCTCAATCTATTTGGTCAATTTTAATCACAATTAGCCACCAAAATGATATTTGTCTTTTCCATTAATGTTTCGATATATATATTTTTCTTTTGTATAGTCAAAACTCGTTTGATCAAACCTAATCTGCACTTAGGTTAGTCAACCAACGAACCAGTTCCAGTGTTTGATGAGCAATTACTAAGAAGTTCCATTCCTAATTGTAAACTGCCGTCGCCTATGATGTTATGTTTTCTCCTAATTGCATATTATATGCCGAACTCATATTTTATGCAGAAACAAGTGCTTTACTTCAATTAACCTATTGACTTCATTTGATTTATTGATGTACACTAAGCAATACGTTATCTTTAAGCATATAAATAAAAGTTAGGTAACTGTATTGAATTGTCATAGTTGGAAGGATAGTGAGGAAAGTATTCTTTTAAGCATTAGGTGGGGTGGATATTTTTTCTACCACTGAGACCGAATCTGGAGCAGACAAAGGTAGCCCAGGAACGATCATACGTTGGGCTGTCAAAGTCGACGTTTAAGGCTCATACTATAGCAAGGTGCAAGGGGAGAATTAACAATTAAACGGAAATATAGGGCAGACACTATTTGTTTAATGGAATTGGCTTCAAGTGTCAAATATTGACTTCTGAATTACAAGCTTAACGAATATTTTATTGTTGGAAATTTTTAATTGAAAGAGAGTGTTAGTTTATGTCCTTATAGTCAATCAATTAGATGCAAATTAATATATGACATTATTTTTGAATTAATGAAAAGGATTAATTTATCTTTATGTATTAATTTATTTAATAATTTAGGTTTTAATACTAAAGGTAAAATCCTTGGAATAATTACTGTGTAAATGAAATTATGATGAGATCATAATTATAAGATTCAATTTACACTTATGTATTATTCTTAAATGTTCTTGGTTATAGTTTCTTCAAGACAGAATATTGTTGAAACTGTAAAACTAGCACAAATTATGTTTATTTCTTATAAAGAAAGTAATTAATCTCGTAAATTAAAGTATAGAGATAATTGAAACTAATGTGTGCGTGATTATTAGAGAAAATGCACCCTAGTGTACGGCACTGGTGTGTACACATTTATATACTAGTGTAGTGTATGCATTATTCACTGAACTGACCCAATTAAGAAAATTCTAGATGGAATATTACTTATGTGCCTATGGATCATCTCATAATTATGGATCATCTCATAATGATGGTTGTATAATTGATCCTTAAACTTGAGATTACCAAGGTGTCAAGTGTGGGAATTATTGTGCTTTAATGCTACTTATGAATCGTTCTAGGATAATTTAGTCGGTAGTAATTTGATGCAGTATGAACCATATATAGATAGTTGAGTGAGTCAATATAGGATTCGTCACTCTAAAGTAATTAGAGAGAATATTATACTATTCTTGATTAATAATGATTCATGGAATTCTTTGGTCAAGTGAATTGACATTTGAAAAAGGTGATTTCAAATTTCAATTATAAATCAATTAGTAATTAGCAAGAACGAACATAATTGGATGATAAGATTAGACATTATATCCATACTCTATCTAATTAGAATATTGAATGACGAAAGGATTAAATTATACTTTATAGCCATGCATAGACAAGTTAAGTCAATCACTTTGACATTCCTGATATTTGGGTAATCAAGCATTTTATTAGACGTCAATCATGATTTATGATTATGAATTGTTTAATTAGATAATTAAAGATAAGTTACAAAAGTTTTAATTTATCTCATTTTAATTGTGAATTAGAATTGTAATTTATAATCATTGCCAATTTATTAAGAACCTAATGGATCATACATCAAAAAGCAATTTGTGAAAGAAAAATCAATTTAATTAAGTTGGACTTAATGATAAAATTTGAGAACCTTTGGGGATCAATTATTAGATATTTGATTTTATTAAAATTAAATTAATTATAATTAGAATTTGATTTTAATCATAATTAAAGAAATTTAATTTTAATTAAAGACCCTTATGATTTTTCTATTTAAAGGGAAGAACATTTTTTTAGAAGCTAGCACTTTGTCTTCTTATCTCAAATTAGTTGAGAATTGCTCTGTGGATACCATCAGAGGCTAGACATTTAAACAGCTCGTGATTGATCAATTGGGAAAAGTTTTTCAAAGGTTTTTCGACAGGAAGAAGAATAAGGTAAAATTTTTGAATTGTTTTTTGTTTTATTCAATTATTGTGATTTGCTCAGAATCTGTAAAAATATTTGTTTTCCTTTGCATCCGTGATTCGTCACGGTTGGATTCCAACAGTAGTATCAGAGCCTCCTTTAATTGTTTCACTTGGATTCATTGCTTGATTATTGTTGATTTTGATAAAAATTAATGTGTTATGCTTCAATTTTTGTCTTAATCTGAAGCCAATATTGCTTCATGTTTGTATATATATGTTCTACACAATTAAACAAAATTGCTTTTTGCTTTTGGATAATCGTTTTACGTTCTTTGTGTTTTTACAAACCCTTAATTTTGTTTTGCATTTTCTGATTAACATCTTCAGAAATGCAAATAAGAGCAAAAAGGCCTTGAATTTGTTTCTTGTTGATATGACCCTAGTTATGTTTTGAGATTGCATCTTTTGAATGTACATGCGATTTATAGCATTTGATGCCCACATCTTCATTCTAAAATTTATTTTGCCTCTGCAATATTGTGCTTTTGTTGGGTTTTTGAAATCCATTTTTCTACCTGCGTTTGTTGTTTGAATCTTGGTTGAGTAATGGTATTGTGGCGACGCCACTAGTAATATGGTGGGTGTTAATTGCCCACGAAAGCCGAAAAGCCACTGGTGGTCGAGTGGCGACACCACTGATTGGTGTCGCTACTGTGAATCACGATGGATGAAAAATCACCCATGGACAGTGCAGACGATGGAAGACACAGCAGCGACAGGTTGGCAGCGTGAAGGCGACGGGTCAAAAACATTGTTTAGACACTGGTTGCAAAGATGTGGGTTGGTGAGTTGAGAACGTTACCCAACAATTGGAGAAACATGATTTGCAATGTGGGTGTCGGTTGAACACACAAAGGAAAACATCGTGGGAGGGAGATGCAGAAGGCGATGAATGCTTATAAAGAAGACGACGGGCGCGTGTGGGACACATGCCCACCATTCTCGAGGGGCAGCTGTCGTAGACGTTGATTGGTGTGTACAACTTCCTTTGACCACGGGGTGTATGTAGTGTACGCTTTCCACATGCACGTGCTAGACACCCTACCAACCCTCTTTTATGTGTTTTAAATGTTTTTGAACCATTAAATCTTCATTTTAATTAATTTAATAGAGATTAAATTAATTTGTACTCCTAATAAAATTGAAAATTGTTTTACTAAAATTTGAAATTTTCAAAAGGATTTTTTTAATAGGAAAAGTTTTGGAATTTTATTTTATTTTTCAAGAGTTGAATTATTAAATTAAAATGTTTATCAAATCAATAATTAGAATCAAGCAAAGTTTTAAATAATTACTTTTATAATTAGATTATGTTTGAAATTATGAATATAATGAGATTATAGTATTTTCATTAGATTAGAAATTTTTGAATTTTTAAATCCCTCAATAAAATATTAAGTACGAGTTAGGAACATGATATTTGCCTTCCATTATTTGAGAATAAAACTAGAATTTTGTTTATTATTTGGCTTGCTGAGGAAATTCAAGGTCACTTTAACTAGGATATGTTTTATCTTAAATTAATGGGTCCTACTTAACTACTTAACTAAATTTGTATGATTTAGATGAGTAAACTAATGATTATATAAATTTTGAGGCAAGGTTAGGAATAATATATGTGATATATTTTGGCAAAAGTTGTCACCTAACGGTTATATGAGTCACATGAGATGTGATTGAAAAGTAGTTTTATACCTAATTTAATTTTAATTGGTTTGTTGAGCAAACTCAAGATAAATTAATTTTAAATAGGATCCTAGCCTGCTAGGAAATTATTTGATAATTTTTCGATATAATAGTGAGGGCTATTATTTTAAATAAAATAGTGGGAGTAATCAAATAATTTTAAAGTCATTATTTTATTTGATTTTTTAATATAAACTAATAATGCTCCTTTTATGTTTTTTGGTTATTGAAATTGAAGATGAGTACCAACCTGACATTAAGGAGCATCATGAATGCTAATAAGCTAGCTGGACCTAACTTTTCAGATTGGCTACTAAACTTAAAAATAGTTTTTAGGTTATATGTTTTTGATACTCTTGCTCCATCAGAACCTTGTTCAGATGCAACTGATGAAGATTGGGAGAAATATCAGCGTTATATTGATGATGTTGAACAAGTTACATGTGTGATATTAGCTTACATGTCTCCTGAACTTTAAAGGCAGTATGAGAACATGGATGCACCTACTATGATACTGCATCTTAAGGAGTTATTTGGTGCACCAACTAGGGTGGAGAGATATCAAATCTCCAAGGCGCAAAATGATAGAAGGATCTTCAGTCAACCTTCATTTGCTGAAGATGATTAGGTATATTGAAAAATTGGCCTAATTAGGTTTTGTCATGGACCATGAGTTAAATGTTGATCTGGTGTTGCAGTCTCTAAGTTCGAGCTTTTCATAGTTCGTCATAAGCTTCAACATGAACTAGAAGGACATGGCATTGCCTGAGCTGTTGAACATGCTCAAGATGCCTTAAGAAGGAACCCGGTTCTGTGCTTGTTTCCGTTCTTCTAAAAGAAAGAAAAAGAGCTTTAAAAAGAACAATAACAAGAAACAGAAGGCTTCTACTAATGTAGTAAAGGCCAAATGAGGTATTAAGAAGAAGAGCAATGACAAGGGAACATGTCTTTATTACAAAGTCAACAAATATTGGAAGAGGAACTACCCATCTTATCTTACTAGCCTAAAAGATAAGAAGCTTAAGGAAGCTACCTCTTTAGGTATGTTGATGATTGAGATCAATCTTTCTACTTCTGTTCCATATTCTTGGGTATTAGATACTAGTTGTAGTTTTGTCATATGTAATAACATGCAGATGTTAACAAGGAGTAGATCATTGAAGAAAGGTAAAGTGGACTTGCGAGTTGGCAATGGAGCAAGAGTTGTTGCATTAGATGTAAGAACTTGTAGTTTAACTTGCCTTCTAGCCTTGTATTAGAACTTGACAATTTTTATTATGTTCTTGTTATTACAAGAAATATCATTTCTATTTCTTATTTTGATTTGAATGGATTTGTCTTTGTAATTAAGAATAAAGTTGTTCTTTTTATAAAGATGTTGTGTATTATAGATCTGGATTGCTTACAAATGGTTTGTATGAGTTAGATCTTGAAAAGCTAATTCTTAATATAAATAGTAAGAAAAGAAAATTAAGTAACCAAACTCCATCTTATTTTTGGCATTGTAAGTTAAGTCATATTAATGAAAATAGAATCACAAAATTACATAAAGAAGGATATTTGGATCATTTTGACTATGAATCATATGAAACTTGTGAATCTTGTTTATTGGAAAAGATGACCAAACTACTCTTTAAGGGAAAGGGATAATGTTCTAGTGAGTTACTAGAATTAATACATTTAGAAGACCATTCTAGATATGGTTATGCATACTTGATGAAATAAAAGTCCAAATAATTTGAAAAATTCAAGGAATTTAGGTTAGAGGTAGAGAAACAAACTGGCAAAAGTATTAAGATACTTAGATCAGATCAAGGTGGTGAATACTTAGACCACAAGTTTCTTGTTTACTTAAAAGAGAATAGGATTCTCTTATAATGGTCTCCTCCTGCAACTCTATAACATAATGGAGTTTTTAAGAGGAGAAATTGTACGCTATTAGATATGGTACGTTCCATGATGAATCATGCAATCCTTCCTATGTCCTTTCGGGGATACACAATTGAAACCACAATGTATATCCTAAATAGAGTTCAATCTAAATTGATTGATAAGACACCACATGATATATTGACTGGTAGAAGACTTGGATTATCATATTTAAAGATTTGGGGATGTGAAGCACGCTATATCTAATAAGCTTCAAGCTAGATAAATGCAAATTTGTGGGGTATCTGAAAGAGGGTTTCGGTTATGAATTTTATCATCTTATTGAGCAAAAGGTGTTTGCCTCAAGACATGCTACATTCTTAGAAAGATAATTTTTCTCAAAGAAAATAGTGGGAGTGAGATTGAATTTAAAGAAGTTTAAGAGCCATAAATTCACATTAAAATGGAACAATAACCTTAAGTTAATACATATGATGTACAATTGAGAGTTCAAAAGACACATAGTCCGCGACGAACTAGTAGGATACGTCATCCACCAACTAGATTAGATCTACATATTGAGCAGGGAAAGGGTAACATGTCAGTCATAGATTATGAGCCTATTACTTTTAAAGAAGCAATGTCTGATATTGATTCTTTTAAATGGCAAGAAGCTATGAGATCTAAAATAGATTCCATGTACACTAACCAAGTATAGACTTTGGTTGATGCACCTACTGGTATTATACCTATTAGATGCAAGTGGATTTTTAAGAGAAAAACTGACATAGACAGTAATGTACATACGTACAAAGCAAAGTTAGTAGCTAAAGGTTACAAACAAAAACAAGGAGTTGATTTTGATGAAACCTTTTCACCAATAGCTATTCGAAAATCCATCAGGATCTTGTTAGCCATAGTAGCATATCATGATTATGATACAACCCAAAGGTTTTGAACCTAATACTATAAGAAAATAGTGAGTTAGCGACGAAAAATACCGACGGAAATGACAAATGTTCCGTCGGTATTAAACATTACCGATGGAAAATACTGATAGACAAGACATCGTAGATTTAGCTGTAGCTAACCTTACCAACGGTAAAGAAATTTTTCATTGGTAACTGTACCGATGGAATGAAATGACCGTCAGTAATTTCAACCAAAAAGTTACCGACCGTCACACGTTTTCCATCCGTAAGTTACTGACGGGCTATAATTTTCCAACGCTAACTTTATTGACGGTAAGTTCCTAAATCATATGTAAATTTAGCATCGGAATGTTTTAATTCCGTCAGTAAAGTTATGACGGTATGGTGGTTAATTATAACTAAAATATATTTTATAAAGCAAATTTAATTAAAATACAACAAAGAAACGAGATGAGAAAATAACTGTTAATTGTAGATACTTACAAGTCTTTGTGCATGCTCTTGGTGGGTAATAGATCCTCCCGTATGTACGGGAAGACTCTCTTCCTCAGGTCCTCCACGTCTGTTGGCCGAATTACGACGTGAAATCGACATCGTCGCAGGTGATGTCCAATACGTCAGCCAACAACTCCAAACGTCTTCAGAAATAAAAAGCGGTCGTACAGTTGTCCTGCGTATCGCACCAACGAAATCGCGATATCGTGTACACACTCTCGACTCCCATACTCGATATACGATCTTGTCCAATTGAGGATCCCAAAAAAATTCTTTCTGTAACAAAAGGAAATATATTTGATAAATATTGTTGATGTAATAACAGTTATCAAACTAATGTAAAAAATTAATATTAAAAAAGAAAATAATTAATTCTATCATACCTCAAACCCATGATAGTAAAATTCTTTTATGGCCTGAGAGATATTCTTCCAACAATAACCTTTAGGATCATTCTTCTCCTTGACTACTATGATGTATTTTCTTCCATTAGGTCTCTCAACTTCAGGCTGGCGGTCATTTCCTTCATCCGCATTATTTACCCCTGATATCTCTGTTGATACAGGGGGACTAAATGATGAAGGAGTGGTAGATGGTGTAGCCTCATCAGCTAGTGTAGTAGGTGGAGGGGGTGGAGGTGAATCATCAGTAGGTGCTGCAGCACGAGATCCTTCACCTCTACAGTATAAACCTTTGAATCGTGGTTTAAAATATGGAGGTCTGCCAGTATCTTGTCTTCTCTTTGGTGCCATATTTCAACCTGAAATCAAATTTTGATTAAAGTTTATAGAAATAGTATATTTTCATTTCAATAATTTATACAATATATTGAAAAGGAAATAAGTGATTTGTTCATACAATATTCAATTACAAACATAAATTAATCGCTAACATCACTTGTTTTGAAGAATTTGAATCAAAATCTGGCTCTTCTTCAAATCTCTGATCCTCTTCATTGTCTCCAGATAAAATTTCAACATATTCATTACATGGATCATTCAAACGTTTATTATCCTCATATATGACAGATGCATTTATTTCATAAGTCTCTTCTTGAAACGCGTCACTTTCAACTCTTTGTTCTCCTTTTTCACGTGATTCAAAAACACCTCTTGCTTTAACTTTGCAAACAACCAACCAATCTGACTTATCTTGTCGTAAGCTGGGAAAAGCGACAT
>JAOSBN010000004.1:14253779-14269481 GCA_027563595.1 Erythroxylum suave | reverse complement strand
ACTATTCACTTGTATGTGTATGCATGAACATATCAAGACAATTCTAAGCACTCATAAACTAATCCAAATTACTATTTTACCCTTCCCATCGATGACGGGATGTTACAATAGTAGATCACATTCAAGGTATATCCTCATTCTAAATGGTGGTGCAATAAGTTGGAAGAGTTCCAAACAACTAACCATTGTAGATTCAACTATTGATGCAAAGTACATTTCAATGTCAGAGGTGGCAAAGGAAGCAGTTTGGATCAAGAAGTTCATCACTGAACTTGGAGTGGTTCCTAGCATTATTGAGCCCATAGCATTATATTGTGACAACAACAATGCTATTGCGCAAGTAAAGGAACCCAAATCTCATCAACGGTCCAAAAATGTACTCAGGAAGTTTCACTTGATCAGGGGGATGGTGGAGCAGAGAGGCATAACATTGGAGCGAGTTCCCACTGAAGAGAATCTAGCAGATCCTCTTACTAAGCCATTGTCTCAAAAGAGGCATAATCAACATATGGATATGGTATTAGCTTCATAGGGGACTGACTTTAGCAGGTGAGAGATTGTTAGTTTATTAATTTGCATCCAATCAATTGGAAGCAAATTAATGTATGACATTATTTTTAAATTAATGAAAAGGCTTTATTTATCTTTATGTATTAATTTAATTAATATTTTATGTTTTAATGCTAAAGGTAAAACCTTGGAATAATTACTGTGTAATTGAAATTATGATGAGATCACAATTATGAGATTCAATTTTCACTTATGTATTATTCTTAAATGTTCCTAGTTGTAGTTTCATCAATACAGGATATTGTTGAAATGGTAAAACTAGCAGACATTATGTTTCTTTCTTATAAATAAAGTAATTGATCTCATAAATTAAAGTATAGAGATACTTAAACTAATGTGTGGGTGATTATTAGAGAATAAGTCACTGAACTGACTTGATTATGGGAATTCGGGATGGATTATTACTTATATGTCAATAGATTATCTCATAATGATGGTTGTATAATTGATCCTTAGACTTGAGATTACCAAGTTATCTAGTGTGGGAATTACAGTGTTTTGATACTACTTATGAATCATTCTGGGATAATTCAGTCGTTAGTAATTAGATGCAGTATGAACCATATGTAGATAATTGAGTAAGTTAATATATGATTCGTCACTCTAAAGTAATTAGAGAGAATATTCTACCGTTCTTGATTAGTAATGATTTATGGAATTCTCTGGCTAGAGTGAATTGACATTTAAAAAAGGTGTTTTTAAATTTCAATTATAAATCAATTACTAATTAGCAAGAATGAACATGATTGGGTGATAAGAGTAGACACTGTATCCATACTCTGTCTAATTAAAATATTGAATGATAAAGGGATTAAATTATACTTCATAGCCATACATTGACAATCACTTTGACATTCTTGATATTTAGATAATCATGACATGTTACTAGACATCAATCTTGATTTATGATTATGAATTGTTTAATTGGAGAATTAAATATTAATTAAAAGAATTTTTAATTTATCTAATTCTAATTGTGAATCAGAATTGTAATTTATGATCATTGCGAATTTATTAGGAAGCTAATGGGTAACACATTAAAGAGCAATTTGTGAAAGAAAAATCAATTTAATTAAGATGGACTTAATTATAAAGTTTGAGAAACTTTGGGGATCAAATATGAAATATTTGATTTTATTAAAATTAAATTAATTAGAATTAGAATTTGATTTTAATTATAATTAAAGAAATTTAATTTTAATTAGACCCTTATGATTTTTCTATTTAAAGGGAAGAACTTTTTTAGAAGCTAGCACTTTGTCCTCTTCCTCTCAAATTAGTTGAGAATTGCTCTATGGATACCTTCAAAGGTTGGAAATTTGAACAACTCGTGATTGATCAACCAGGAAAAGTTTTTCAAAGATTTTTCAATAGGAAAATGAATAAGGTACGATTTTTAAGTCTTTTACTATTTTATTCAAGTTTATTCAATTATCAGGATCCACCAGGAATCTGTGAAAAATTTTCTTTTCCACTGAGCCGTGATTCAATCATGGTTAGATTCCAATAGAGCGGAGTGTTAGATGGTTAGAGCATAGGTTGTTTTGTAGGTGTCAAAGTAATGGTTTCATTCTTCGAATAGTCCTTCTTAATCTTGGCGTGTTCCCCAAATTTTGCATTATTTCAACATTTATTACTAAAGTAATATTTGAAAAATCAATCTGGCCAATATTGATATAATTAACACCTAATTTATGATCAAAGTTGATTTTACATGTATCATTTAGGGTTAGCATTTGGTTCTAGGTTCAACTCAATCTAGTTCATAGTTAACGTCTAAAACCTACGATAATCGAGTTTGATCTTAAAAAGATTAACGTCTAAAAACTATTTTGTTTAATAGTTTAAAATAATATTATTCTTGTTTAAAATTTGGTTTAAAGAAAATCAAGTCAATCTTGAGTTTGTTGTCAATCCTACTAGAATTTCAAATTTCTATTCGTAAACATAAAGAAAAGTTCTTAATACCTAACAACAATTTCCATAGACAAGCACCATAAAAACATATTTAATAATTGTTCATCAGTTTCAACAGTAAAGATCATACACTGAATAGAAATTCCTTTTAAATTTTCAATACATGCATTGCAAATCATTGAAAATTCATAATCAAGGTCCAAAATGTAGAAATTACATTCATTTTATACAAAAATGGATATTACCATAGTTCATTCGACTAAAATAAGTTGGATATAAATAGTTAACTCTTCTAAAAGAATTGCACCAAAAATTATTCTACTACTAAATGTCATTTACATTTTATTGACTTCCAATTTCAATGTTAGTTGCTTATTGATTGGAATTTTTAATAACTTGTGCTTTGAAACTTTGCTCTTACAATTAGCATGATGTGATACTTAAGATACCCTTCTACATATGCCTCATTGGTTAGAATGAAGTTGAATATTATTTACAGCAATCAACCTAAAGATTATCTTCATCATCATTGTTAAAGGTGAGGCAAATAGCTATGATTACGAGTAACTAGTTAGATCTCTAGCTAATGACTAAGGTTATCTTTGGAAATTAATCTCTTGAGTTAAAAAGAAATTGTTGCTGTTATTGGATCTTATATTGTTGCAATGGAATATTTACCATTCATATAATATTGATAATGTATTCATGCATTAAAGACATTTAGTAAAATTAATCATTGATAACAATCTAACTCAATTTTAACTTGACTAAACGGAAGTGGACTTTTTTCTACGCTTTTGCATTCTCTTATTGTGACAAAAATTTTCACATCTTTCACATAATTGAAATTTAACCTTTTATGATAATCTTAAAAGAGTCTTCACTTTCCTTCAGTTCATTTTTTCTCTAATTCGTCCGAATTATTATGCATTGCTCTTTCGGCTGGAGGATGAATTTCTTAATAAATGTTAGGTAAATAGAATTTTTATCCTTTAATTGGTTGCAAACGATTTTCATAAACTTTCATAAACCTATCTTTATGGTAACATCGATCCACATATGCCTTTGGTTATTACTTGGTATAGAATATGAAATTAATGAAATGAGTGTGAGGATACTAATTGAGTTCCCACTCCCTACAACTCCATATGTTTTTCCATATCAATTGGACTATATGTATATCATCCCTACTTGTAACTTGATATGTCATATTTTCATTTCAAATGACTCTCCATTTCATTGCATTGAATTTATTTTTGTTCAAATTCTTCACCACTTCAGGTGTAACTTTTTCCTTCCACATTTTAAGTTGTTCCTTTATATTTGAATGCCACTATATTATCGTTATCCTAATAATCTCCAAAATACTGATGATAAGATAATCTTTGATCACCAAAATCTGATAGTCAAATGTGTCGTACTTGTTCTTATACATAATTGTACATTTGAACTTAATACTTTGGAAAGGTGATCAACGCTAATTAGGTTATGTTTATAGCTTAATTTTAAGAGAATTTTTCTTGAAGTTTAATGATATATATGTATATATAGTACTCAATATGCCTTATATTTTGATTTAAAGCTTTGTTTAGGTTCTTTAATGAAGAAAGAATGAATTAAGGGAACTTAGAGTCAAGTTAGAGAATCCACATTTTAAAAGAATGCTAGTTAAACATAGAATCTTGTTCATAACACAGGTCAAGTATTAGTCCCTAGTCTATTCTACTTCTTCAATAATTTGGCACATGAAGGAACATTTTTTAAATATGGACACATGTTTATGGCCTTTAGACCATGTTCTTAAGATGAACCCTTGAATGTTAGACAAAGGAGTTACTAAGCTAAAATAGGTGTAATACCAACCCGTGTTTGTGACCTATATTGGTGGTGAAGAACATGGGACAAATACGAGTTTATGTTAGACCTGTATAGGTTAAGACTTTTTGGATTTTTTAGGGTTTTGTGAGAATAAAAAGAGTTTTGGTTTATTAAACAATAGGTGAGAAAAAGGCAATCATAAGGAGTTGAATAAGAGCATCTTAATACAAGAATGAAGAAACTTTTGAGCAAATGAGAGGATCCTATCAAGATTTAACCAAAGAACATCAAGATTTCAAGATCTATCGAATACTTTCTTTTATTTTGGTTTCTTTCTTGATTATTGTTTGTTTCTTTTACCTTAATATGAACTAAATTAGAATGTATATCTAGATAAGATGAACCTAGAACTATTTCGTTGGATTGATTTTTAATTTAATGAAAGATTATAGTTTTATGGAAAATTTGTTAATGATTATTATTTTTTATTGAATTGAAATATGTTAGTGCTTTAATTTAACTTCATATTTCACATGTAGGGATTGAGGAATCATATTTAAGAATATACCATTGTATGAATGGTAATATTTGTATAAAATCCTAGATTTAAGACTATATAAATCTTGTGGGTTAGAATCAAAATTTCAAGAAAATTTTTTAAAAATTAAGTATGTTCTTAGAAGTTTTGATTAAAAAGATATTTTAATAAATTAACTTAAGGATATGGGTTGTATTTCTTGAGAAAGAATATGATTGTAACTTAGAATTTCTATTGATCTAAGAAATTCTAAGCATAGAGAGGTTCTAGGAGATTTCTTATTTGAATCTTATTATGTATTGGTTACTTTAGTCTTGTCTCATTGCTTTAGTTTGGTATTTTAAATTACTACAACTAATTATTTCTTTTAAGTCATTCATTTGTTTTATTAGAATAGATAATAAAAGATACCTAATATTAATGCTTCTTCATGGATTGACACTTATATTCACCTAAGCTTTACTGTAAAATCAATAAGTGCATTTACGTAATGATCTTTAGCATAGTTTTGAAAGGATACAACATACACATCATAATCAAAAGCCATACTCCAAGCTTCCTTGTGCTTTTTTAGTAAATATTATGTACCATTAGGTAAGTTTATTTAATTTAGTGAATTTCTCATAAAATTCTTATGGGAATATAACTGAAGTATAATTCCATAATGCTTTTCTAAGGTCTTTTCCTTCCTTTCCTAACCTAGTTATGATGTATATACCTTGCATATGTCTTATGTGCAATAGAAGGCAATATAACTTTTTTTTTACTCTCATAAGCCCCTAAAAATTTAAAAACAAGAATTTGTTAGAAAATTCATAACATCAATTGTACAAACTTTAAGAATTTGGATAAAATGACTTTTACATATCATATATCATTATGGTTCCAATCTCATCTCCAAACTCTAAGTTAATGGCTAATTACTCATTTAACCATGTTTAATTATCAATATTCTCTACCTCACCAATTATCAATATATGTCATAGTTATGATTCATTCCTATGGAACTTAAAATTGGCTATGGTACTTGGTCCTTAATTAAAAAACAATCATTTATGCCAACTATAAAACTTTTAACTTTGACCCCTTTTCCATAACATCAAAACATACAAACATCCTTCTAAACACAAATTTATCTTCTTGTTCATTGTCCCCAAACTGAAGCTTGATTAAAGAACATGGATTCGTACCTTTCAAATCACTTATACAATTATAAAGTTTTCATTGGCATTTTTTTTAAGAACTAGAATATTAGGAAGTTATATTCTTAATAAGTTAATTATTTTTCTTTTTTTGTATTTTATATGTTCTAGAACTTTCTTTCTTAAACTTGCATTTTTTTTTGCTACATTTTAGGATTTACTTACTTTAGTTTATAATCAGAAGTAGTGCAAACTTCTATTTAAGCTAAATCTAGAAATTATAAGGAATTTATTTAGGAATTTAAGGGAGAAACCTAGAAATTATGAGATTCCTACTACTATATGTAATGGCATGAATGGGAGAACATCACATTATAGGGGATTATGCTAGACCATCACTTATATAGACTAAATCTAGTATTATTAGGTTACGAGTGGAGACTAAAAATTTTGAAATCAAGTCTAAAATGATGGTTCAACAACTTATACAATTTAATAGGCTGCCAGATGAGGATCCAAATGTGTACGCTTTTTTTTTGAAGACTTGTGATACATTCGGTAATTAGAAGGTAAAAAGTTGTATAAGGGATGGAAGAGATGAAGGGAACTATTGAGAAAGTGTCCGTATTTTAAACTCAAGTTGGGATTATAAAAACAAATGTTTCACTTTCAATTGAGTTATTTATCCTAGCAATTGATCAATGCAACTTTATATGGGACTCTTAGCTTTAAAACTCTTGAAAATTTTAAAAGCTTATTAAAGATATAGTTATAATTATTAGTGGAAGAATTTAATATTGAAGAAAAAATTTATTAGGAACTTATAATATCAATATGATGACAACATTATCAGCAAAATTGGAAGCTTTAAGTACGAATATTGATAATCTAAATTTAGCATATCAATCGACACAGGTAGAAAGGAACAAAAGTTGAAGAGAAAAAGACTAATGTATAAGAAAAGAATGATAAGGAGAAGAAGAAAGAGAAAGATTAGAAGCCAAAGGACGAAGTAGCCAAAGAGTACCAATTGGGAACTTTATACCTAAGCAGGCTTAAGATAAATATAAAGTAAGATCAATTTGGTAAATTTTAATCCTTTCTTTAAAAAATTAGCACACCCTTTGTTGAGACTCTTTTTTAGATGCCAGAGTATGTCAAGTAGTTAAAAGATCTCCTTTTTAACACAAAGAGACACAAGGAATTATTGATAGTGACTTTAATTGAGTTATGCTTTATCATCTTATAGAACATGCTACCCTAGAAATTCAAGGATCTAAAGAGTTTTACTATCATTTATAATACTAGTAGTTTTTCAATTGTAAGACATTAGCAGATTTAGGAGCTAGTATTAATTTGATGTATTATGATATATTTAAGAGATTGGGATTACATGAACCTAAACCAGCTAGGATGAGTATTCAATTAACAAATAGGTTAATTAAGTATCCTAGCAGTAATATAAAAGATATCTTGGTTAAGGTTTAACAAATTTATATCTTTTTTTAATTTTATTGTTTTAGATGTAGAGAATGATGTAAAAGCTCCCTTGATCTTAGGTTGAACTTTCCTAACTACTACTGAAGTTATGATAAATATGCATGATGGGAACTTCATCCTAAGGGTAAAGGATGAAGAAGTAGCTTTTAGAATATTTAATTCTATAAAACGTACCCTTGATAAAAAGATGTACTTATTTCTATATAGATGTGATTGATACTGAAATTTCTCATATTTTAGAGGAAATAATTACAAAATATCTATTGGATTCTTATATCATGCAAGAAGAAGAAACAAAGATGGATATCCCTATTCTAATAGGGCATGATTCATATTTGGACACCAATATAATGGATATCCCTAAAAAAAGAAGAAACAAAGATGGATATCCATAAACAAAGATGCATATTTGGATGCTAATAAGCCAATGAGTAGGATGAGGAACTACGAAGAGGTTAAGAGATGAAAAAAGGGAAGAATCAAGCCTTCATTTGAGGAGCCGCCAAGGTGAAGAACTAAGTAAAGAGTCCAACTAAAAGACTCATAAAAGAGTACTTGTTGGTAGGTATCCTAAAGATTTTGGTGTTTTTATTTCAATAACGTTAAATAGCTTTAAAAATCTTTAACATTAGTTTTAAATACATTTTTACACGATTTGATTTCTATTATGTATGTTTTATGTCAAAAGCAATTTAAAGTCATGGATTTAAGTGTGCTTTGATGTTCTTTCATTGTTGGATCATAATACATGGTGTTAGTTCTTACTTCTCTTATTGCAATTATAAACCCCTCTATTACTAGAAAAGAATCAACTCAAATATAGGGGAGGAAATTATGATTGTGCTCATTAATTTTGTTATAATTTGTTTAATAGAAAATATTCTAAGAAAATTTTTAACTTTGAAATAATATTGATCAAGATAATTCATAATAAAATTTGGTTAATATTGTGATTGGATTTTTGTTAGCCCCCTAAATTTTGCTTGATGTATAAGCATGATTTAAATAAATTATGAGGTCCTTAAGGGATTATTTGATTTGGAGTTAAATTATTATGTCAAGTTTAGGAGGATATATAGCATGAAATTCTTGGACATCTGAGTTGAAAGTTATGATCCTTAGAAAGGAAGAAGTATCTTTTGCGTTTTTGCTTCTTCTATGTTTTCGTATCGTCTATGATGACGTCATAACACAGACACAAGGTAAAGATGTATCGTCTGTGATGACGTCATAACACAGACACTAGGAAAACACAAACACAAGGAATCGTTTGTGTTTTGCCTATCGTCTGTGTTCTGCTTATCATCTGTGTTTGACCTTTTATCGTCTGTGTTTGACTTTTCTTTGACCACTTATCGTCTGTGTTTTTGGTATTCATCTATCGTCTGTGTTTGACTTTGCTTTGACCACCTATCATCTTCCTTTTGCCTATCATCTGCCTTTTTCCTATCATTTGTCTTTTGGCACTTCATCTGTGTTTTGAATTTTGTCTGCCTTTCTGCTTCGTCTACTTTCTAAAGTAGACGAATTTCGTCTACCTTTCTGCTTCGTCTACCTTTTGACAAATTTTGTCTGCTTATTGCTTCGTTTACTTTCTGACAAAATTCGTCAACTTATTGCTTCGTCTGCTTCTAGTATTCGTCTGCTTTTGCATTCGTCTACTTTCTACGCAAGTGACCGAGACCTCTTCTTCTTTATACTGTTCATTTTGTATCGTCTGGTCCATCCTTGATCCTTTAGATGATAGAATTTATTCCTAAGTCTTCAAGAAATTTGTAGATCTTGAACTCCTCTTTCGAACCATATGAAGAACACCTCAATCAGATATCTGTAGGGAAAGTTATAGCAATTTTCCCATTTCATCTGCTTTTCATTTGGCTTCATCTGAACCTAACTTCTGTCTCATTTTTGACCCTTCACAAGATAAAATATGTCTTTAAGGTCTTCAAGAAAGTTATAGACCTATAAGTCCTCTTTGAAATCGTTATAAGATGATCTTAATCCAACATCTCTAGTGAAAGTTATGTCATATGTCCCAAGACAAGTTTAGTATGATTGAGGACAAAAACATGTTTGATTCTTTTGGTCATAATTTCTTCTCTAGACACTCAAATGACTTGATTCTTGAACCATTGGACACGTAAGACAATAGAGAAGATTTTTCCAAAATACAGTGATATGTCAGAATGTTCAAGGGTGTTTTTGGCAAGACAGTTAAATATAAAAGATATAAGGCATAAATGGAAGGACAAACAGGACATTTCTCGATCATTAAGGGCATCATTGGAAGAAGAAGTGTTGTCTTGCTTATAAATGAAGAGGAAAAACGTGAATGGAAGGATAAGAAGTAGAGAATAACGAAAATGAGAGAGAAAGAGAAAGAAGAGAAAACGAGCTAGGGTTTGATTTTTTTTAGTCCTCAAGAGAGATTTTGAGATTGTCCAAGAAGAGAAAAAGGAAGAGGAAGAAAAGAGATTCCATTTGAGCTAAGGGTCCCTTCATTTGGTAAAGAATGAAGGTAAAAACCATTTTGAGACTTTTGTATTTTTGAAAGGATTTTAGTCCATGAAGTTTGGAAAATGCTTGGGTTTAAGTATTCTGGAACCAATTTTAGTGATTGTACTTGAGGGATTTTTCAATTGAAATCCCTATTGAGTGGGATTTTTGTTATTGTATAAAGGGATCAAAGAGGCAAGAGGAACAAGAGAAGAGACATGTTTGAGCAAGGCTATAAGTAAGGAGATCAAGGTAGGTACATGTTTATAATAGAGTAAATAAGCCACTAAATGTGTTCTTTGAATCAAGAAAGTTTAAAGATTTTTAAATTGCATCATAAGTGTTGCATTTATTGCTTCTTGAATGAATTGTGAAATTTTCATATGTTTGCTACATGAATTGTGTTGATGATTTATGAAAAGATTTTGATGGAAAAGATACATGATTATGAAATCATGTTTTCAAGAATGGACTTTCAAGATACATATAGCAAACATATGAAAATGAAAGTTTTCAAGAAAATGTGCCATTTTGGGCAACAAGTTTACAAGACTTTGAAATATAAGCTTCATATGGGTTTGTGGTGGTCTCCTAAGTTAAGTTAAGTGCACTTGTCTAAAGATTTCTCCCGCCTACCCACTAGGGGCATGGAGCTCCTTTATGGACTCCCATAAGTTCACGGCTACGCAAGACCATTAAGTGGAATTGCGATTGTACATTCTGTTCACAGTTACACATGACCCTTATGGGAAATGTGTAATACGTTCTGTTTTGGATCCACCCAAACCATTCTGATATGCTTATATGCTCATGATATGTTTGACATGATGGATGCATTCATGATTTGGTACTATTGTGAAATTTTGACAAATTAAGAATTCCACGAAATAAGTATTTTATGATTTGCGAACAAGTTTTCTATGGCACATAAAATTGTTTCAAAATTTTTTGCTTATCTTTTTATTATAAACTATTACCTACGAGCTTTTAAGCTCACCCCCTCTTCGTCCCATCTCCAGGTGATAAGTAAGAAAAAGAGTGAAAGAGAGTCAAGGAACTACTCTAGATTTGCATGCTTTGTTTTATTTAGAATAATTTGTATAAAACAAGGCTGTAGTTGTATGTTGAGCAATCATAGTTCAAGCATTTTATGTATTTTGGGAGTTTGTGAAATGTTGTATTATGGCTCAGAGTGCCCATTGAAGTTTGTAAAACTCTTAATTTATAATATGGATTTGTGTATGGATTTGAAATGTGAATTTATGTATGGATGAGGTTAAGTTGGAATTAAGTACACTTGAAGAAGTTATCCATTTGAGAGGATGAACTTTGAACATGAATTGTTGTTATATATATATACACACATAAGTGAGATATTATGGAAAAAGGAAAGATAGGGTTTTGTGAATGATGAAAATTAGTTGTAAGTGATGTATTAACGAGTATGATGAAGTAAAGATTTGACAGTCATTTGATATTCCGCAAGTCTTATGATTTTTCCGATCAAGTGAACCGATAACGATTAAGGTGTTCTTTTATTGGAAATCGCTCAAGTCTTATCTTAGGATTTTCCGATCAAGAGTTGGACTTCGGAAATAAGGTCCAATAATTTTTTTAGAAAAATATTCATGAGCATTGATGGTTAAGTTAATTTTAATTTGCTTCATTAATTACGAAAATAGATGCTTGATTTTTAACAAGATACTTTTTGTATACTTTGGACATACAATTAATTTAAAAGTGAATTATATTTAAGCCTTTTCAATATCCCACAAAAAAGAGAAAATTTGTGTATTAATAAATGAGCGTTGAAAAGAGTGGTGCTAGTAGTTATTTGAAATGGTGATCTAATTAAGTAACTTGAAGTATTTATGAAAAAGTTTTTAGTTTCACATTTAAAGGTTACACGACCTTTCAATCAAGCCTCTAAATAGTCCTATGTTGATTTAAATTCATTTTTTTATTTTCTTTCAATAAGGGTTATAAAAAAAATTAAAATTTAAAGCATCATTTCCATATATATTTGCTTTATACATTAGGTTAAATTTTGTACATTGAGCTAAATTTTGAAGGATGATGGAGTTTAACTAAGTTAATTTATAATTTGATATGAGTAACTAATTAGCTAACTATATGATGAAATTTACAATTGAATAAATAATGAAGAGTCTTTATTGGTTGATAGATTTTTCATTTTTTTCTTAAAATTGCCACATATTTAAGTAAAGAATGATGAAATTGATTTACTTGAGGATAAGCAAAAGCTTAAATGTAGAGGAATCTCATAAGTGCTAAATAGTTTATGTTTTTAGCATGATTCAATAGCACATTGTTTAAATTTTAATGATTTTTATATGATTTAGTACTCTATATGGCATATATTTTATTTACAAGCCTCGTTTTTGGCTCACCATTAAAGATGGGAAATTTTAGGTAAATTAGAGCCAAATTAGAGAAATTTTGGTATGATCTTGGTTGAAAATGAGTCGAGCATGGATCCGTTTTCAGAATGCATATAAAATATGGACCAGTGATCTAAAACCATATTAGTCCTTGATCCATTTTGTTTTTTTCATAACCTAGCATATAAAGGAACATATCCTAAGCATAAACCCATGTATGTTGCCTTCAGATCCATGTTCACAAAATGAACCCTCAAATGTACGATAGAGGAGTTATTAAGCCTACACAGCGCAATAGGGACTTATGTTTGCAACTTGTATTGACAATAATTTTAAAATAAATTAGGGTTATTTACTCTAGGGAAGAACATGAAACAAACATGAGTTCATATTAGATGAGACTTTTTGGATGTTTAAAGTTTCATAAGAATAAAAAGAACTTTAGGAATTAAAGAAGAGGAAAGAAAAGAGCAATCACAAGTAGCCAAATTAGAGTGTATTGGGTATGGAGAGAAATAGTCTAAATTTAGACAAACTAATTGCTAGCTTGACCCTTAGAGCACAACCCAAACTTAGTCCAAAACCCAATAAAGAATTAAAGCAATATTGTTTTGTAGCAAAGGGAATAGGTTTTTTTTAAATAACCCCCCACCTCACCCACCCCCAATTTGAGCCTTGCCCAAAGCTTGGTTTGAGTTGGTCAAGCCGATTAACTTTAGGTTATGTTCTAAACCTCCTACCATCCCTATTCTTAGGACAAAAATGAAGCAACTTTAGACCAAAGAAGGGGATTCTATCAAAATTCATCCAAAGAACACCCAAATTTCAAGTTCTATAATAATACTTTCTTTTTCTTTATCTTTATCTTTATCTTTATTATTGTTAGTTTCTTTTACCTTAATATGTATATTTTAGGATATATATCTAGACATGAACCCTAGAAATATTACTTTATTTTGATTATTTTATTTAATGAAAGGCATAAGTTTTATTTTGAATTGTCTATAGTTAGCTTTGGAGCAACTGGTAAAATTACTCCTTTGTGATTAAAAAGATCACAGGTTCAAGTCATGGAAACAACCTCTTTATAAATGCAAAGGGAAGGATACATACAATTGATGCCCCTCCCTTAACCTTTGCAAATTAGGGAGCCTTGTGCACTAGGTTTGTTGTTGTTGTTGTTATTATTGTTTTCATGGTTACTAGTTGTGATTAAATTCAAATATGCTAAAGCTTTGATTCAATTTTGGATTTCATATATAGGGATTAAGAATCTATATCTATGAATAGATCATGACATGAATAATATGATTTATAAGGAATCTTAAAGATAATAATATATAAATGTTCTAGGATAGAGTGAAATCTACTAAAGAGAATCATAGAATAAGTTAATGCATTTTCCAGATTTTTAATTATAAAGAGATTTCAATCAATTAACTTAAGGATATGGGTTAAGTTCTTGAGAAAGTATATGGATGTAAGTTTTGAAATTTCTAACAATCTAAGAAGCTAAGGTCAATCACTAAATCAAGATAAATATAAGAATAAAAAGGTTTTATAAGGAATTCTTATCTAGATCTTGTTTGTCTAGTTACTTCAATCTTATTTCATTACTTTGGTTTGTTATTTTAGATTAGTTTAGTTAATTATTTCTTTTAGTTCAATTATTCTTTTAGTTATATTAGATAATAAAAACATAGTTAGTATAAGTACTTGTAGTCTTTATAGGATTGACACTTATATTCACACAAACTATACTATAAGAATGATAAGTACCATTACCCATTGATCTTTGGCATAGTTTTGATAGCATACAACATAGTCATCATTAAGTTATGTAAATATAGTGCCCTGGAAAGCAAGTGTATTTACATGTAACTTAATCTTCTTCCAATTACAGGTTTGTAATGAAAATATTTATTATTAATAAAAGAAAAGAGTTTGGTTTTATTTTTATAAGTATAATGTAACTAGTCATAAGGAACTAAGATTCTTTTGTTAATAATATACATATACATGAAGATGTATGGGAAAAATGTATATTATTAGAATCTAAAGTAATTGATTCATAGTTGAATAATCAAGTTGGCCAAATTATTAAATGAATCTAGAACAACGTATGTTTTAATGAATAAAGTAGGTCGTTACTTTAATCTTAAAATATACATTTTATCATTTACTTATTATGGACCACAATCTTGATGAGTGGTGAACTCATAAGTATTTCATTATAATTCTTGATATGATCGGAATGGAATTTTACAGACTCTTAATCTAGTGTTTGCATGTTGGAATTATTAATTGAAACATGTATCAGGGAACATTCACTCAAATAAAGAGTTTATACTGATATCATCACTTCTAGATGTTTTATAGAGATTAGTGATTAAACTGGCTCCAGGAGTTTGATAGACTAGCTACCCATCAAATCTTAACACAAAGATGAGATCTTGTGCGCTAATCATCATATAGAGTAAAACGGGAGATCTAGAAGGAAAAACCAATATAAAGGCAAAACGGTAATTTTACCCTTTGTTGTACTGATGACCATAATAAGGTTTGCAATTAGACATGTGTTCTCATAATATTTAGTAATTGAAGAGTTCAACTAATTATCCTTAGTGGAATGCAAATTATTTAATAAGCTAGAATTAATTCTAATGAGATTAAATTAATTTTGGCCTTATTGGAGCTTGAATTATCTATGTCTAATAAGATTCCCCACTTGACTTTAAGGAATGTTGTCAAGCAAAGAAAGAAATATAAATGGAGGTTTTACAGCCCATGATTGAATGTTGGGCTTGCACTAATTAATAGTTAATTAGACACCTAATGAACATTTAGAAATGGGCTAGACTTTAGTTTAATTTGATTAATTAAATTAGAACAAAATTCTTAAAAAAATGAAAGGTGAAATTTCGGTTTTATTAGGGCTAAATGTGCAGCTGTACATTTAGCATTGAATTGTTAAATAAAGATGGTATTTGTCATGCTTTATCATCATTAAATGAAGTAATGATCTTACTATTAAATGGTTTAATGGTTGTCTTTTAATGATGGCATGTACTGTAACCTTTTAGCATTCATTTGATTAAAGATGAAAGAGGTGAATTTGATAGATCATCTTCCTTCTGTCATCACTAAAACCGAAATTGACATATCATTTTAGGTTATTGATGAAGTAAATCACACGTTAGCATAGTCTTTACGAACAATAAACTCGATACACAGAAGGGGGGTTGAATGGTGTATCCCTTTTCGAGAATACAAAAATCTTGTTAAGAACTTCTTTTTCTTGTTAAAAAGATACAACTCA
>JAOSBN010000004.1:14239524-14253679 GCA_027563595.1 Erythroxylum suave | reverse complement strand
TTGGCCTTTGAATTTAGTTGAAATCTGGCTTTGTGATCAGCTGACCATCTGTTGCGAGGAATGGCATTTCCTTCATCGTCTACTAGTTCGTATGGTTCGTTCTCGATGATATCCCAAAGATCAATGTGTGTGGATTCTATGAAGAGCCGCATCCTGTCCTTCTTATAATGATAATCTTCACCATTGAATGCAGGAGGTCTTATGACGGAGGCACCTTTAGCTATAAAAAACATGTGATTCTACCATGGATCTTTGTCCTCACTTTGTAAAGGTGGTTCGTGAAAACCGAGCTCTGATACCAATTGAAGTAAATCACACATTAGTATAGACTTTACGTACAAGAAACTTAATGCACAAGAAGGGGAGTTGAATGGTGTATCCTTTTTGTGAATACGAAAACTTGCTAAGAACTTCTGTAACTTGTTAAAAAGATATCACAAGGATTATATGAAAATTATTACGTAAATAAATTGCAAATAATTTCTATCTAATTGTTTAACAATAAAATAAACTAAAGTAAAGGATAGAAAGTAGACACTGCGATTTTTATACTGGTTCACCCTAAACCGTGGGCTACGTCCAGTCCTCAGAGTTCATCTGAGTGATTCACTATACTCCAAACAATTACAAGTATTCTTTCCTCCCTTCCAGAGCCTCTTCAGGTCTCTTACAAAGTATTCTTTTAGCTAACGTAGCCTCTCCAGGCTCTCAGCCTTTTCTTTCTCTCACTAGAAAGATATTGTGAGATTTTGTTACAGTAAGATTAGCTCTCTAAGTATCGCACTACAGAAATTCTCTTTTCTAAGTAAGCACTGAAAGCTCAAGGATCATTGATTTCTCTAAAGTTGTAAGACTCGTAAGATTCATTAGCTTAAAATCTTCGACTAAGACTAGTATTTATAGCCTAAGTCTCTAACTGCTTCTTGGTCCTTGATAATCGCTTCTTGATTCTTGATAACCATCATTTAGTTGAGTTCTGTAACTAACTCCAACTAAGTAACTGTCCGACGAGCTACTATATCGCCATTGTATCGTCTGTGTTCTCTTGCGTCTGTGTCTTTGTGTCTGTATTGTACTTGCGTCTATATCTTTGCGTCTGCGTCTTTGTGTCCATGTCTTTGACTTTGCGTTTGTGTTTTGCATCTGTGTTGACTTTGCGTCTGTGTTGTCTTTGCGTCTGTGTTTTTGCGTCTATGTTAACTTTGCGTCTGTGTTTTCTTTGCATCTGTATCTTTGCGTCTATGTTAACTTTGCGTCTGTGTTGTCTTTGCGTCTGTGTTTTGACTTTGTCTGTGTTCTATACTTCATCTGCACACTTAACACACTTGTCAAAACGTTAATTTATTTCTAACATTATTATTATTTGACCATCAAAATTGATCATCGTGAAGTCCTCTTGACTTAACAAAAACTTGATATATAATTTTCCAAATTTTAAATTAAAACCTCTTATCTTACAAGCATACAGATCGAAAATTTCAGTATAAATAAGTATTGTCCCATAAGGATTGGTTAGTCACCAAAATGATCCAAATTTCGTTTTGTTCAGGAAACTCAAATAATTATATTTGGAAGATCCAAAATATAAAAATTAAGAGTCATACATACACACTTTAGGGTTATCATAAAAGTAAGAACACAAATTTAAAAATGGTGAATTAAAGTATCAATTTAACAACTTAGGATTGTCATTACCTCATTGTGTATTCCCACACTTTAGCGATGATCATTATGTCTAGTCCAAAATTTCCTAATGTCCTTGTTCTTTCAATCTCATTACTTGAACCAAAAAAGACTTGTTTAATGATGTAAATGATTTATGTAAGATCTCACTTCCCATTTTTCACTTAACCATTAAAAAGATATGAACAAATTTTTGGACAAACATTTTTCCATTCAAGATCTCTCTCCAAATGGCAAGGTAACTTGATATATGGAGTGTTCTTGGTGTAAGCCCATTCTCATGTCAGTTAATAACACATTTATTAACTCCATATCTCTATGTGAGCTAAGTATGGACAGCCATATACCATAAACATCAAACAATAGCAAACATATCCATAACATTGAATAAAGTGAGGTACTACAAAGTTTAGGCAATAAAAATCCTAATAACTACTTAGAAATCCATCAAAATCTCATCCAACATGTTCATAACATATCCATACATCCTTCTCAATCAAAAAAATATAACAAAGAAGGAAGGCTTATATGTTGAAGAGTAAAGCTAGAATTGTATGGTGGCAACTTTCTGTCTCTTTAAAATCCTTTGATTCCACCTTGAATTCTCTTGGTTTTCTCTCAAAAATGCATTCTTCTCTCTCCCTTGGATGTCTTGCACAACCTCTTGTTTTTTCTAGGGTTTAAAATTGAGTTTTTATATCCCATTTAATGCTTAAAACGATGTAGGAAGGAGGAAATTGCGAGCTGGAATTTTCCAAAAAACTTTGTTTTCTGTCTCGACTTCAATCCGTGATATCTTATTGATTTCTTATTCAAATTGAGCCGTTATTTCAGCAATTTGAAGCTGAATTTCTCCTCTTTGTTTCAGATCCAAAATTAAAAACATCCAATAAGAATTTTATCTTGATAAAGCTTAACATTGGTGATGGATCGGCTTAGGAATTTTTCAGCTTTCCTTTGGTTCACATGACTTGCTTTCTCTGTGGTTCTTCTATCCTTCCATCCCTCAAAACCATATTCAAACCTATTGATTAACAAAAAAATTAATCACTTAATCATGGCCAAAACACATGCAATTCATACCAATATAATGTAAGAAAAGTACATACAACAATGCCATGCAAAATTCATGCAAAACCTATTCTTACAGACCTAATTCACACACATTCATGAATATTCATATACATTCATACACAATCATGCAATTATATGAAACTAAGATAAAACATAAGCTAAACAAGTTAACAAAAATCAATTTATCATGATTAATTATCAAATTATCCTAAGAAAAGTATGTACAAATGCCACCTATCAAGGCCCTTTGGAAACCAAAATTACTGGCGTAGATGAATGAAGCTACCAGATTAACCTGCTTATATAGAAAAGACAATTTCAAGTGCATAAGGTGATCAGTTGCGTGGAGAAGTTCCCCTCTTACGCTATCAGCTTTATATTAAATAATAAGTCTCCCATATGCATAGTGTGAATGGTGTGAAATGTGTCTCCAGTTCGCCCCCAGTATGTTTAGTTGTTCCAACCTATCTTGCTTTATTTTGGTCTCAAGCAGTCTGACTATTAGAGGTTGTTCCCTTAGAGTTGCTTACCTTGTAGGGCAGTTCATGCCTTGGGCGTTCCCTACTATTATTGACATATTAAAAGGTTTTGGTGTAGGAGCCTTTTCCTTTGCTCCTTTGCGATCGTTGTTTTTCTATTGGCTGAAATGGTTTATGAACATCTTCTTAATCCATGAAAGCATCCATTTTAGTTTGGCTAAGTGGTGATTGACAAGCTATAGTTGAATCATCAAGTCTAGTGTGAGAATCTTGTAACTCTCCTTAACAGTTGTAACCAATCAAAGAAGCTACCACACCTGCACGTGAAGTATTTATGGCCAGATTATAACCTGAAGCAGATAATTCACATGGAGGAGTTGTATTTAAAGGAAGTACATCATTGGTGTTAATGACAATAATAGTAATTGGAATAGCTTCTGTGTCTACACTTAATAATTCCATCACAGCTACGTGGGGTTCAACATTGTCATGACTTCCTATGTTAGTGTTACTCTGTATTGTTTTCGTTGTCTCCTTACCTATAAGTTTAAGATAGCTACCTGTTTTAAAAAATTTTCCTGTGGCTTTCCACGTTTTCCCTTGTTGGTGTTTTGGTAGGGTTTTCCACTGATAAGAAATTGGGATGTTGTCTTCCCATAATTTGCCTCCCTTAACGAGTCTCATAACTGATACTTTAGATGGAAGCTCCTTATTCAGTGTCACACTAACACAGATTCGTGCATGTCCCACTTACTTCTTCTGGGTCGTATGTTCTTCAAAACAAAGCAATTAATATTTAAGAGGAGGGATCACTTATACCGACAAAATATACAATCCAACAAATAGAGGGCACCAATATGACAACTTTGACGTTGAAATATTGGAAATAAAAGGTTGTATTAGAAAACAAAATAATTGATTATTTAATGTAGAAATAAAACCAAGAAAAAAGGAAAATATATTTTTTAGCAATGATTAAAAAGTCGAACTAGCTTGGTTGATTTAATTGTAAAAACTTTGAATCCACCAACTTTTCAATTTGATTTATTTTAATAATAAAATTGATCAATTTATTAAGTAATCATTCATTTTTTGAAAAATAATCAATTTTTATAAATCAAAATAAAAATAATTAATTTTTATTTAATAATCTTCTTTTTTAATTAAACTTCAAATTTTTTGATAAGTAAGGACAATTTTCTTTAATTATATTTCACATTTTTCAATTTTATTCAATCTTTAATCAATTTTATAACATTCCAGTACCACTTGAATTTTAAACTTTAAAATTTTTATTTTAGCGTTTTAACTCCTAGTCTAATTTTTAAATCATTATGTTTTAGGATAATTACCTAACTTGTTTTGACAAGGTGGGACCACATCATAGTTTAAATCACTTAAAAAGTTTCATATCCACAACCTACCGTAGGTCCTATCGTCATTGTGATTTCAGATAATCCTCTCTCTTAAAAGTCTCCTGTTGCTGCAATGTGGCTTGATTTAAGAGTTTAAGTTATGGCTAGAAGACAAATTTCAAGAATTAAGGTTTCGAGAGAAAAGTGATTTTTTTAGTTTCAGGTGGGAACCTCTTAGCTAAAAGTGTTAAATCGATTTTTATGTTGATTAATACTAATTATAATATTTTGATAGTTTTAATAATCAAAATGAGTTCAAAATATTTTCTAATAAATTTTAAATTTAAAGCCATCGACTTTAACATTTCAATAGTCCAAATTATGTCATACCACATTAATAATACTAAAAGAAAAAGCTTAAACTAACATAAACCTTTTGTGGAACTTTAGAAAACGATTTCATCTTGTAAATTTAACCTTTGTTTTCTACCCAATTAGGCTTCGGCAACTCCTGCCTCCGCAATTGCCTCGTCACCAAAAGGACTTGACTTGTATTTTTGTGATTGGTCAGTCTTTATCGTTTATATTCATTACACATTAGTTATGGGATGTGCGGATTAACCTTTGTATTCCAATTAAATTAATTTTCATTAATGTGTTTTGAAAACTCATGTTAATTTTCATCAAGAATAACAAATTCACCATGAACTGTTAGTAAATATATAAAACTAATTAAGTTGGACTTACACAACAGCTTAAGTTATTGTGGTGAAATGGTCGCTTAATATGGTATCAGAACCTTTATGACCAAACGGTCTTGAGTTCAAACCCTACCACTCACCTAAGTAATTCAGCACAAGGTAGAGTGAACCTGTACAATTTTCAAGTCCAAAGAGCTTTCACTTGAGGGATGTGTTAGTAAATATACAAAACCATTTAAGTTGGCCTCACACAATAGCTTAAGTTATTATGATGAAATGGTCACTTAACATGAACACTATTACGTTGATGAATAGAGTGTAAATGATTATATTAAAAAATCGCACAAAGTAAATTTTCAAGAAAGACCATAAGGGTAACAAATGGTCCCATTTAAAACTCAATCTCATTAGACAAAATTTTCCTAAACACTTAATTTAATGGCACAATAATTCACTACAACTATACCTACTAATAGCTATTAAATAGACAAATAAAAAATACCAGAATTTAATGAGGTTTGCCTAATTATGCCTAGTCCTAAGACACTAGTAAATAAATATTTTACTATTTTAAATAAATAATACAAGTGAAATATTACAAAGAGAGACAATTTTTGCCTTAAGAAAGATAGGCAATTTTGGGATATTCAAAAAAAGTGAAGGAACACTCCTTTTATCAATTGAGGAGGCTCCTCAATTTTCATATTTCTCTATTGTGGGAAATATGTCACTCAACAATTCTCCACCTTGGCATATTTCTCATTTTCAAATCTGTCACAAAACTCATCTTTAGTAGTGTCTTCAAATGCGCTTTAAAGAGCTTATATTCAATTTTTAGCAATATTGATCAAGTTCAAAAAATGTTGGAACTTGATCGTAGTCACCACCTTTGTCCACATATCAGCAAAATTCTCAATGATCTTAATCTTCTGGATTTCTACTCCACCTTCTTCCAAAACTTCTCGTACAAAGTGATAACGAACATCGATGTGCTTCGTCATTGCATGGTAAATCTAGTTCTTGCTAAAAGGATAACACTCTGACTATCACAATGTACTTTAATGTGCTTCTATCTAACCCCTAATTCACTAAACAATCCTTAAAGCCAAATTGTCTGCTTCTCAGCCTTTGTAGTTGCTATATACTCTGCCTTTGTAGTTGACAAAGCAATTGTTAACTATAAGGTAGACCTCTAACTGATTGGCGCCTTTGTAAGAGTAAACACATAGCCAATAGTTAATCGACATCTGTCCAATTCACTAGCATAGTCAGAATCACAATATCGAACTACACATTGACCATCTTACTTATACTGCTGAAATACTAAACCAAAATATACAATGATCATAATGTTCTGCAGAATCTATTTCAAAACTTGTCAATGTTCCTTTCCAGGAATATGAATACACCTACTCACAACCCCAACTGTTTGTGAAATGTTGAGCCTTATACACAATATAGCATACATTAGGCTACCAATAACATTTGAATACAACACCATTGACATGTATTCTCATTTTGCATCATTCATTGGAGACAAAGATGTACTGAGCTTGAAATGAGGAGCGTGTGAAGTATTGACAGGCTTTGATTTTTCATTGAAGCCAAAACGTTTTTGTACCTTTCTCAGATACTATTTCTAAGTCAAACAAAGTCTCCCTAACTCTCTATCTCTAGTTATCTCCATGTCAAGAATCTTCTTGACTTCACCTAGATCCTTCATTTCAAAGTCCTAATTCAACTGGATCTTTAATCTCTCTATTTATCTTATATTTTTTGAAGCTATCAGTATATTGTCAACATATAGAGAAGATAGATGTAGGATCTATCTTATAGCTTGCGAAAATGCAAATAGTGATCATATTTGCTTCTTAGGTAGTTCTGCCCCATCATAAACTTGTCAAATCAATTGTACCACTGTTTTGGAGATTGCTTCAATTCGTACAACAATTTTTCAAGTTTGCACATCATATTCTCTTTTCCAACAACTTTAAAACCTTCGGGCTAAGTCATATAGATTTCGTCCTCCAAGTCCCTATGTAAAAGCACAGTTTTTACATCCAGTTGAACTAGTTCTATATATCAAACTCTGCTATCAAAGCAAACAAAATTAGATTGGAGGAATGTTTTACAAATGGAGGAAAAACTTCATTATAATCCATTCCCTCTGTCCAAGTATAGCCTTTGGTCACCATCCTTGCTTTCTAGCTAACATCAATCTTGTCAAGAATTCCATCTTTCTTTGCATATACCCATTTGTATCCAATTGCCTTTTTTCCTTTTGAGAGATTAGCTAGCTTCCACATTTAGTTCTTATGAAGGGATTGTATTTCTTCATTGATGGCTATCCTCTACTTATCTTCTTCCGAACTTTAGACTACTTCTTTATAAGTGGTAGGAATGTCATCAATTTCAATTGGAGATATATAAGCTATCATATTAATATAACGAGAAGGTACTAGAGTGTTCCTCTTTGGCTTTCTCAATACAATTGGTAATTATTGCTATATAGATTCTTAGGTTGGAAACTCTTCTTCATTTGACTTCTCTTCTACCACAGGAGTTATTGCATTTGTTTCATCATTTGTTGTGGTAACAATTTTTCTTTCAAACTCTACCTATTTTAGAGTACCATCTATTTGCTCAATATTTTCAGTTGATATCTTTATTAACATGGTAAATTCATCAAAGGTAACATCCCTAGTAAAAATTATTTTCTTTGACTATAGGTATCAAAGACGATATCCTTTCATACTATAGGTGATCCCTATGAAAATTACATTCTTTGCATGTGGATCTAACTTTGACTCCTTAACATGGTTGTATACATTAGAACCAAACACATGTAAGGAAGCATAATTTATAGTAGGTTTTCCAAACCATTTCTCCAATGTTGTTTCACCACTAATATTACTAGATGTTAAGCATACGTAATAGCTTCAGCCAAAAATTCTCTTCCTAACCCATGACAACATACACCAAACTTTCTCCAGTAACGTTTGGTTAAAACATTATGTCACCCCATTTTTTTATGATGTACCTCTGATAATGAAGTGTCTGGCAATGCTTTCATCTTCAAAGACTTTTTAAAATAGATCACTCATATACTCCCCACCATTATTTGTAAGGAGACACTTAATCCTTCTGCTTGTTTAAGTTTCTATCATCTTCTTCCATTTAAGGAAAACTCCTAACACTTCATCCTTAGTCTTCATAGTATACACCCATGCTCTTTGGGAAAAAATCATCAACAAAGGTTTTATAATAGTGTTTTCCTCCCAAAGAAGTTGCCTTAGACTATTCCCGCACATCAGAGTGAATATAGCCCAAAATACCCTCAGTATCATGAATTGTTGTTACAAATTTTACCCTTGTCTTCTTCCCTTTAACATAATGATCACAAAAATCCAATTTGTAAGTCTTCATCCCTTTCAACAATCCTTGATTTACTAAAAGATTCAAGGATTTTTCACCTATGTGCCCCAAGTGCATATGCCATACCTAGTTGTTTCTAACTCCTTTTCATCACTAGAAATTGCTGCCATTCCAATAATAGTGGTACCCATATAATGATACAATCTATTATTCATTCGCACCCCCTTTAATACCACAAGTGCACTAGAGATAATCTTCATCACTCCATATTTTTCTACCACCTTAAGACCCTCAATCATGCAATAGAAGAGCTAGTTCATGATATAATAGTAAGTGAAAAAATAGAGTCTTCATCATTACACTCAGTTATATTTGAATATGCAACAACCTTAACTTTATCAGGCTTGCCTGTATTTTTGAGCTTAGGACAATCCTTCTTCTAGTGCCTTTTGTCCTGACAAAACGTACATTTATCTTTGCTCAATTTGGGTCTTGATTTCAATATCCCTTTCTTTCCTTTAGTCTGGCTCTGCAAGACCACTGAAGCTTCTCTGCTCCACTTGTACATTCTTCCTTTGTCTTCCTTCTCAATTAATGATTGTACAAAATATTTTTAACTTCACTAAGATACACAACAGCCTTCTTATGATGTAAAGTAGTTTTAAGAAACTCAAACTCCTCAGGAAAGGGATCCCAGCAATATCGAAGTCATATCTTCATCTTCAAATGTCACATCCAAATTCATTAAGTCAGCAACTAACTAATTAAAACTAGTGATGTGATCATTTATATTGGTACCTAGATCCTAAAAGAAACGAAGCAATCTCTTCTTTATATGAAACTTATTTTGACTACTTTTCTTCAAGAATTTTTCCTCTAATGTGTTCCACAACTTATATGTAGAAGTTTCTTTTGAGAAAGCATACTTTTGCTCTATAGAAAGACATGATTGAATTGTATCACATGCCAAACGATTTACAGTCTTCCAATCTTTCTCCTCAACATCATCTAGTTTCTTTTCTTCAATGGTAATGTCAAGACCTTACAGAAAAAGAGCATCTTAAACCTCACTTTGGCACATGTCAAAATGACCCATACCATTAAAAATCTCCTCCAAAAATCTTGCATTTGTCATTGTAGTTCTTGCCAAAATGGATGAGAAGAAGCAGTCGATGTGATGTGGAATTTTTTATGTCTTCTATCATCTCTGCTACAATTTATATTTGATAGTTACCGATGTGGAATGCCAAAACCCTAAGGAATTTTTTTGTGATGTGGAAGATCAGGCTATGCTACAATCACAGAGCATACTAGGAAAAGCCTTGACTTTGATACTAATTGTTGTAGAAACTTAGGTTAATTTCCTCCAACAATAACAAATTCACCTTGAGCACTATTGCATCGGTGAATAGAGTGTGAATGATTATATTGAAAAATCACACCAGGTAAATTCCTAAGAAAGACTAGAGTGGTCACAATCGGCCCCACTTAAAATTCAATCGCCTTAGACAAAATTTTCTACACCTGTAATTTAATAACACATAATGCACTATAACTATACCCGATAATAGCTATTAAATAAACAAATAAATAATACCAGAATTTAACGAGGTTTACCTAATTATGCCTAGTCCTCGGACACTACTAAATTAATATTTCATTATTTCAAGTAAATAATACAAGTGAAATATTATAAAAAGAGAGAATTTTTGCCATAAGAAAAGATAGGCAATTTTGGGATATTCAACAAAAGTGAAGGGGCCCTCTTTTTATAACTTAAGGAGGCTCCTATGGGCATGCATTATTGTTATCAATATTCTTGAGAATAATTCAGCATTATTCATGCGGTAGATTGGCATCAACCACTACAACAAAAAAATCCTTTCTCGATGATTTCTTTAGCGATGAAACGGAATTTGTCACCACTAGAAAACATATTACAACATTTAAAAATATTCGTCACTAAAACTTAAAATTTACTGACGAAACCAACAAGCGTCACAAAAAGGAAAACCTTTAGCAATGTAAAAAGAAACTCGTCGCCCAATGATGGCTATTTAGTGACAATTGAAAATAATCGTCATGAAATGATGGGAAATGGGTGACAAATGTCACATATTCGTCGCTAAAAATGCAATGGCGATGATTACTGAAAACATCATCATTACTACTCAAACATATTGCGACAAATAAAACAAATCGTCACTAAGTGTTCGATATTTGGAGACAATATCCTAAAGCGTCACCAAAAGGTCAATATTTGGTGACGAAAGTTCTATTTGATTGCAAAAGTTTATACGTTCAGCGACGAATTTTTGTCCTCATCTCTATATGTCAAACATTCAGCGATGAATTCTTGAAATCGTCACTAAATGTTCCACATTTAATGATGAATTCTAAAATACGTTGCTAAATGTATACATTTGGTGATGATTTTTAGAAATCGTCACCAAATGATTGACATTTTAATAAATTATTAGACTTACATTTTTTATATTCTATCATAGTTAAGATATGTTTTATTGGAGATTTTTTTGAATGTTTATAATGTATTATTGAAGAAAAAAAACGCACAACATAATTTTTAAGTGTTGAACATTACTATCAATTAATCATTAGTATTTACTAACAATGAAAAAATTAGTTATAAACATTTTAAATAATTTTATCAATGTATTTTAAAAAAAACTGACAACATATGGCTTATGGACCTAACATTAATTAATCATTAGTATTAACTAACATTGAAAAATTATTTAATAAAAATTTAAATGATTTTATCAATATAGGAAAATGATATATGGAGTAGTATGAACTTTGAATTAGAAGTTATCCAATTTATACACTCATAAAATTAGAACAATAACAGTCAATATTCAATAGTACGCAACTTGACCTATAAGTAATACATATGTTGTTTGGCAAATTATTACAGATACAACAAGAAATAAACTTTAAAGCTGAGTTCAGTTGATTGATTCGCTAACTGACAATAATATAATTGTTTATTTAGATTCCAAGTGACATGAGAGTCCGTAAAGGTAAATGAGTCTCAAATGTCTGGATTCCCCAGAAGGGCCGTTGCACGTTCAAACGCACCAATTGAAACAGTACTAGCTTTTCCATCAACTATAGTAGGGTTTCTCACACCCTCTTCCAACAACTTTTTTGTTATCTCTAAATTCGAAGAGGATGAAGTGAAATGATCGCTAGATTTAGAACCTAAAACACAATCAGTATAGAAATTAGATATTATCATATAAGTAAACCGTTAAAAAACTGAAATTGGGGTGACATGCATACGTGCATGAGCAGACGAAGTATTCGAAATTGATGAATTTTCCAAATCAACCAATTTACCTTTACGGACTATTGTGACATTGCTCCTGACTCCACAAACGTACATGTCACATTCGAGACTGAAGGAAGCTTCAAACAACATATAGTATAAACCATCAAATGTGAATATATATAATAGCTTCATAAAAGGAAATGAGATGTACATAATAAGGGAAGTGACGTTGTTCGGATGATACTAAACATCTTGAAGCAGAAGATCGGCCATAGAAGGTTTACGATGATTTCGTTTGATACTGGAGATTTCTTTTTCATTTTTGGTTTGCTCAGCAGGGACAATTTTGCCATATTCCTTCCAATGGAATGAATTAGAGCCATCGTCAACTAGTCTCCATGTCGACATTCCTTCATTAATAATGTTTAGAGGTAAATGCTTTAAAAGTTGATTTAAAATAAAACAATAATATGTTTAAGTCCAATTATGATGACAAATGAAATTACTCAGGTTTAGAACTTAATGGATTACCTAGAGCATAACACCTTTCAAATGCAAATTGTTATAGAAATATTATTGAACACCTTATGGACATGACAAACTCATCTCAAGAATTAAATGCAATTCATATGTTGTCCCTTCCATAACTAATATTAACACATTCTATGCTACTTCCAATCACAGATAACCTAAAACCATCAAGAAACAAGTTTAGAAGATTCAATAGATATTGCGTTGAGTATAACACTTTTGATATACAAATCATAACAAAAATATCAACGAACACCTTCCAGACATGACAATGATATTCTAAGATTCAAATGCAAACCATATGTTTTCCCTTCCATAACTAACATTAACACAGTCCACGCTCTCCAATGACAATTTGCAAATAACATAACACAAAGAAATAAAAAAATTTACAAAACATAACAAAAAAATCAACTTCAACACTACAAAATATACCCTATGTATAGATCTACACAAAGAATATCCAGATCTACTGTAGAAACATAAAAATCACAACTTTATCACATAAACTTGTCAAACAAAGAGCCGATCTAGTCAGTAATAGATTTACAAAATGAAGATCACCTCAAATGAAAATACAAAACATAATAAAAAAGAAGTTAGAGGATTGTAGACCATATTTCGATCAAGTAAATAGCTTTGATAAGTGTGTAAGATGTTGGAGATGCCTGGTTTTGAGAAGAGTTGTTCGAGACTACAGAGGAAAAAAGGTTTGGAAATAAAGTTCAGGTTTTTTAATGAACAATAAAGAAGGGTTTTAGCAACGTTTCACAAAATTCATCGTCAAATCAAACTTTTTGCGATGATTTTGTGAATCGTCAGTAAAGCAACAATTTTTGGCAACAATTTGGCATATTCATAGCATATTGTTGTACATTTTGTGACGGTAAGAAGTAATTCGTTGCCCAAACATGGTATTTTGCGATGGTTCTAATCATTGTAGCTAAATATATGGCATGTCACAACGAAATTTAGTTCCGTCGCTGAATGATGTGTCCTTTTACGATGAATACAGTTATCGTCGCAACTTGTGCCCTAGCAGAATAATTGTAACTATGTTGTTTTGTCCTTATGTCAAACCTTTTTACAACGATTGGCGTATATTATAACTAAATGGTTAGCTCTTAGTGACAAATAATATATTCGTCGCGGAATGTTGAGACAGTAAAAAAAAATTAAGTGGGACGATATCGTTTGTCGCTTTTATAACTTAATCCACTCGAAACCCTCCCCCCCCCCCTCTCGACACCAGACACTTCCAAGAACCAACGTTAACGTAATGAATGCGTACGTGTCGTGATTATGATGCATCACGATGCAGCATACTAGTAACATAAAAATGTAAAAATGTAAAATGTAGTATGCGACTTGTGTTCGGCTTGAGTTGGTTCTCATACACCTCTCGTTTGCATGCTGAGGGGTGGCCGATAGTGAAGAGATGAGTCTGGATAGTTAGGTAAAGAGTGCGTATCGCTGTCTGTACGTGGGTATCTTTTGGGGCTTTGAAATTATATAGTATTGGGACAATTTTGGTGTATGATCAAATGGTACGTTCTATGGAGGCGAGAAATTAGATCTGCATACGTACGTAGACTGGAGTGATTTGGATTTGTAGCATGGGAAAAATTGGTAGAGCATAAAATGATGAGAGGTGTTCTTAACGAT
>JAOSBN010000004.1:14207850-14237165 GCA_027563595.1 Erythroxylum suave | reverse complement strand
CTTTTATAACTTAATCCACTCGAAACCCTCCCCCCCCCCCTCTCCCTCTTTTTCCTTGCATTTTCTACTCTCTAGTTTTCGAAAATTCTTCTGTCTTCTTCACCACCTATGGTTGGTGTTGGTGTCGATTTAGTGTTCCATCAACATCGGCATTCTCTTGTTGACAACATTGGGTAAGTTTCGTTCCATTTTTTGTGGGTTTCGTTTTAACATTTGCAAGGGTCGTACCAATGCTTGCAAATGCATAATTTGTTCGATTTGTTAAGTTTTTTGTATGAATTGATGATGGTATTTGAGGGGTTTGTGTTGATTAGTTTTAAGGATAGTGAAGAGAGGGAATTAAAATGTTGAATTTATGTATTTCCTTGTGTGTTATGTTATGCTCACAATGTGTTCGATGAAAGTCCTTTGTTATAAAATTAAATGTGCTACTGTTGCTTTGTCTGTATTAATTCAATTTCAAATGCAATTCACAAGTTTTCAACTTCAACTCGAAATTGCCGAAATGCTATAGAATTGTTATAACTCTAAATCCGATAGCGACAAAAAGTAAAAACATATTTTACTTTATTTTTAATTTATTTTTAAATTTTAACAATTTTAATCGGTTCAATCTTTATAATTTAAATGCTGGAAATTAGGTTTGATGATAATTAATGCATAAGACTAGTTTTACTTTGAGTATAATCTTTTTAATTGTAATTTTTAATAATTTTGGTTTAAATGTTATTTTAAAATTTTACAAATTAAGAGATGATATTATAGAAATTGTAAAGACAAAATTGAATTATTAGAATAAATTCAGATTGAGAATATCGTCAATTTATAATATGTTGTATTTATAATTCTACTTAAGCACTTTCTAAAAATTAAACTCAACTCAATTTAAATTAATTTCAAACCAAATTGAATTAAACTTAATTTATTATTAGGAAGAGATTTAAAAATATCAAACTTGTGGAAAAATTTTTAATTGAGTGACTAAGATGACTTTATCACTTGTCCACAAAATTGAAACTGTTGACGTTTGTTAACATAGTTACAGAGCATTTTATAAAACTTGCTCAAAATGGACATTAATATTAAGATCGCAAGAAACGGAATGAGCAATTTATTAAGCTTATTATCTAAAGTAAATAATCCAAAATCCTAAGTCATTAAGAATAATTTTGTTCCATTTATTGGCGACCGTCTAATCTGTTCCCATTGCAATATGTTTCCATAATTAAATATATTTGTTAATTATTGAAATATTTTAATCTTCGTTCTTTGTGCAGAAATTACATATTTATAAACACAAGTCATTATAATGTCTATGCATATTAAATATGACTATAGGTGGTTTAATCTTTAATTCATAGTTTTGAATTTATTTATAATAGAATTTTTTATTAACCAATTCTATGGCCATACTATCTTGCAGATTCTGTGTTCCTCTTTTTACTTGGTGTTAACAATTGTACACATCTTGAGGTATGCAAATTAGTAATAACTTTTATAAGTTTATTATTATTATTAATATGCATTATTATTATTATTGTAGTATTATTATTGTTGTTATTTTTTTTTATTATTATTATTATTATTATTATTATTATTATTATTATTATTATTATTATTATTTTGGTTATAATTTTAAATTATTATTATTGAAAATGATGTAATTGTTGTTAACCAATTCCATACCCATACTTTTTTGCAGATTCGGTCTTCGTCTTTTTTCTTAGAATCAATAATCGCATACAAGTACTACACATCTTTTGGTATGCAAATTATTGGTAGCCTTCATTAATTTGTTTATCAGTTGTCATTTCATTTTGTTTTATATTGTTTACTTAATTGTTGCGTATGAACTACAAAAATGTTGTTTACTGCATGTAATATTAAACAAAAGTTTTTTAAACCTAACATAAAACCAAAAATGTATGCTATAACTATGTTATCTTCTTGTATTGTCTAGCTAAATAGATAAGAGCTGGATGTTTCTTCGAAAATGGTCAACTGAATATGTCGAAGGAGTTAAGAGTTTCATACAATTTGTTAAGGATCAAATGGGTGAAGATTGTAGTATTCATTGTCCTAGCATTTATTGCTTAAACGTGGACTTCCAAAGTGAAGATGTGTTAGTCACTTACTTATCTGAGGCATAGACAAATTCTATAGTCCATGGCTTTATCATGGTGAACGTAAGGAAGCAAGTTGTAGTATAAGTATCGGTACATCCTATGATGTCGATGATAGTAATGATCGTGATGATTATGATGCAAATGATGATGGTGATGATGGGATTGATGAGATGTTAAATGATTGTTAGAATTATATGGAGACTAGGAATGAATCAGGAATGCCTAACATAATTGGTAGTATGACCGAAGATAATTTTGAGAAGTTATTGAAAGTTACTCAGGAACAATTATATCCGGGGTGCTTTAATTTTTCTCAACTACCATTTGTTGTGAAGTTGTTGCATTTGAAGGTTTATAATAAATGAAGTAACAATTCGCTTGACATGTTAATTGACTTACTAAACGATGCATTACCTAGAGGCCATAACTTACCAAAATCATACTATGATGCGAAGAAACTGTTAAGGGACTTTGGATTGGGATATACTTCAATTCATGCTTGTAAATATGATTGTGTTCTTTATTGGAAGGAAAGCAAAGAACTTTAGGAGTGTCCTATTTGTGGTACATCAAGGTGGTAGGTGAATGATGAGAGAGGGAAAAAGATACCATTGAAAGTCCTTCGATACTTTCCTATTAATCCACGATTACAAAGCTTGTTTATGTCAACAAAAACAACCTTAGATATGAGGTGGCATAAAGAGAAATGCATTGATGATAACATTATGCGTCATCCAGCTGACTCAATGGCATGGAAAGAGCTTTATAGAAAGTTCCCATGGTTTAGACAAGATTTTTGTAATGTTCAACTTAAATTGGCCTCAGATGGATTTAATCATTTCAGTAATATGAGTAATTCATATAGCATGTGGCTGGTGATTCTAGTATCATATAATTTACCTCCATGGAAGTGTATGAAGGAGCCTTTTATGTTGTTGTTTTTGCTTATTCTAGGACCTACTGCTCCTGGTAAGGACATTGATATTTACTTGCAACCATTAATTGATGACTTAAATCATCTATGGAAATATTGAATAAAAAAATTTGATGTTGTTGAAGGCAACACATTTACAATGCGTGCTGCCGTATTGTGGACTATAAATGATTTCCCAGCTTATGGGAATTTGTCAGGGTGGAGCACTAAAGGGTATATGGCTTGTGTTGTCTGTAATCATCAAACATATTCAACAAGGATACGAAGTAAAATATATTATACGGGTCATCGTCTTTATTTGGAACATGGGCATAGATAGCACAGAAGTAAACAGTTTAATGGCACAGTTGAGTTGGGTGAAGCTCCGATGCAGTTGTCGGGTGATGACATTGTTTACTAGCTGTCACATTTGGTTGACATTACACCTGGCAAACACCCAAGTAATAGAAAGCGTAAAAGAAATGAGATCGAACTGAATTGGATTACAAGAAGCATATTTTTCAACTTGTCATAATGGAAGGAATTACTATTGAGGCACAATCTTGATGTCATGCATATTTAGGAAAATGTTTGTGCAGCCATTTTAGGGACTATTATGGGAATTGCTGGGAAATCGAAAGACACTATTAAGGCTAGACTAGACTTGGAAGACATAAATATTAGAAAAGATTTGCATTTGAGAAGAAGAGGTGATGGATCATACTTTATTCCGCCTGCTTATTACAACATGTCAAAAAGTGATAAACAAGCATTCTGTCAGTTCCTCCAATCATTCAAATTTCCTAATGGGTATGCATCTAATATAGGTCACTGTGTAAATGTTAAAGAAGGAAAAATGTTAGGGTTGAAAAGTCATGATTATCATGTACTTTTGTAACAGCTACTTCCTGTTGGAATACATGGGTGTTTGCCGAAGGATTTATCTGTTACTTTGGGTCAAATGGGAGAGTTTTTAAAGCAATTATGCTACAAGAAACTTAAAGTGGAGGAGCTTGATAAATTGGAGAAAGACATAGCATTGATTCTATGTAAGCTTGAACTATTATTTCCCCATCATTTTCTGATGTTATGGTCCATTTGGCAAATCACTTACCATATGAAGCAAAACTTGGTGGTTCAGTTCAATTTCGATGGATGTTTTTTATTAAAAGGTAATTTACATTGAATTCAACAAGTTTTTGCTATGTTATTTGTTAGTAACAATTGCTAATTCTTTAACTGTTTATGTTTAGGTTTTTATGCTCTCTTAAACGTTATGTACGTAATATAGCTAAACCAGAAGGGTCTATTGCAGAGGCTTATATAGCAAATGAATGCTTGACATTTTGCTCAATGTACTTAACTGATCTGGAGATGAGATTTAATAGACAAGAACGTAACTTCGATTTCAATGATGATGGTGGTTTGTCTATTTTCTCGCAAAAGGTGAAGCCACTTAGTGTGGGTAAATATGTCGAGTTAAGTAAGGACAAATTCGAAATTACCCATTGGTATATTTTAAGCAATTGTAAGAACGTCGATATATACATGGAGAACGTATATTCCATTTCATTCAAACAATTATATTAGAATTTCCTTTATTAACTTATCGATGTTACTGTGTTTTTTCCCAATAGAGAGCACAATGACACAATTCGAAACAAAGGGATCGTTAATGTTGAAGAAAGACATAGGCAAAAGTTTATATCATAGTTTAGAAATCGAGTAAGTTTCATATTAATTACATATTATGTATATATGAAAATATGTCTCATCCTCATATTTAATTTAAATTTGTCGTATAGATGATACAGTTATATAACCATAATGTGCAAGAAGCAACAACAACATTATATAGTTTGGCATGTGAGCCTCATATTTGTGGGAAGAAATACACAGGTTGCATTATTAATGGGGTCGATATCACATACAAGATCGAGATAGTCAAGTTAGACATCAAAATAATGGGGTTGTGGTTGAAGGATGTCATGATGGCGAAATAATTAACTTCTACGGTGTCATATCTGAAATTATAGAGTTGCACTACATTAAGGATAAGAAGGTTGTTCTTTTTAAATGCTAATGGTTTGATCTAACTGACATGAGAGTGAATAGGCATATTACTAGCATAAATGTTAGTAAGACATGGTATGATAATGATCATTTTGTCCTTGCAACTCAAGCCAAACAAGTTTTCTACATCAATGATACTGCATTAAATCGCAATTGGAAGGTTGTTCAAAGGTTTCAATAAAGGAATGCCTTTGATTTATGTGAAAGGGATATTGGTGAATCAAATGAAGATGCTAAAATCTATCAAGATAGTAGATTGGAGATCAATAACGAAAGTATTATAGTATAAGATGCAGATATATCTTCATTCCATAGGAGAGATGTCAAGCCATATATAGTTCAACTGGATGAAATCCATCCTCATCTTACCTTACAAACAGATGAAGCTTAGGATGACTTCAATGACAATGATGCTACTTTGCTGGAATATATTACTAATGAAGAATTAAACGAACATCTACTTAATAATGATGATTTTCTTCATCTTGATGATGATGATTGAATGTACGTAAGTTTCATTGTTTTTATTGTTTCAAATGTTAATAACATAATTATAGGTCTTATGTTGTTGATATTGTAGTTATGTTTATTTAAAATGATTATAAGCATATTTTGTTTCAGTTATGTTTTTACGGTAGTCGATTATTTTCTGTATTTGTTGTTCATTTTCTAATATTGTTGATGTTGTTGATTTTGACATAGGTTGATTACAATGGAACCTGGTTGTAACAAAGGAAAGAGGGTGGTTACGGGCGATGAAGTTTCTCTAACAAAACAACCAACAATTGTATCAACGCATGAGGAAAGTGAGCAACAACAACCTTTACCAACATCGTCTAGTAGTCATGAGGGATCTTCAGGTTTGTTATTGATAACCAAGTATACATACATTTATGTTCTCATTACATGTTTCGTGTGTTTTAATCATTATATTGTTTTTTTCAGGTTCCAATATTGGCCTCAAAAAATGAGGTAGAGGAAAGACAAAAGGAGTTGAGTTGTAATGGATGAATTTTGCAATAAATTCCAAATTGTCCATAACTATTGACCTAACACAAGAGGACCCAGTTGATAAGATCCAAGCAGCAAAATTACTAGTGAATTGGGAGTTATTGTTCGAAATGAGTTGCCTTGCCTTTAGCATGTTAGACAGTTGAAGGAAGACAACTTATTACAAAATGCTTTTGATAAAGTTTTGGTATTATTTTAATTCATTTCATTACAAGTATTGCAATTTTACTTACCTAAACTAATAACTTATCTAATATGTATTTACTTACCTAAACTGATAACTTATCCAATATCTGTTTTCACAGATGAAGCTCAATATTGTAGATATCGAGTAGCATGAGGTTTCAAGCAATGTCAGTTCACTGCTGAAACAAAGGTTGAAGGATCATCGCTATCGACTGCATAAAAATTATCAGTCTTTCGCTTCCGATGAAGAGGCCAGGAGACATGTGCCAAAAAGGGAGACTGAAGAAAATTGGAATAAATTGTGTAATTATTAGGCTTCACCACAGTTTAAGGTTTGTTTTCTTCTCTTCATATTTTCCTTCCATTAATTGTGTACAAAGAAAAAATGACGACTCGGCATAACACTAGTTCCACAAGAATTAGTAAGTATAACGTGTTTAATTTATTACTTTATTTTTATTACAATAAACTCTAATTGATTAAATTTTATTTTAATTATTATAGAGTCAAACACAACTCTAAGGGCAACAGTGTGATCGAATCACCCTATACAAGTACACACACTACAAGGAAGAGCAAGGCTGGACGTCAGAAGAGGCAAAAAATAATTATGTAAGTACAAATAAATTAATATTACAATTTTTTATATAATATTAACTTATAATTTTTAAGTTAACTGCATTTTCTTCTTTAAATTGAAGAGCAAGATATAGGAGTTGTTGTAGACATTATTGGCTGAGGGAAATTAGCCCAATGTCGATGACATTTGCAACAATGTCCTTGGTACATGATCGGGTTATATCAAAGGCCTTGGGTATGGCCCTAAGTCTGTTGGAGCCCTTTCCTCACGATCAGCATTGTTGACAGCGCTTCAAGAGGAGAACCAGGTATTGAAGACAAAATGACAATGTACAGAAGAAAAATTACAATAAACAGAAGATAAGTTAAATCGAGGACTAAAAGAAATTAGCAACCTTAAAAAATTGGTTAAATAAATGTTAGGTTCTTCATATCAAAGTGCTAGTGACTCATATTCAAACCCTTAGTTTGTAAATGATGTAAATATTGTTTTATATATAATGCATTCCATTTTATATATTTCTTTTATTTCAATTTACGATTATTTATAAAATATTCAAAATATGTACAAATTTGTAATAAATTAAAATAAATTCGCTTTTAACAATTATAATCATTATAATTTTCAAAATTAAAATTTGTTACTAAATAATCATAAGCTATCAAAAATAATTCGTCAAAAAAAGTCTTAAAATTTGTAACAAAATAAAATAAATTCGTTTATAAAAATTATAATTATTATTAAATTAAAAATTATTGCGTCAATAAAAATTATTAGCTACCAAACTAAATTATTCACAAAAAATAATTCACTACGTATAAAAAACATCGGTGAAAAGTTTTTGCTATAACAAACATTTCGTAGGTAAAAGGTTTTTACTAAAAAAAATCGTCACCGGAAAATATTAGCGACTAAACGTAATTCATCACAAAATCTTTTTAAATCCGTTTCAAAAACATTTCTAAAAACATTATCCTACACGAAGAATTGGCAGCTAGAAGTCTTTTGCTACCAAAAATAAATCGTCACTAAAAATAAATACTGATACTTAATATTTCGTGAGAAAAGACTTTTATCTACAAAAAAAAACGTCTTGTGAAACCATTACTAACGTTATTCTTCATCGCCAGTAATAAGTTTTCCCAACTAAATATTTTGGTCGCATAAATGTTTTCGCGATTATTTCAGTAAAACGTAACAGATGTTATTTTGCTATCAGGATTCGGCGACGATTTTGGAGACGAAATTTAATCGTCGAACATTAATAATAGTGACAATTTGTCTTTCTTTAACTATTTGTTGTAACGAACAAACAACAATAAATCCAATTAGTTTCGGGGATCATATAATCTGGTGGTAGTAGTGCGTGGCAATGGCATGCCGTTGCGGGGGGGAAATCCTTACAATTGAGTAGGAATAGAGGAAGAGAACAGAGGATCTTATCCTTCTGTTCAGCGGCATCAAGTAGTTGGTACAAAAGTTGCAAAACAGTAATCATGACCTGGTACCCATGTTTTCCTTGCAGTCTAAAGAGAAAGAAAGTTTGAATCTTGTCGGGTTTTAGAATAGATGAATTTTATCTTCGTCAAAGTCCATCAGCCCCCACATCCTAAATGAACAAAACAGTAGGATCATTATTCTTATATGTTCTATGGCTGGTGTGGTCCAAATATTATGAAACAGAAAGCAAGGATGAAGGATGTCGTGTTTGGATGAGAACAATGGAAAAGAAGGATGCCGTCCCGTGTATTATTTGGACCGACACAACCACAAGTAAATAGAAATAAGCAAGAAAAGTGCACGAGATAGAGTGATAAAAGAAAGCATTGAAAGTCACAATTCACGAGAAGGAATCAATTTTGTTCCTAAGGCTTTCTTCTTCTTCCTGGCCTTTTATTGCTTATCTGTTTCTTCACAGTACATTTGTTTTGGCTTGGCTGAGGACTGTAAAAGGGTCTGGTCCCCTGCTAGACTTTATTAATACTCCTCCCCAGCAACAACTAATTAACTAATGCTTTTTCTTCACCTTCCTTAATCGAGAAAACCAAAGCTTTTTCTATTGATCCGTAATAAATCCGATGTATAAAAACGGGTAATAATTATAGCTTTATTCTCCTTGAGCTCTGGGTTAAGGGTTTTCAAATTCTTGTTTCGAACACTTGCATTACAGATGTTTGAGAAAGAGTAACCCCGACTGAAAAATCCAATACGAAATCGTTAAGCTTCGTTTCGTATAATCGCTCATCTTAACATGTTTGATTCCTTGGAGACCGTGATCTAAATAAATCGCCTAAAGACACTCGGATCAACCCAACAACAAACTTTAGCTTTTCAAATACACTTGGTTGATTCAAGTTGAAACAAGAAAAACGAAATACAATACGAAGTTTAAACTGAATCATGAACAACTTTGGTTTTGATGATTGTCAAAATATAACGTTAGAAACGCTCAGCCACCATCATAAAACTGATTGCTTTATGGAAAGTTCATTTTGCGTCGTGTATGTTACAAAACCTGGGCTATAAATACGTTTTTGCTCTTTGCTTCTCTTTTGTTACATGCGACATGCTACACATTTTTGGATTAGATCATAAAATGACAACTTTGGACAAAGCCAGGTTGAACCAACGAAAATAGGGATGGATATACTTGGAAACGGTGCCGTGCGAAAACTTGTTCAACAGTAAAAAAGACAAAAATAAGGACTGGATTTAAGAAATGAGGAAAAATATGGACCACTTAGCATGGAATTTAAGCTGGAGAAAGACTTCCATACGCAATCACCTAATTAAGCCTTGAAGGAGTGGGTGAACTTAATACACATGCTATCTGGCAAATTTGAGCTAATAATTATTGCCTTTTGCTCTATGTAGGATACGTTATTCCGCGGACAAACTATGGCATTCAAGATAAAGGAAGAAAGAGGAGTTAAAGACGTTAGGTGGTGTGTCACTCAATAATAATGTCAATGCTGTGGCCCGTAGTTCTTAATTAGCTAGTTTTTGAGTTTCCATCTCTTTCATTACAGAACTTCACCTCTTTTTATATCTAATTATTAAATAGAGGAGCCAGATTTATTTTTATTAATAATACAAGAATGTTTTGAATAGTTAGGTTTTGTTGTCAAATTGAATGACGTAGATAAAGTTGGGGAGTGTTGTATTATATGCGTCCTACAGGGCAAGAAAGGAGCCTGACCATGATCATGAGGCTCCTGAATAAGAAGATACCCGAAATTTTCAAGATGCAATGATTGAACTCCAATTAAAATGAAAGCTATTAGAACAATTTTCGAGATACACCCAGTTCACCGTTGAAAGACTTGAGCCATAAAAGACAAATTCGCTTCTAAAATATCTGGAGGATCCTTAACCCAAGATAAGCTTAAGTCAAATATATAGTTCAAGGTTGAGTCGAATATCGACTACAATCTGTTTAAAGCCAAACCTTCTTACACGCCAGCTTTATCTCCATTTCAAAGTTCCTTCGTATTATTCAATTAAGCTACGATTCGCTGCAACGACGACCACAAGTCTTCAAGCACACACTTGGATAAGTCTTCGTACCATGTTTTTTCTGTTGCAAAATGTCTGTATCATGTTAAATTGCTCTTTAGTATAGGACAGACAGAACATAACAGAACACCTAAGACATCAGCATACTAAGGAAGCAAGCTATTACAACAGCCTGGTCATACCTAAATTCCCAGAGTGATCATGCAATAAATACTCACCACAGACGCTCCAAACCAAATATAGCTCAGGAGATGTTTTAATTGATTTTATAATCCCAGTTTTTAGTCGTACCCTACATAAATAGATTTTACTGCTTAGCATTCATTTGCAGTAATTTCGCGCACCTCATAGGCACGACACCTAGCTACAGCACCCTCCTCCTTGCCGTCAAATTCTGTTCCTATCTTCCATCAAAAAAATAATACTACAGATAAAAGTCACCGCAAGACCCACGAATGATTAAAACTAGAAATGAATACAGGTGCTTTGGATTTCGCTTCCTCTCGAATTTTGTTCATTCCACCGTCCCAGTTTCCTGATTGCAACTTAAAATAATTCCGATTTAAAATGATGGGAATGAAACTGCAAACAATCCTTCATTCAGGGCTCTATTAAGATTTGGACATTGAAGAAACAGATAATCCTCAATGATTAATAAGTAAAAACACAAAGAAGAAGGAAGACAAAAAGTTTCAGGTAAAATCTGTACATGCTGTTCTCAACTGAGTTTTCTTATTGATATTAGTAAATCAGACCCTTACAAAAAAAGTAGAAGGGGATTTCATGGGCTATATGGACGTGCCATCATTTACTCTTGATCTCCAAAATTATAAATAAAAAAAAATTAAAAGGAAAAAAAGAAGTGGAAGATAAAATAAGGCGATCAAAACTTCATGACTCATCTCCAATAACCGAAGCCAAACCAGTGACAATCTTGATCCCGGACTGTAAACTTTTGGACTTAAATAGCGGTTTTGCCTCTTTCAAAGCAGTTAACTTCACTTCATCCACAGAACTTTCGGGCGATAAATTAAACACAGACTCGCACAGTTCAGAATCATCCACCCGAATCTTCTCTCTAGCCTTCAGTCCAACAAAGTCAGGAGTCAGTTTTGGAACCAAAGATTGAACATTTTCAGGTTTAGGAACATCAATTTCAGTCGGGGTAAGTGTCCTCGTCGACGGTCTGGCCCGGGTGCAAGGAGAGAGCCATTTAGCTTTAATGTAATCAGCTTTTCTCCACGGGGGCATATGCATACCCTTCTTCTTCAAGCTCTGTTTCGCCGCCTCCGATACAACGGCGATTATCTTCTGAAGTCGATCAGTTTTTCCCACGAAGATGTAAGGTAGAATCTGCAGAAGTGATTTGTAGTGCTTGGTTGGTCGAGCTATTTCGAATTCCGATCTGAAATCAACGTCGATCAGCAGCCGCTCACCATTTACAAGAACGTCTATGTAATCATATTCCCCTGCATACCCAAAAATAATAATGATAATAATTTACTTCAAATTGCCCAAACAACAAACCATGATGCAAAGCTTTTTCAAGAACAATTTAAGAAAGTACCGGCGGGATAAGAGGGACATCTTTCCCATCGACATTTGCATACTGAAGCGTCGTATCCAAGAGCCAGTAGTCCATCGGTAACAATCTTACGGCCAATATCATCTTTACGCTTACAGATCTTGTTCTTATCAACGATTCTCGCCATGTGCGCTAGCAAATTCCTCTCACAAACGCTCACACATGACACCAAATTCTATCCACAAAAAAGGATCATTTTCTTGGGGAAACATTAAGCAACAGTGATATCAAAACAAAGCAACAGAGGACCTCCCGTCATTCCTATTTACCTTTAGAAATTCACATGCTTCGCCAGACGACAGAAGATTAGACTCGCCTAAATTGCCGTCCCACTCCTCCTCGGAGCTGTCGTCACAGTTGCCATTAAAGCAGTTGCATCGGTTACGGCTACACCGAACGGCTGCTGACGATTGCTTCTCATTGCTCTCTTCGATGAAGTTCTGGACCATCTTCGCCAGGCACAGAGAGACCGGCTCCAGGTCAGTTGAGCAGTTAGGGCCGTTGGAATGCGGTTCTTCAACACCTCCGACCTTGTCAACGGTTGAATTTTTCAGGAGTTGGCGCTCGAAGAGCCGTTTGAATCTTAATTTCACCACAGGCTTCACTGACTCCAACCGACTCGACGGTACTTGTGGTGTATGACAATCAACCGGCTGTACCTTTATTGGAAGAAAAGCGCTTGATCGGCGTTTACTGTGACGCTCAACGTTCATGCTTATCACCCAATGCTATTCCTCGCTTTTCCAAAGGCTCAATTAACCTACTTATTAGCTACTGCTAGTGAATTTTGTATATAAGCTAGTAATAATCGGTCTTCATTCGTCGAGAAGAGTGGGAAATCATGAATCAAAGAAATGCTATCAAGTGATAACAAGGTCAGTTAAAAATTTGAACTCCAAACATGCCATCGATCACAGGAGATCATCAAATCACAAATATCAACATCGAAACCCAGAATTAAGAATCGAGACACCTTAGCCTCGAAACGTATTACCTTTTATCTCCCATTATTTTATACTTTTCTGCCTCTGATTTGCGAGACAAAGCACGGAATAACTTCGAAACGCTTCTAAGAAAAGTCGCTTTAACTTAGGGTTTCTAGATAGGGTTAAAGTTTCGAAATACGCGACAGCAAGATAACGTCACGCTAGCACCTAGGAAATTCAAATAACAATTCATGGCCGTAATATCCATATTTCCCGACGAATGGGTTTCTCCTCTCTGGTAGCCGGAGAGGATAGCGAATTTAACGGTTAAAACTTAAAAGAGAGAGAGAAACGACTGCGGCTGAAGCTCGTGGGGTGATTTTTGGCTTTTCGTGAGAACGATAAAGAGCACACAAGTCTGGGCGTGGGCCTTTTTAAAGAGGAGAGACTAGGGAGTGCGAGACGTTGCTGACAGATGTATTGTGCCATCTGTAATGCTTACGTGGCAAGGGATATAGTTCTGTACAGCGAGTGGGTTACGTGTCGACGGAATTAGGCCGCTCGATTTTCTTGAGCTTGTCAAAGGTTGCCACGTTAGGGCGTTGTGACGTCTTTTGGGCATCAACATGAATTTCTGAAATGTCCGTCAGTTTCTGTTGGAGGGCATTTTGGAGATCGAAGCGCTTCTCTGTCATGATAGGGGTAACTTTGGGAAACCAGTCGTTTCAAAGCAAGGGGATACAATGGTCATTCAGCTCCTTCTAACTTTTCGATCAAGGAATGTTTGTCTATTTTATTTTTAATTTTTTGTTTTTTTTTAACTTTTAGTTTCTGCTTTTCCCTTTTCTTTCTTTTATTTTTTTTTGTTTTAAAATTTTTAGTTTCGGTTTTTCTTTTTTCTTTTAAAAAATTACGAGAACCGTAAAAGTAGTTTTTATTTTTTATACTTTTGATTTACTATTATTTAAATATATATATATTTAATTTTTATTAGAAAATGAATAATTTAATTCAAAATTATATAGTTAATAAATTAAAATAATTATCAATAGATTTTTGAATAATTTAATTTTATATGATTTTTATTATTAAATTATATGTAATTAAATTTTTATAATTATTAATAAATTTAATTAAATTTAAAATATTCAAATATGATTTAATAATTAAAATATGTTTCAAATATATATTAATTTATGAATATAATTTTTAATTTTTAAATTATTAATTTTATTAAAATAACATAATTTTATTAATAATTTTGTAATAAGTATTATATAAGAGATTACATAAATTTATTTAATTAAAAATAATTTATCTTTAAATTTTATATAAAATGTAATTATTATCGATAATAAAAATATAATTACATTATCATTATAATTAAAAAATTTATTTTTATTAAAAATTAAAAATTAAAAATTACAACAACAAAAATTATAAAAAAAACCAGGGGGCTCTAAAATGGCTGATGAAAACTGAATTGGGTCGTTGGAGAAGTCATTTGACCAAACAATCCCGAAGATTAAGAATTAATCACGGTGCCAAACTTCGAAAGAGAATGTCAAGGTAATGGGTTTAAAAAGGAGAAGTCTTATGAAAGTAAAAGAAAGGGGTGTGAAGTGGGGCATGCTCAAGTGCTGAGGAGTGGTTTTCTTTTCTCGAGTACACTTGCTTTAAGAAAGAAAGAGTCTGGAATAATCCATAAAACAGTGTCCAAGTGAAAAGTAACAAGTCCAAGAAAAAGAATTTCAATAATGAATTGTTTGATTATCAACCTAATTGTTGAAGCCAGCAAATTTGGTGGATTCCTTGGCTTTCTGGGGGCGATAGTTATGTATAATAAAACGCCATTTAGTTGATGAAACTACAAGATGGCAAGCAATTGCTACTCTACTCATTTCTAAGTTATAACACTGGAGAGCCACTTGTCGTGTCGTTAACGGACAGAGGGGAATCTGGGCAGAGTTTGGCCTTTTAAAAGGAGATTAATGAATTAAAAATGTCGCGGGTGCGACCTGGGAGGGAGTCGGAGTGGGACGGTCTAAGCTAGGATTATCACAGCCGTCTCTGTCCGTTGGATTAGTCTCTTATCCATTTTTCAGCTGGGTTGAAAATCTCTCTTCTGTACAAAATATGAATGTCGTTTTGCTTGTTCTCTGTTAATTGAAGTAAGAGCTGGTTTTGTTAATTAAAATATCCGTTGATAGTAGAGTCTTTCTTGGGCTCAGGTGCTAGATGCAACTCAGTCATAGTGAGAAACAAGATATCGATTATAAAAGACTTCGCCCGTATTAACAAGTTATGGCTTGAAAAACTCGTTAACTTTTATAAGAGTAACATATTATTTTTCCGTATTAATAAACTATAATTTGGAGTATTTAATTGACATAATTTAAAAAATATTATGTCAATATGAAAACTTATCTAACACGAATTTAAAAGTTAATAATTATAGATTTTTTTGTTCAAAAAATTTTAATTGAAACTCGCATTTACTTGACGACCCAAATTTATCAGTGACGTGATTCTGTACTATGCTATTAAATGGAAACCAAAGTCGAGTTAGTTTGACAAATATGAGTTATCAAGATCAAGCACGAGAGAAAACGATAAATAATAAATGCGACAAAGAGTCAAGTTTAATTTACCTAATTGTTGTTTTCCTCTAAACCGTATTTTAAGAAATTCCATTTAAAGTTAATGCTCGGGCACGAATAAATGTTAACATCGGACGTCAATTAATTTTAAATTTATTTTCAAATAAAAGACACGTTCATAATTTATTTAACCTTTTAAAAAATTTATCAATTCATATATGAAGTTAACAAAATATTAAAAAATGAATTAAAATACCTTCTCGCCTTATTTCTTTGACTAAACTACTCAAACGTCCTTCACCAAGTTCTATTCTCATAATTTGAATGGCCTATATTGATACACGCACGGTAACTCTGAGACTATGGTCCAGGCAATTAATTTAACACAAGTGTTATTTCTTACCAGTGACAGCGGGGTCCGATCCGCTCCTGGAACTGCTTTCGGATGCACGTTCCCTTGCGCAAGAACTGATCTTAAGACGAAAGATAATTAAATCGTCCAATACATCACGCGCAGATGCATAACAAGATAGTATCTCAAGATTCATGGTATGTTATGCTGCGTACGAATTGCGACTTCTTTCTTTCAGCATATGTATATTCAACCAATTATTAGTAACTGCCACTGGATAAATCAAATTAATTCCTTTCGTATTGTCTTAGCATTACATACACATACTTGAAATTATTAGTGAGCAGGCAATACTTTAAAGACAACCAATTCATTGTCGGGCCGTATGATTGATGCAAGTCACATTTATTGTAGAGAAGGACATTTTAATGTATAGTCTTTTGTATTAATTTCAAGCGACTATCTTTCAAATTTTTTTAAAGATTAAATCAATATGTTCAGAAATTTAACACCGTACTTGCTAAATTTTGAGATAATGTTGTTATTTTCAATGAGAGCAAAGGGCCTTGTATAAAAGCCTATGTAAAACCCTACTTCCTAAAAATATTTACACAATAATTACTATAAATATTACAAAATATATTATTGTCTAATATTCCCCCTCAAGTTGGACCACGTAGATTACGAATGCCCAACTTGCCACCCAAATACTCAAACTTTTGTCGAACCAATGCCTTTGTAAATATGTCTACAAGTTGGCTTTGAGAACGCACAAATGTTGTACTAATGTTGCCAACAAAGGGTTGCTCTCAAACAAAACGATAATCAATCTCAATATGTTTGGTTCACTCATAGAAAACTGGGTTAGAAGGTTATCACAAAATAATCTTATAGGCTGAGAATGAAATACTTCAAGTGAAGTCAGAAATGATTTCAACCAAATAAGTTCACAAGTGGCAACTGCTATTACGCAGTATTCAGCCTCTGCTAAAGAATGAGACAACGTAGGTTGCTTCTTGGTCTTCCACGAGATAGGGAACCCCCCAAACATGACAAAATAGCTAGTGACAAATCGACGTGTAAGAGGACAACTAACTCAATCTACATCCCAATAACTATAAAGTTGCAAATCACTATCAACACAAAGAAGGATACCTTGATGAGGGGAACCTTTAGTAAATTGGAGAAGTCAAAAGGCAGTATGCATGTAATCTTGGCAAGGAGACTGAAGAAACTGACATTGAGTATGTACTAAATAACAAATTTCTAGTCGAGTGAGAGTGAGATATACTAAATGATACACCAATCATCGATAACGACTATGATGAGTAATGAAAGGATTCTGCAAAGAAGCAAGCTTATGATGTTGCTCCATAGCAAATGATGCAGGCTTAGCCCTAGCCCCTGTTAAACCAACCTCACCAAAAATATCCAAAGGCATACTTAAGTTGAGATAAAAATAGACCTTCTTAGCTGTAAGCAACTTCAATACCAAGAAAATATTTAATGGACTCAAATCTTTGATCTTGAAACAAGTACTTAGATATGCCTTGAAGGCAACACAGGCGACTAAATTATTACCAACAACAATGAGATCATCAATGTAAACCAAGACAGAAAGAAAAATGTCACATTTCTTATAAGTGAAAAGAGTATGATTAGATTGGGAATGAATAAATCCATACTGATGCAGCACAGATGACAACTTAGCGAACCAATTACGAGGAGATTACTTTAGGCCATAAAGGGACTTTCGAAGACGATTACTTTGCCAAGATGGGTTGCTGAAAACCTTTGGGGTAGTCTCATGTACACTTCCTCGTCGAGATCATTATAAAGAAATGATTTGTTAACATCAGGTTGATGCAACTCCTAACCTTTTATGGAACCTACTGTAAGAAAAGTACGCATACTGACCATTTTAGCAACTGGCACAAAAGTCTCATCATAATCCAAACCTCCCACCTTATTGTTTTTTTAAACTTCAAGGCGAGCTTTTAAGCATTCAATTGTATCATCTAAGTTATACTTGATATTGTAGACCCACTTATTACCAACTGCCTTCTTATCAGGTGGGAGATCCTCAATAGTGCAAGTATCATTACGTTCTAAAGTTGAATTTCTTGGCGCATAGCCTCACACCAACCAAGATGTTTCATAGCTTCAGAAAAAGAAGTAGGCTCCTTATTTGCTAAAATTACTAGCATGTGTAGAAGAGAATCGATCATAATTGAAATAATTAACCAAAGGATACAAGGAACCTGAGATATTCAACAGAGCCAAATGTATTGAAATGGGGCCAAGGAAAAGAACAATGTGAGTGTGACAAATATAATCTTTAAGATATGATGGTGGCCTTCTATCTTATTATGGGCGTGTTTCAAGATCATTTATTGGTTTTGTGGAAGACATGACAGAGTCATTATTGTCAGAAGGCTCAATGGACATATTTGAGAGATTGATAAAGGATATATTATCAGTCGTGTGTGAAGAATGAACTGGTGGTAGAGATATAGTTGTATCTTGCAAAGTGTTGCGGGTGAAGATAAAATAGAATTACCCACTAGCTGAACATCGCAAACCGTAAAATGGTAATTAGCAGGGCGCCTTGTATTAAAATTTCCTCCTTTTTTTTCTTCTTTTTCCTTGGTAAGAAATGCCTTTGTCTTATGCATTGAAGTCTGAGCTAAACACCGCCCCAACGAGATTATTGAAGTCAAAGTTTTAGCTCTGATACCATGATAAATTTTGAGGAGATAATGTCGTTATTTTCAATGAGAGAAAAGGGCCTTATATAAAAGCCTATACAAAACCCTACTTCCTAAAAATATTTACACGATAATTACCATAAAAATAACAAAATATATTATTATCTAATAGTACTATTAGGACTACACTTTATGTGTGTGTGTGTGTGTGTGTGCACGCACGCACGCGTGGGGGGGAGCGAGAGAGATATTATTCTTTAGTTCAACAGTGTCATCTATAGATGTAACTTAACTAGAAATCTTTGATTTTAGATTAACACTGTCGAGCAACTGAAAATTTAGAACTTGAAGAACATCTATCATTAGATCGAAATTATGAGAATTATGTGCAAATGTATCATAATCACATCTATTTTTCTCCAACATGAAAATAATGCCAACAAATAAAAAAATGTTTGTGCCTTCCAACTTATGTTGCTTTGACCCATCAACGATGGATGGGCTAACCGAAGTACCAAACTCATTAAAACTCGTAATCTTAATCTTCGAGTGATAGAGTACATCGATAAGCTAACTGATTTCAACCAGTTTTTTTTACATGAGACTTGTTAGGTTTTCAAATATATTAGTAATGACTATAATTATAAACCTAAATTATATTTAGATTTTTGATAAATTAAAATATTTAAATTTATCTTTAATTCTCTAATTAAACAATTTATATTTATCGATCAATATTAGCATCTAATAATATATTATGACCAACCAAATATTTAAGAATGTTAAAATAATTTTAATTAACCTTTTCGTGCATTATTTTTTCGTACAACTCAATTATTTTATCATACAATGTTTTGGTTAGACATAGAGTATGAAATTAATGTCTACTCTATTTTGAGTTTAATCATATAAGTTCTCTATCATTAGCTATTGATTCAATTAATAATATTTATAAACTATTAATAAAACGTCATTTCATTTTAACCAAGGATTTTTAAAATCAATAGTAACTGAAAACAAAAAAACATTCACCTTAATTACTTTAGGATGATGAAACATATCTTGATTACTCAACTACCTCTATGTCGTCATCGTCATCATCATCACCCAATTTAAATCCCGCACCAACGCTAGGTTTGGGGAGGTTTGATTGTACTCAGCCTTACTCCTATATAGTATAGTAGTTGTTTCTGGTAGATTCACGTGCAAATGTGACATAAAGATAAGGTTTTAAAAAATATAAATGATGTAATAAAAATCTAAAAATATTTTTTAAAATAGAATAAAGTAATAATAACTAAATAAAATAGAATAATAACTTAGGAGATGCAAGTTTAGAAGACAAATTGATTAAAAACATAAATTCATAAAAACAAATAAATATTAATAATAAATAAGAATACTAATGCTAATAATAATAAATACTTAATAATCACAATTAAAATAAAATAATAATAATCATAGCACCTTACTCAAATTAACAAAAGGAGTAGCGGTCGATTTGAACTTAGAATACCTGACATCAATCTGTGTTTATCCAATCTCTTTCTCAAAGAGTGGAAGGTGTCTTCGAAAAGAGATCTGGCTTCTAGGCTTTTGGGAAGGCAAGCCACTCTGGCTAAACTGACGTGAAAGAGACAGGGGCATCTTCATCTTCTTCCAAGCAACCTCTTCATCCTTTCAATCCTTAACTGGAAAAGGAAGCAAAACCCATTTTGGAGGGAATTCCCTCTTGTCTACGTAGCTATTATTTGGCCCTACTTTAGGTTTGAGGAAGCAAGCAATAGCGCGATAGCAAACAACAAAGAAAGCAAACCCAGCTGTAAAACAAGTGAGTTCCATTTTTTCCGTATAATTTTCAACTTAACAAAATACGAACAGAATCATGATCTATGCATTGAGAGAAAAGAATAAGGAAGAGGGAAATACTATCTGTGGGAGATATTGTAATGTCATAACCTACAAGATTATATGTACGAACTGATTGGACAAGTAACATAGATATAACCTATTATGTTAATAAGACATGAGTTTATATTTCCATGAAAAATGTATTTTGGATCACCAAACTCTAAAAGACTACTTGAAAAGTATTAATCATGCTAGGAAAGGACTGTCCTAATGGTAGGTCTATAAACTAGGGCACAAAGTAGGTGATATTTTCAATTAAGGGAATCGTAAGATGTAAAAGGAAAACTTTTTTTTGGGTTACTAAATGCCTTGATAAGAATAACAAAATAAGAAATTCTGAAACAAACAGGCACTTAACCCAAAAAGACTGGGTCTAAGTCTAGTTGTAAAGAATTATGTTATTTGATTACCATAAATGAAACAAAAAAAGCAAACCCAAGAGAATCAAACTTAGACCCTCTAACAACTTATATAATTAGAGAGAAACTTACGATGATTAGCAAAAACAACATATACTACCAATAACATGAATAAACGCACTGTATCTAATGAATTTTGACCTCTCAATCTTCCAAAAAACACAAAACCTAAATATGGAAATTGCTAGACTAACCCAAAAAATCATAAGAGGGACACAAAGAGAGAACAAAAGATGTAATATGAAATCTATAGAGAGTAAGTGGAGAGAGAAAAGAACGATTTCTTGCTTCATGGGAAAAGAAAATGCTTATTCGCTAACATAACCTTGATTGTTCAAGACAAATCTGCATCCATTTTCAGGTAGAGAATGAGCCAACCTTGAGAATTTTTTTTGAATGTTGATGCTTGTCTCTACAACATACTTCATAAGCCAAACATATCAAGGGGTTGTTGGTTCATATGGAGAATGATAATAGGAATGAGATGAATATAATGAGACGAATGAGATGAATATAGTGAGGAATAAGAATGAATATAATCATTATACTTATGATGGTTAGTTAAAACAAATGAGTGATTAACATTATCATTCATAGTGGTTGATTCGTTGAAAATCTTAAGAAATATACTTTAATTTTAATATATTCTAATTAATTATATTTAATATTAATATATTCTAATTAATTATATTGTTTTACTAAAATAGGAAAAATAAAATTTTTTTAAACTTTTGTTTTACATCAAATTTTAATATATTCTAATTAATTATATTCAATTCTAATATATTATAATCAATGATATTTAATTAATTATATTGTCTTGTTCAAAAAGGAAAAGATAAAAATTAGTTAAATTTTTAAATGAAAATTTAAAATATCTAATTAATTATATTTAATTATAATATATTTAATTAATTATATTGTTTTCATAAAATAAAAATTAATTAAAATTTTATTTTACATCAAATTTTAATATTTCTAATTAATTATATTTAATTTTAATATATTCTAATTAATGATATTTAATTAATTATATTGTTTTGCTAAAAAGGGGAAAATAAAATTTTAACAAATTTTTATATCAAAATTTAATATATTCTAATTAATTATATTTAATTTTAATGTATTATAATTAAACATATTTAATATATTATAATTAATTATATTTATTCTATATTCTAATTAATTATATTTAAAATATATTTAATATTAATTAATTAATTTTAATATATTCTAATTAATTATATTTAGAGTATATTTTAATCAACTTTATCTAATATATTTTAATTAATTATATTAATTATATTCTAATTATTTATACTTAGAATATATTTACTTTTAATTAATTATATTTAATGTATTGTAATTAATTATAATGTTTTACTAAAAAAAGGAATGAATGACTTTAATTGCTCACATATTTGGGGGGTATGACGTAATTCCCAAAACTTAGGTATCAAAATACTATTTATGCAATGATAACATATAACCAACCAACATTTTTCATTCTCTTACTCATTGATGTCTTTCAAATCTATAAACTAAGCACCCCCTCAGTAATAATGATTGAATTAACACGTGGTTAGTACTTGGAAGTGGTTGAGCATCTCATAGTATTTTGAATGTAAACTCTTCACAGGTGACCGCAACTGAATGGAAGGTGGGATCCCTGCAAAATATTACTCTTCCAACAGGCAAGTTGATGGCCATAAAAATTGTTATTCCAAAAGAGAATAATTTTCAAAAACCCAACAAAGATAGTCAGAGAAAGCCTAAACTGGAAACAAGATTTTTAAGCGAGTGAATTTGACAGTCATGCAAACTTACAGGCTGACAGAAAGATATCTTAAGTTCAAAGTAATTAACTTGAAAATGGGACATATAGAGAGCTAGAAATCTCACTTTAAATTCTACTAACCCGTTTCCACATAAACCCTAGGAGAGAGATCATGTAAAGGGAAAGATAGATTACCTCTATGTGCTATATCTAATGATTAGCGACTGAACTATTCATGATTTGAATATGTCATAAGTAGTATCAAAATATAATAATCTTTATAGAAGATAAATTTGGAGATCTCAAGTCACATAATCACTTATATAATTAGTACAATGAAAATATTCATAGATATGCAATTAATGTTCCAAATGAATTTTTCATATAGGTCAGTTCAGTTAACTTATTCTTTAGCAAGCACGCATGCGTTTATTTAAGTATTTACCTCCTTCATAAGGAAAAAAAACCGTGTGTTAGTTTTTTTATACATTCTATTAATGTCCAGTCTTAATAGAAAATGACTATGATCAATTTAAGATAAGACATAAATGTAATATAAATCTCATAATTATAGTATCATTATAATTTTATTTGGAATATATAATTATATCATAGACTTTATCACATATATTTAAATGTAGATAAGATAAAGAATATCTTTAAATATTTTGTTACAAAACTATAACTAAACTGATTAGCCACAGGGTATAAACCAACACAAATAAAAACAAATGATTTAAAAAAGACCAAAACTTTTGCAAATCGGGAGGAAGGAACAAAAATAGCGAATGAAGGTATCTCTAACGATTTTCATTTTTAGCAAATTTTTGGGTCACGGGAGTTCCCTGTTCCTATCAAAGGAAGCTAGAAAAATCGTGAAGCTTCTTGTTAAATCACTGAAATTTAACGTAAGTCAATGATAAATATCTGGATTCATTCATAATGTTGAAAGCTAGTAAGTTGTAGAACTTAATTGTTTTTATGTTCTTTCTATGCGGACACAATTTGTGGTTGTGGATGAAGGATCCAATCTATAAGAAAACAAGCATTTCAGACTGCCCTCTCCTATTGTCGTGTCGAACACTGCTACACGATCTTTGATGGAATGTAGGTGACAAGTACATTATCAGAATCTATGGGAGCAAAAAAGTAACAAGAACAGTTGGAAAATTGGAAGGCTACATTAGACTAGACCATTATGATCCACACTTTTTCAAACTTGTCACTGTTCCTTCAAAATAAGGAAGTTGAATCCCTCTGGCATTCCATGTAATTTAGCTGACTTTATGGAAAAGAAAGCGTCAATGAATTATTAGCTTCATCTTTTCTATTTTTCTTTTAGGGTTTTACTATGAAGGATAAATTCACCAAAATTGGGTGCTTTGCTTCTTTTATTAAACTAAGTTTTACGAAAATGGGCAGTACTAGATGATAGAAAAGAAAACTTTTGGTTACTATGCTACTGGATCTTATGCGTATACATTTTACAGGGAGTCTACATGGACAAGTTAGATGTACAAAGTATCTTGTGTTCACCAAATCAAAGCCTCATGTTATTAGTTGCAACTTCAGGCCATTGTTCATGTTGGCTATCAATAAGACTTTCTTTTAGTTTTATTTCTTTTAAAAATTATTCTTCTTATTTTAAGTTTCTACTAAAGAATTCTATAATATTAAATATTTTAAGAAAGATATTATATTAAATTTAATATAAATTATTATTTAATTAATTGCTGTAAATATAACAATATATTTTAATAATATTAAATGTATAGTAATTAATTATATAATAATTTATATTGATATTAACAAAATTGTAGGATTTTACTTTTCTTAATTTTTATATTTAAGCCTATGTCATAATACACCATTTTGAATTGAAGATTTTGAAAACCCAGCTGAAAAGAAGTATTTAAGAAAAAAAAAAGTCTTTATCGTTGGTTTAAAAATTAAAATACATCATGGTGAAGACGGAAAGGAAGTAAAGGAAAATCAATATAACTTTTGATGGCAGTTTCAAATGAAAGGAAAGCAAAAAAGAATAGCGCAATGGGTCTTCTTTCCCTTTAGTCTTTTACTGTTCTTTTTACATCCATTGCCGTGTTGTGTTGTGACGCAATAAGTACTAATGGTATTAAGTTTCAACTGACTCACAGCTTCTGGCCAAATTTGTAGACTTATTGGTAAAAGAACAAATCTAGGTGACATAACATTCTGAATACAAGGATCTTAAAAGCTTAGAAGACCGGCGTATATGTTAGTCCATAAAGAACAACTCTGTAGCCACATTGTCACGTCACCCACCGGCCATGTGAAATTCCTTCCATTGTTCATATTTTTATCTTCCAAGCTGTAACGCGTTTTCAATCATTTGTGTCCCACTCTACTTTTCTTAGGTCAACATAATTTCTGTCCGATCCAGCCCCTTTGTTATTTCTGTTCAAAAAACTCTGCGATTTGTAATTCTATAACAAATACAGTAAAATAAGGTAATATAACATTAAAATCAAACAAAATACTTAAAAAATATATATTCCTAAGTTAAGTCATATAAATATACTTATAACTAAGCATAACTTTTTAACTAAAATATCCCTTAACCTTTCATATTCCTCCCTTAGAAAATCAAAATCATTACTTAGTCCCGTATAAAATAGGAAACAACGAAACAAGATTTATCTCTTTCAAACCTTGCCAAAAAATACATGTCAATATGCGACTTTTACAAAAATTGATGTTACCTATTAAAGAATTTGCATGTCTCATATTTTACTTTTGATTTAGGGATAACAAAGGTAACCCGACCAGCACGGGTTAACTGGGCCATAGGCCCAGATAGCTTGGTATTACTGGACCATGGGCTGGTCAGCTTATGGTTGGGTCGGTTCAGAGGGCCAACAATCCTTGATAAGTCAAGCTCAGCCATAGGCTGGTCAACTCAATGGCCTGGCGCATTGTCATCTCTATTTTGATCCTTACCATATATTATTATCTAGTTTGTTAGGTATTATCCCCACGTGATATTCGTCTGCTTCCTTTTCTTATTGCAATAGTAAAAAGTCTTGCATTGTGTTGATTCATTTTTAATTTGTGTCATTTTGATTTGTTGAATTTTTTAGATTATCATTAATTAATCTAATATGCAAATGCATATAATCAACTGTAGCAAATTATAATTTGGAGTATTCCAAAGTATTTACTCACAAAAACTACAACTACTAAGTTTTATTATTCCAATCTAAATAATAGAATTAAGAAACTAAATCAATAAAACAAACCCTAGGATTTCAGGGCTTTACTTATGAGGAATTTCAGTTATCATGTAAGAATAATTATTAAAGTTGAAATAGCAACTAATCTAAAGTATCTATGTCCTCTTTCAAAATACACAAGAATGTCCAATTAAGAAAATAACATCCCTTAATGGGCAACACCTAATTGAACTCATTAAATAGAGCTAATCTATCAATTATCACCTTTGTTTAGGATACCACTGCCTCTAAATCTAGATGCTTATTCTCATAGTGTATACATTATACTTTAAACCTCTCGGTCCTTCATGTGGTCCTTAAGATTGAATCTATAATAGCTAAACATAATCTATCAATGAAAATCAAAGAGAGTAAATTCAACCAAGGCAATAATGTATCATGCATTAATACTTAAATATCTCACATACAGGATATCCCTAACCCTAACTTGATATTTGTTACTAAACATCGTAAAAACAAAATAATCTTCACATCAAATATACTAAAAAAGAAAGAGATAGAAAAATATGTCCTTAATTGCATCTAAGTTAGGTGGATCTGCTCCATTCTTGCTCTGAATCCTTACTTGGTGTTGAGAAATCTTAAAACTGTTAACTAATGAAACGTGGTAACTAAAGCATATCACCAAGCATATGCTCCTCTAAAAGTTACCTCTAATGAACCTAATAAAATCATTTATATGCTAGGGTTACATAGTAGAGTTCTAAGGTAATTGAATTTGTAATTTTGTGCATCTTTAGATTCTGAATCACGAGTTTGATGCCTATATAGCGCTTATCTAGCATCAGTTGCAACTAGTGTCTAACTTAATGTTATAACCAATGTTAGTTTTTTATTGGTTCCTAATTCTTCTCCAATTTTTGATATCTATGAGTTTGAGATGATCTTTGATGTGTTCTTCAAAGTTGTTGTTCATCATGCTAACTTCCAATTAACTTTAATGGAACCTTGATCAGACAACTATGGAGAAAATGCACTTAAATATGTGTTTTTGCTTCAAATTATCACCTACAAGAAAATGAATCAAACATAGGAAAACATCATATAATATCATACAAAATATGCTATAAAGATGCTACATTACAAACCAAGTTAACCTTTATAAACATGCTAAATAAGAACTTATTATAATCTTTTGCACTAAAGTCGTCAAGCAACTGGCAACAATAAAACCTAACTATCTAAACTAACTACAATAAGAAATACTTCTTTTGTAGATGCTCAAAAGCATTTAGCATATGATGTCCCTAATAAAGGAGTTATAGTCTCCTAAGTATTTACCATAATGCCACAAACATTGACCTACATATATTAGTTAACTTAGCAGTTAATAATATAATATATAAATATTCAAGTCTTTAATTGAATTGTAAAAGTTAATACATAACAGCTCTTAAATAAATTATTATACAATCAACACAATGCAAACACTATTCTTCCTCCTTCATTTAGCTTGAATACTTCGAATTGACATGTTCCTCACAAGGTATCATTGATTCGCACTAGCATTTGAATTTTTAGTGAGGTACACTTATAATTTTTTAAAAATTAAACTTCTTATAAGGTTGAAAATTTTCTTATTTCCACTACTTCAATATATATATGCAAGCACAAACCAAAAGGCCTTTGAATTTGGTTGTAATGGGGCTAAAGGAACAAGTAGGTTAACAAAGGAAAGGAATATGGAAAAGTAAAAATAATTCAAAATTAGTAGAGCAAATAAATTAATAAATTGATCACAAATTTACATCAACAACTTATACCTTTGCAAAAATCTCCTCTTCATTTCATCCTTTTCAAGTCAAGAAAACCATGCACATCGATTTTCAACAATATATATATTTATTTTTATTTGAATTTACATGAATTACCATTTTTCTTTTTTGTATTACCACCTTATACATCTCCCCTAAACTTAATTATTTACATACCATACCCAACAACATCATATCATAAGTAAAAACTCTACTAATCATAAATTAGGGTGAAATTGCTAATTTTTCATTTAAGCTCAAGGTTCTTGAGAAAGGTAATAAAGAAAATGCTAAAATTTTATATAAGACTTAAAAGGTTCACCAATGGTTTAATGTACAAAGGGTTACACACTTTGACTCAAACGTAATTTTAAATGTATTTATCATTTAAATGTTAGTATATATCTTATATATAATCTCAAAGAGATGAAATTCAATTTATAAAAGTCCATAGTCAAAAGAGATATCTATATTTAAAAAAAAAATCATGTTGGTTGTATTTCTCACATAGTAATTCAAGTCAAATCAAAGTATTATTATGAATTTGGTTTACCAACCTTCATAGAGTCAAAATTTAAATAGTAACCACTTAATCTTTTTATGTACCTAATTTTTAACGACTGATCTTAACTAATAATTATGTATAAACTCAGACTATCAACTTAAAATAATTAATGATATCATAAACATAAAAAACAAAAAGAAAGTTAATAATTTAATCCTAAAACACACAAAATACGTAACCAGAAAATATTAGCTAGAAAATAAAAAGATAAATTTCAACCTAAAACACAAAAAATAGACAATTAAAAATGTTAGTTAGAATATAAAAAGGGAAATAAAATTTTTAGAAATTTACTCACACATTTAAGCATGACATTGTTCTTAATGCTAGACAAGGAAGATAATAAAAAAAATTATGATATACAATTGATGTAGATAAATCTCTGATAAAACCATATGAGGTTAGTAAGGTATAATATAAGAAATTTTAACAAAATTTACTTATAAAAGAAATTAAAAGATGAGTAGAATACTAAAAATAATAAACTAAAAGAAAAGAAAGAAAAGTTAAATTGATACGTTTGCCTCGCAACATTTTTTTTTGTTTATAGTTCAACATAATTATTAAGCCCTTCAGCTCAATAGCTCCCCAAAATTATTCTTACTAACCTAGTGCTCATTAGCCTCTATATATAACTTCTCTTCCTGCACAGAACTTAAAGAAGAATAAAGCATAACAAGACAGGCACTAATTCCTTTTAAATATGTAAGACCTAAATAAGCATGCAATCTCCTCAAACTAAGCTTAGGTGTTTCACTGTTAAATGGTAGGGGTTTAGATGCTTTATCTTCTAAATCCTCAAAAATATGAGAACATCAAGGTTTATATTGTTATCCTTCCAACCTAAAAGCATACTTCACAAGGCTAGGATCCTCCTTTTTTTCCTTTAAGTTCTAAAATTATACATGTTGGGCCCAAATTTTTTTTTAATTTATTCTTATTATTGATTTAATCGTTTTATTATTTTTTAGAGTTGAGTTGCTAAATTAGCAAGTATGAATGGGGTATTGAATGTAGAAGTTGGAATTTCAAATAAAGAGT
>JAOSBN010000004.1:14195587-14207750 GCA_027563595.1 Erythroxylum suave | reverse complement strand
GGGACAACTTTAAATTATAACATATAATGAATTAATTATAATATAATAAAGTTATTAAGATGTATGTATTATGTAATGGTACGATTGATTAGGATATTTAATTCAATTAATTGGAAATTTATATGAAAAGTTAATAAGTTAACAAGTTAACAATTATTGTTAAAATTATGAAATACATTAATTACAAAATTTTAATTTACTTAAATTATTTATTAATTATTTTAATAAATAATTAAAAAAATTATGGGGGCGGGTCAAAGACCACGGACTGGCCCGCGATCAGCCTATCCATTATTTCACGGCCCACGAGCTATCCATCTCGGCCCACGAGCCATACATTCTTGACCTATGGGCCGGTCAAACCAGGCCAAAACCCGATGATGGATCCATGGGCCGGGCCGGGCCGGTTTTGCCATCCCTGATCACCACCACTAAACTCACCAACGTCATCACTTTCTCCCACCTCATCATAGACATATTTCGGGCCTACAAAGTCTTGGAATTCAACAATGACAACCTTTTTTGTAAATATTTAAGAATATAATTAAATTATTTATAATTGTTAAAAGACAAAAAGAGAAACAAAAGATTTATGGCCATGGGCTGTCTATCAATGGGCTTTTCTGGTAATTTTGGAATGGGCAAACAAGTTAAAAAGATCCAATAAATAATCATAATAATATAAGTAAAAGTAACAAAGGAGGGAAAGTGAAAATCCCAGGGAGTTTTCCCACCAAAACCCAAATTTCAAATATCAATTTAACCAAAAAAAGCCGCCCAGACTTCTTTTGGCCGACATCTCTTCTTCTGTTAAGCGCGACAACTTCTCTTCTCTCTGCTTCTTTACCCTTACAGGTTCACGTCTCTTTCTCTCTCCCTTTCAATTCAGATCTTACAAGCTTTAAATTGATTAGGATTATCGTTTATCTTTCTGTCTGATACATGTTTTGGTGTAGGTAAAATAGAATTTAAGAGCCCATGGCTGGAAAAGGAGGAAAGGGTCTTCTGGCTTCCAAAACCACTGCAGCTAACAAAGACAATGACAAGAAGAGGCCTGTTTCTCGCTCTTCCCGTGCCGGTATTCAGGTTACTTATTAACTACAACTTCGCTCTCTTGGTTTTTTTTTTTTTTTTCCTTTTTCAACTTTCCAAGTTGGGGATTCATGATTGACGTGTAGTTACTGTTATCTTAATGTTATTCAATCGGAAAGATTACATTACATGGCTACATAATAACGTTTGTTAGGGTTTCGTTTTGGCTGATAGTTGAAATATACATTTTTAATGGAACTAACCTGGTTAACATCCTAGGAGGTAGGGCAAATTTCTGGTGGAAAATGACCTCATCGGGATTTAAGGATAGAAGAAAGTTTTGTCCTTGAAAATCTCTTTTTCATTTTTCAAATAATAGTCCGGCTATTGAACCATACTTTCTGTAAGTGTCAAAACAAGATTTGCCGAACATTTCTTGTTTAACATTCAACAAATATTCAAACTTCATTTGTGTTTTTAGTTATGATTACTGGGTAATGATTATTTGTGGCTTTCGGATTGACGTTTCCAGTTTCCAGTCGGTCGCATTCACCGTCACCTCAAGCTAAGGATAAGTGCCCACGGACGAGTTGGGGCAACTGCTGCTGTCTACTTGGCTTCAATTCTAGAGTATCTGACTGCTGAAGTTCTTGAGCTTGCTGGGAATGCCAGCAAGGATCTGAAAGTCAAGAGGATCACACCAAGGCATTTGCAGTTAGCCATTAGAGGTGACGAAGAACTTGACACCCTGATCAAGGGAACCATTGCTGGTGGTGGTGTCATCCCTCATATTCACAAGTCCCTTATCAACAAAACCACCAAAGACTGAGTCTGCTTGCATACAAATGTGTTGTAATCGTATCGGCCGAGCAGTTATTATGCATCTTGTTTGTGACTTTAGTTAGCATATTGCAGGCTTCGGCCTACAACTTGTTGGTTAGCTGTATACTGTTTGACTTTCTAGATTAATTCCTCTAGGATAGATGTCTATGTTTAGATTTAGAGTGCAGTTTGTTTGGATTGTTGACTTAAATTCCTTTGCTCTTTTCGACTGATGTTCTGAAGTCATAAGCTCCTGACCTTAGCTTATGGAACCGGTACACAACCGCTATCCTAGTAATACGTTGTGATTACTAGTCGATAAATCTTTTTCTTTTAAAATATTTGCACCAGAAAATGAAAAGTCTGTTGTATTCTGCTTTTTATAAATTTTCTGGTTTTCTTTCTTATCAAGCAAGCTGCTTGGTTTATTAAGCATATTTTTTTATTAGAAAGAGGACAAGGTGTAGATAAAACATAGTTTTCTTGGTAAAATAAAAATGTGCAATCACCTAATAAGGTCATTGAAAACGATATCTCTTATTATTGATCACGTTGATTAGGAGAAGTATTAACGTATATCATTTTTTAGTCAATTAAATCTTTGTAAATTAGCCTGTATTTTTGCCTAAGATCATGTATATTAATAATGTATTTTATTATTTTGATTTGTTGCTTCGACACATTTATAACGTATAAAGAGGAGTATGTACATCTTTTTTTACACACAATATAAACGATTTCAATTTCTTCTATGATTCTTTTCTTCTACGTAGCATCAGAGCCTCCTTATAACAAAAGGAGTCAAAATTTTGGAGCATTTTATTTCTTACTCAAGTATTTTGCTCTTACATTTTGGGTTCAAAACTTAGCTCGAAAAATAATTTTTTATACATCAAATTGTTTATCATTTGCAGATTACATTAATGCAAATTTTGTGGTTAGGTAATATCCCACACGCGTCATCATTGGTGCAAATTTTAAGATTAGACGATGTCTCAGGCCCACACGCGTCGTCAGAAGTCATTGGTTTTTGAAAACCTATTTATAGAATTGTGGGAGGTGGAAGACAATTTAAACGATGTTGTTTTACTCAAACATAGAAGAGATCCATGTTAGTGCCACGTTAGTGACTAGTTTTTGCCATGTCATCGACATGTCAACGTTGCGTTAATGAAAGTTGTTGCCATGTTAATGTTGTGTTGATATGCGTCCCACTACCATTGGTACACCATGTGTCCAGCTTGTTCAAGTTAGACCCATCAGTTCGGTTCGAGGTTGATTGACAATTTGACCATTTGATTCAACACTTTTTAATTTGGGTTCTTCATAAACTAGATCAATTTTTAAGGTTTCCTGGCACCCTGAATCCAATTTTAAGGTTAAAATAACCAAATTCATTCTATATAAATAGATTTCCTTATATCTTATTGCATTCTTTTACTATGGATGCCTATAAACTTCTCCAATACATTCTCAACCTTATTAATGTCACCTTTGATAGCTCCAATTATGATCTTTAGGTTGAGAAAATATGTATTTTTCTTAAGGGAAGGCTTCTTTGACGTATTGTTACTGGAGAAATACCTAAATCCATTCAAAAGAAAGACGAAGACATTGACGTATTCACCGAACGATTAGTGGCATGGGATAGCATGAACCATCAAATCTTAACATGGTTTTGAAATACATATGCCGAAGCCATCAGACAGAACTTAAGAGGTATGGAATTTTATGAAAATTGTTCCTCTGTGTCAGATGATGTCTATCGATTTCAGCTTTACAAGAGACTCCATCGAACGCAACAATAACTTGGACAAACAATACATAGTTATGTATCTGAATTATAAGAACTTTGGGATCAACTAGCACTTAAGGATCCTATTTGGCCTAGTCCTAATGCTATTGCGCTCTACGCAAATCTTTGAGATTGTCAACATATATGGCACTTGCTTATAACTCTCAAAGATGAATTAGAACTCATTCACAGCTCTCTTCTTCATAGAGAAACTTTACTAAATCTTGACACTGTCATTAAGGAGCTCATTTTAGAGGAATGTCGTCTTAATATGCTCCGACTTGAAAATTTTGTTCATCTATTAATGTTGCCCTTGTAACTCATATCCCATCTCAGACCTCTCAAAATTCAAGTAAGAAGTATTATAAAGGATCTTGCAGCTGCTATAAAAAGCACGGACATCACTTCTCTGAATGTAGAAAACAACTCAAACAAAACTTCAAACAAGGTAATTCTTCTAAATCTCCCCAGCATGTTACTACCATTGAGGGGCCCATAGATCCCAAATTCTCCTTAAAAGACCTCCATGCCCTTTTTCAATAACTTCAACTAGATTTTAGTACATTCTCCTCCTCTACCTTATCTGTCACATTAGGCATTTCAAAATCTTAGTATCTCGATTCTGGTTGTTGTAATCATTTGAATTCTGATTCGTCTATCCTTGAATCTTTAACAACACCATCTATTCCATATATTGTTCATACTGCTGATAATTATATTATGCGTGTACAACATATAGGCACTATTCATACTTTTACCTTACATTTACCTTAAACCTTTCTTGTTCCCAAACTCTCATTAAACCTTATTTTTGTTGCACAATTATGTGAACTTGGTATTAACTTATCTTTTTCGAGTCATGGTTGTATTGCACAAGATCCACAAACGGGCAAGATCCTTGGGAAAGGCACAAGGTTAGAAGGCTACTTGAGCTTACTTCACTAAATCTTCCCTCAAAGCTTATAGTCGGTGCTGTCACTTCTCATACCTGGCAGTCTCGATTAGGTCATCCTTCTTCCTCTAGATTAGGGTCCTTAATCTCTAGTGGTACTCTAAGTCATATTAAGACTGAACAATTTGATTGTGTTCCTTATCAACTTTCTAAACATCATGCTTTACCATTTTCTAACAATGACTCTATCTCTTTAGCACCTTTTGATCTAATTCATTCTGATATTTGGGGCCTTGCACCTTATGAAATTATGGGTGACATTAAATATTATGTGATCTTTATTGATGACTTTTCCCGCTATACATAGATTTATCATATGCGTCATAGATCTAAACTATTCTCCATTTATTCTTGCTTTGCTAATATAATTCACACACTCTTACAAGAAAGTATTTTGGATAGATAACGTAATGGAATACAAAGATACAAACTTTCTCAACTTTCTTAATCAACAAGGAACCATCATTCAAAGATCTTGTCCAAACACATCTCATCAAAATGGTCGGGCCAAATGCAAACATAGACATATTCTTGACACTACTCGAGCCCTTCTTTTATCATCTTATTGTCCTAAAAATCTTTGGGGAGAAGCAACCTTTACTGTTGTATATACTATCAATTATATTCCCTCTCCTACCGTAAGTAATATCTCTCCTTATGAGCCCTTATTCAATCATACTCCTAATTATCAGTCTTTTAAAGTCTTTGGTTGTTCATGCTTTGTTCTCTTACAACCTCATGAACACACTAAACTTGAACCCAGAGCATGTTCTTGTTGTTTTCTAAGGTATGGTATACGATATAAAGGATATAAATGTTAGGATCCACTATCTTAAAGACTTCGAATCTCTCGACATGTCACCTTTTGGGAACATCAAATGTTTTCCATAATATCAAATTTTCAAGTTAGTGAGCCCACATACAAATTTGTCTTTGACCATACCATATCTTTGATTCCTAATATTTCTTCTACAGGTCCATCTTACAACTATCACAACTCGACCCAACTGATGATTGATCCTACTGTATCTTCTCTGACTGCAGATCCTCCATCACCAAATAACCCTTCCCTAGAATCTATTGAGCCTCCACAACCCCTTCGTTGATCATCTCGAATAAGTCAACCCTCTACTCGTCTTAAAGACTTCCATGTTTATTCTACTATTGTTTCTCTATATGAATCTTGCCCATCTCGTGAGGCCAGCTCTAATCCTTTATAATAGTAAGCAATGGCGGAAGAATTACAGACTCTCTTTACTACTAACACTTGGGAGTTAGTTGACCTACCTTTAGATAAGTCTATTATTGGCTGTAAATGGGTCTAAAAAATCAAGACTCAAGTTGATGGATCAGTTGATAGATATCAGGCATGATTAGTTGCCAAGGGGTCTACTCAAGAATATGGAGTTAATTATGAGGAAACCTTTGCTTCAGTAGCTCATCTTACTTCAGCCTGTAGCCTTATTGTCATAGCAGCGAGTAAGCATTGGCACTTGTTCTAGGTAGATATCAAGAATGTCTTTCTTAATGGTAATCTTCAGGAAGAACTATACATGAAACCTCCACATAGGTACGATCATCTACCTAATAAAGTTTGTTGTCTCCGCTAAGCCTTATACGGCCTTAAGCAAATTCCTCAAGCATGGTTTGCTAAATTCAACTCCACCATCAACCATCTTGGTTTCACATCCAGTTCTTATGTTCATACCTTGTTTATCCAAAAAACAAATCAAAGGTGTACTATTCTCCTTCTATATGTTGATGATATGATAATAACTGGAGATGATACTCAGGGGATCACCACTCTTAAATCCTGTCTTCATATACTCTGATATATTCAAGGTACTCTGTTTCATGGACTCTACTTTAGTCATTCATCTTCATTAGATTTATATGCATACTTTGATGCTGACTGGGTTGGGGACCCAACTGATGATAGATCTATCACTGGGTGCTATTTCTTTATTGGCATATCTCTCATTTTTGGCATAACAAGGAGCAAATAATTATTTCTTGCTCAAGCATTGAATCAGAATACTGAGCCCTCGTTAACACTACCTCTGAACTTTTATGGTTACGATGGTTACTTTAAGACATCAGTGTCAAGTTCTCTTTAACAGTTCCTTTATTCTGTGATAATTATAATTCCATGCAAATTGCTCACAATGATGTCTTTCAAGAATGAACTAAACACATTGAGATCAATTGTCATCCTGTGCATCATCATGTGCTTCATGGAACCATACAACTTGTCTCAATCTCATCTCAAGCACAAATTGTTGATCTACTTACCAAATCACATCTACATAAACATTTTTAAAATCTTCTCTCCAAACTCAAGTTATCATCGTCATTACCTTCTTGAGTTTGAGGGGTGATATTAACGTATATATCACAATATCTCTTAGTCAACCAAATCCCTATAAATTAGCCTTTATTTTTTCCTAAGATCATGTACATTAATGATGTATTTTGTTATGTTGATTTTTCGCTTTACTTAGAGACATTTACAATGTATAAATAGGAGCATCTACGTCTCTTTTTAGATATATAGAAAGACAAACTTCTTCTTCAATTCCTTATGTCATTCTCTATTCCTACAAAAAGTTCAGCCATCTAAAAATGATGCATTTGGAACTTAGACAAAACAAGCATTGGTGAGTTAGATTATATCATAGCTTTGGTTAAGATGGCACAACCTACCCGTTAGTATTTAGTATTTATCAGTAATGTAGGCATTTTGGATTGATAAAGACGTTAATGTAATTAGTATCAACCGTATTTTTATTTTGGGATAAGTTTTGGGCCAAAAACTATTTCTTGTTTAATCATTTTAGGAGTCCATTAGAAACTCCACCAAAGAATTGAGTAGTCTATAAGTAAATGAATAATGAAAATAAAAGAAGCATCAAAACCGTATGTCTCCAGCTACTCCTAAGGTTACTTTAACCTACCCTCATCTTTTTGGAGTAGTTTACTTTTTTTTTAAAAAAAGGTAAAAATGTATTGAAAGTAAGTAATTACAAAATATGAACGTGTTTCATATGTAATAGCTCGGCTAAGCATGTTACTACAGGGGGCAAAACAAATACACTTCAATACAAAGAGTAAACAATATGGCGTTGGGTATCTTAAGCATTAAACAACTTTTTGGAGAGGCAAAATAAAACAAGGTACCTAAGAAGGAAAATTCGATTTGTCTATCCAAATGTTTCTCCAAAATGTTCCAAATTAGGGTTGAGCTCAAGTGGCAATCGTTGAATCATCAAGTGTCTCTACCTTGCTAAGTAAGGTTTCCTATCTTCAGAGTTGTGTCGTCATCTTCTTTCCTTTATGCTGATAGAGGTTTTTGATTGTCAGAATGAACCTTCCCGTTACTTTTTCATTGGAAGGTATTCAAACAATATCCATCTTATCCGTCCGATTAACCTAGGTTGTTGAAGAACATAAATCATTGAGGATCCATCCCTAAGGGTAAAAACTTGTTACGTCAAACTTAGGGTTAAACTGACGTGATTTTCCTTTTAGGGTTAAACTGATGTGATTTTCCTTTCTCCTATGAAGCTTTCTTTTTATATTTGATGCTTTCTCCTATGTCCCTTCCTATGTTATTCAAGCATAAGGGCACACACCAAGGATTCGGGCTATATTCTTCAAGCACCGTCGTCAATGTCTCAGTATCACAGGTACACTCCTCCTTTACCTTTAGTTTACCTCTTGTCGAAGCTAATAGTTGATCCTCCATGAATAGGTAAGATTAGGGCATATTTCATTTGGTTTAATAGAACTGAGTATTCTCTCTCTAATTCCTCCAATCAGAGAGAAAAGAACATCCTATCTTGTGTGAATTTTGTTCTGAAATCTCCTATAATTTCTGTCTCTCCATATTTCCTTAGTAGCATAGGCAAAGGAGGAGATATATATGAACTCGGTATGTTTAGGCATATGGCTCAGGTTCAAAAACCACTTCAGGTTTATGAGAATGTTGTGCTTGCATTATGGATAGAATTAAGCTCTTTAACCCTCTCCCATAGGAAATGTGAAAAAGGGCATTTGAAAAAGAGATGCTCCCTTATTTCTGGTTTTGTGTCACAAAGTACGCAGACTGGATAGCTGTGGAGAAAAGATAATCTCTCCATAATACTTAGTTTGTTCTGCACTAAGAACCATAAGAGTATAGATGAGCTTGGTATGAGAGACTTATGTCAAACTATAGGGTACTAAGACTGTCGTGTACTAGTACAATTATGTCACTTCCTGAATCTTGCAATGTTGAAAGAGTTGGGAGGTTGGTTAAGGCAATGGTAAGTGTCTACCCTTTGTAAGTTAGGGAGGTAGTTAGGGATAAGGTACTGAAGTTCCCCTGGGATGTTCCATTGATCGCTTAACAAGATAGATTTGACCTTAGCATTGTTAGGGATCTCATTCCATAGTAAGAGTGCCTGTGGGTATCAAATTAGTGCTCCTCTACCTGTCCAGTTGTCAAACTATAGGGAAGCTTTCTCTCCATTCCTAATCACACAAGATACTAATGGTTCAAGGATAGGTCTGAGTTTCAGTAGCTGGGTCAAGGACCATGAGAAGGAGTGTTTGAGAGGAATGGACCAAATGCTATAACCTTTTAGAATATAGGTGTGTAGCCATCTAATCCAAAGGGATTTCTTTTCCAATAGGATATTCTAAAGATTCTTAATCAAAGCTACTCTATTAAAAGAGACAATTGAAATCAATCCCAGACCCCCCCCCTCCCTTTATCTTTACAAACTTCACTCCATTTTACCTTAGAAAAATGACTGTCAAAGTTTAGATTACCCTATAAAAATCTTCGAAAGATTTTCTCAATAGACTCGATAGCCCCTTTTGCTAGAGACATATTTGATGACCAGAAATTATGTAAGGTATTCACCACTGATTTGATAAACTGCAATCTCCCTCCAAATGAAAGTACCTTGTTTGTCCACATTCCCAATCTCCTTTATATTTTGTCAAACAAATGCACACACTCTGTAAATTGGATTCTTCTAGTGATAATGGGAAGACCCAAATAGGTTAATGGGGCTGATTTCCCAAACATTCTTGTAATTAAAGAAATTCTGTTTTCCATTGTGTCAGCCCCTGCAGCTAGGATATACTAGCTTTTATTCAAATTAAATTCCAAACCCGAGAGATCCCGAAATAGAGAAAGAGTTGACATTAAAAGCTTAATGGATTTACCATGTGCTTTTGAGAAAAGCAATAAGTCATCCACAAAGCATAAGTTGATTAACCCTATCTTCTTACATTTAGAATGGTATTTAAAGGATTTGTTGTTTCCCACTTTATGTTGAAATAAAAAAGTGAGGACCTCTATACAAATAAGAGAAAGATAAGGAGAGATAGAGTCTCTTAAGTCTCCTTGCCTCAAACCCCTTGCATTCCTAAAGGAATCTGTTAGAGTGCTATTCACTAGGATAGAGTAGGTGGGAGTAATTATACATGCCTATACCCAATTAACAAATTCCCTAGGTTTGACTTAAAGTCTGTAGAATAAAGTCCCATTCAACATAATCAAAAGCCTTCCGAAAGTCCACTTTGATGATATAATTCGGTGGACTATTCTTCCTTTAATACCCTTTCATCAGTTCCTGCACAATAGAGATATTATCTCTCATTTGTCTACCATATAAGAAAGCACTTTGATTGTCAGAGATCAATGAATCCAGTACCAACTTTAGCCTATTTGCTAGAATTTTGGAGATGATCTTATATAAAAAATTAATGCAGGCAATAAGCCTAAAGTCATCCAAAGTAGAGAAGCAAGGGGTTTTAGGAATCAGACATATATAGGTTTTATTAATCTCCTTCAGTAGAATACCCTTAGAGAAAAATTCCAGCACTACTTTTTTAACCATAGGGTCCGTATCCAACCAACTGTTTTGAAAAAAATAGCCATTGAACCCATTAGGTCTAGGAGATTTGTTCGGGTGCACCTGAAACATCATATCCTCTCTTTTGAAAAAAATAGCCATTGAACCCATTAGGTTTAGGAGATTTGTTCGGGTGCATCTGGAACATCATATCCTCTATTGCTTTTTCTTCCACAGGTTTAATAAGAGTTGTTGCTTGTTCTTAGGAGATCTTTCTATGAATAAACAAGTCAAAAGTATTTGAATTAGGAAGATTCCTAAAAGAACCATAGAAATTTTTAAAGTATCTCTCTGCTTCCTTTAGAAGATCTTCTTGCTTTTAAATTATCTCCCCATTTAGCAACCTCAAAGAACAAATTCGGTTAGCATTTTTCCTAGCTAGAACTAAATTGAAGAAGAATTTAGAGCACCTTTCACCCTCCTTCAACCAATTAACTCTAGCCCGTTGCTCCATTAGGCTGTCATTGTCCCTAGCTTTAGAAGGATATAACTACAGTAAGGTCTTCTTTGTTTGCAAAAGATAAAGATTAGTTAGATCCAAAGAAATTTGGTGCCGCACCCTTTTCAGATCTTCTCTTGCCGAGATGATTGCTTTCTAAGTAGAGACAATTCTTCTATTCATTAATGATTTTATCTCCCTTTTGATAGCTTTAAGTTTCTATACAAAGATAAGTTGATATATACCTGCTACTGTATCTTCCAATCCTTTATTAATCGCCTCAAGGAACCCCTCATCGTCTACTAATAGATTGTTGAACCGAAAAGGCCCTCTTATGACCTGAATATAAAGGAGGTCTGCAATTAACATAGACGTATGATTTGAAAATAAATGATCCGAGAAAGAAGTGTCACTATTTGGGAACTGTATTAGCCAATCCTGATTCACCATAGTCCGGTCTAGCTTCTTCCTCAATGCCCAACTTTCTATCTGTTTGTTACTCCATGTATAGTGTTGCCCCTGCGATCTTAGGTCAAAAATTCCTAGCCGAGTTACACAGTCTTTAAAGTCCTTTGAGAAGTTTCTCAGACTAAAATTGCCTTCAGCCTCTGTTCAATATAGAGTAAAATTGAAATCCCCACTAAGCAACCAAGACTCATTAGCCGAATTCCTAAATTGCATTAGGTTGTCCCATAACACTTTCCTCTAGAAAACATGATTAGAACCGTAGATAAAGGATACAAAAAAGTCAACATTGATCTGGAGTATTTTAAACTTCAAATGTATGACTTGTGTCTCTATGGATAGGACTTGCACATCCGCCAAAGTAGGGTCATAACCAACAACAATTCTCCCATAACTGTGGGCTTGATGATAGGAAATGAATTTCCATTTGGAGCCCAGTTTATTCAGTAAATTAAGATTACCATACCTGAATTTAGTTTTTAGAAGAGCAAAAATCTATGACTTTGTATTGTAGACAAAATCCCTTAAAGCCGAAAGCTTTTTAAGGCAATTGATCCCCCTCACATTTCATGTTAAGATCTTCATAAATCAAGGAAATTTGGATTTGGAGCCCTTCCTTTTGCTCCTATTAGGTTTCCTTTTAGCAACCGTCAGAAATTCTCCAATAATAGGGTCCTTGATCGCGGCTTATCGTACAATCCTAAGATTGATCCTTGAAAACCGGTCAAAATCAATTTATACCAAGAATTGCA
>JAOSBN010000004.1:14175455-14195487 GCA_027563595.1 Erythroxylum suave | reverse complement strand
TCACGAATTAGGAGTCAGCAAATGCATAAATACTTAAGAAAGCAGGGCTAATTCATAGTATAAATCTGGTTCAATCAGTCCTCATCAATATTGTCTGAAACAACAACCTTTTCCTTTAGGTCAAACCCCTTAGTAAGTGCATCACTAGTATCTGGCGAATCCTCTACCCTTACTGGCTTATTTTTGCTAACCACAAAAGTCTCTATAGCTTTGCCCCCAAGATAATCTCCAACCACAGCTCCTTCATTCTCATTGTTTACTTCCACTACCTTTCCATCATCTTTAGCCACAAATCTTTCCCCTTCATCCTCCTCGTCTTTTTTCTCCTAAAGAATTTCATCTAAGATCACGGGTTGCTATTGACATTTTACCCTACCTCATTGTTTGAGGGATCAACACCCATTGGTTCCTAGTAGTCCCCTTGAAGGAGTGTCTTACCCGTAGGTACCCATTTTTTACCCTGAATAGCAAGAGATGGCTTCCATGGTTATTGCACTAACACATTATCCTCATACATAGAACCATCAAAGCCCAATCCCATTATAGGGATAGATTCAGGCAAGCTAGTAGAAAGATCCATGTTTATACATATTCTAGCATATCCTAATCTCTTTCTAGTGGCAGTATTAGCATCCAAACAAAGGGGATTTTCGAGAAAGCTAGCTATCATGCTCAAACTCTTAATTGTCCAATACTCTAGAAGGACATTGTATAGGTTAACCCACATAGGCACTGATCTCTTTACCTTAGTACCAACCTAAAATCCTGGCTATCATGGCTGCAAAAATAGTGGGAAATTAGCAATGTGCCACGACCCTTCTTCTACTACTTTTAGAGCTTGTGCCTTCGAGTAGAAAATAAACAATAAGTATGTCTTTTACTATAACAACCTCCACAAACCCTTTATTCTTCCAAGTTGACTGCGCCCATTTTTAGATGACTGGGAAAGCAAAACGTTTGTCCCAAAAGAAACCAATCGGAGAGTTTTCCCAAGATTGAGCCCCTTCCTGCAGCGTTTCCTTATCAAGGAAAACAATAGCCCGACCATCTTCTGTCTTGGGAAGGAAAAAATGTAGAGAAAAATCTACAGAACCGCCCAACACCTATTTCCGCGTCTTCCTCTTTGTCAAAGGGGTAAAGGTGGCTGAAGTAGGTAAGAGAGAGGTAGAGGTATGGAGAGAAGGAGTGCAGTTGAGGGAAGTGATGACAGAATGTCCATAGGTTGAGAGGTATTGGGTGAAGCTAGGATAGATTTCAAAGTTGCTTATGAGGAAGGTTGGGGGGAAGACGATAAGGGTATAGGAGGAAATTTCTCCCTGTCAATTGTCTGATTTTTGCTTCTAAGAGGGGTCAGCAAAGTCTACATTATGTACCACAGTGAAGGTAGTTTCTAAAAAAGAAAAAACAAAAGGTGAAAAAAGGGATAGGTAATGGAGATGACTAAAGTACCCTTGTTTAGGTTTAGTTCTAGAGTGGGTGAGAGAATCAATGGAGATTGGCGGGATGGGAAGGGAAGCAAAAGGAGGTTGAGAAGGAGGTTGCGAAGGAGAGGATAATGGAGGAAAGAAGGCTATGGGGATGAAAACAGAAAATAGGAGATAAGAGGGTTTATGGCTGGGTTTGAGAATGGGAAGTTAGAGAGAGGACAAAGCACTTCTCTCTAAACCCATTTTATATGCTTGAGTTTTAATTGGAGTAGTTTACTTGAGCGTAATCTATTGTACCTACTTTGAGGGGCTTGCATTGTCTTCACTGTTGAAGATCTAACCTTGAGGACAATGATATCTAAATCGTTTGCATATGGGCCATTCTAGTTAAGCCGGCCTGGATTGATCTTGTATGTAGTATTATCAATTCAAACTGAAATTCTTACGTACGTTTGTTTGTGTTCATCAGGCAGGAACATGCTGTGTGGTTTGACACGAAGTTTTTGCCACACAGCAAAGTGGGATGATTTTTTTAAACAATTTAGATATATTGATTAATTGGTTAATGCAAAAAATTTTGACTTCCTTCACGTCAATTTCCTATCGTGTGATGCAAATAACAGTAGTTTAGATTAGTAAATCTGTGGCTTTCACCAACTACCAAATAAAAGAGCCCACTTTCGAAGGCTTTCTTAAACAATGGCTATCCTCAGCCATAGCATCTGAAAGCAAAATAAGGAATATTTAGGGTGTGCAAAGCTCCAAAAGTCCAGACTACAGGATCTCATGTATGAGACGTCTTTAAAATGCTCTTCTTTCTTATTTGTCCCCCTCCACAACAATTTTACACTACCAAGAACTCTGCTACATTTTCTTCTTCTTCTTCTTCTTCTTCAAATATGGAACCAAAACTTCTCTTACCAACGAGAAATCTTATTCCATTCCCCCCTCCGTTGAACCGCAGAAGCAAGCTGAGTTACTCAACAGTTCTGGCCGTGCTGGCGAGGCCAACAGATAATTTTAGAAACAGCTCCAAACCAGCAGATATTGTTCCAGGACTAACGGGGAAGACTGTTTACAATGATAACTGGTTTGAACAGCTAGCAGTGAACCACCTATCCCAGAGTGTCCAAGCTGTAACAGGTTAGTTTCCATTTGATGTTTTTAGTTTTTACGCATATATATAGCGTTATTTTCTGAGGAAACATACATTGCAGAGATGAGAAATAGCAAGAGTGGTTATGAAAGCTTGGTGCAGGCAGCAGTAGATGCGTCCAGAAAATTCAGTCTCATAGAACAAAGAGAGATTGTGATCCAAGCTCTCCAAAAGGCCATTCCAGAAGTGATACTCAATCTGGCAAGTTGATTGTTTCTTGTTTTTATCATCCTTAGCTTCATCTCCTTCGCTGGATCACAATCATGCACAGTTGCATACTTACCAATGAATGAGTTGTGGAATATTGTCATCTTGATAGAGCTGTGAAACTGTTGTAAATATATGATTGTACGATAACAACTAAGGATTGTTTTGTCTTAAACCTAAATCACGTCGACTCAATTCTCAACCTTTCTATTTTTTATTAACATGATGCCAGATCAAAGCAGTGCTTCCCCAGAGTAAATTTACACGAGAGTACTTTGCCACTTTTACAACCTTGTTTTTTGCTTGGCTGGTCGGACCATGCGAGGTAACTGTATATTTAAATACATGAGCTTCATGGCAGAATCCTACTAATCCTGTACAGCTATATGCATGTCTAAATTTAAGTCTTTATATCACAACAGGACTAGCCTTACTTTCAATTGAAAATTGAAGTCTTTAGTTAAGAAGAAAACTGTTCATCACCATTGTTTTTAGAAACGCACCACCACTTATAATATGAGCAAACCCAGTCTCGTGTTATCAACCTCAGACCAAGTTGTGCATTTGTATAAGATACTACACTAGAGATACAAAGAAGTGAGGTTGGAACATAGAGAAGGGTTAAATCTTACACTATGGGATGATACACCCAAATAGGCTTATTGGAATGAATAAATAACTCATGGGAACCACTAATTTTGAAAAAGAAAAAAGGAAAACACAACACGTCAATTACCATCTTTTTTGTTTTTGGGTACATCGGAAAGTCACAGCGGTCTTACTCTCTTATTTATTTTATTTTTTATAGTTCCAAATGACAAATTAGCTCCCAGCTATAACCCTCTCCCTCTCCATCTATTATAAACTAAATCTTTATAGTTAGTTGTTACACAAAGCAGCTGGTTTCAAGTGCTCACATGACAGAATTTTGAGAACTAACCACCGGAACGTGACAAAACGTCCTCCAAAGAGATGCACACACATGAACTAAAATCTACTTCGTCAGGTCTGATGTCGGTATTAAGTCATATATGTATACTAATGGGGCTCATCTTATCGACATATAAACAAACACAAGGTGCGGGAGTCCGAGTTCAACGGGACAGCAGAAAAGAATGTAGTCCACATAAAAAAGTGCAGGTACCAAAATTTATTGCTTTTCACAGTAGCACTGTCTATTTGAACCAAGAATAGGGTCCCATATCCACCTACCTTGTACACTTTTCATCGCCAAAAGCATCTCCTCCAATGGCTTGCTTCTAGACTCCCTTCCCATCGCCATTACCATCACGAACACCAGAAATAATGCCCATCATCATCAAAGTACTCATTGCTCTTACCATTATACTAAATTCAACAGTTTTTTCTTGTATCACATTTCGCAGATTTTTGGAGGAGACCAATTGTGTTGGGATGTGTACTAATCTCTGCAAAGTGCCAACTCAGACGTTTATCAAGAACTCCATGGGAATGGCTGTCAATATGGTTCCTAGTAAGTGTCATCCACCTCAAAATAAATTATATACATGGGCAAATTGCCAAGGACATAATATCTACTTCCTATTTTCTTGACTGCTGCAGAAATTTTTTATTTCCTCACCAACTTTCAGGAGAACTTCATTTTGGAGTCCATGAGTATTTTTGAGTAACCCATTATACTTGTAGAGTTCAAGCAACCAACAATAAAAAACTTGCAAATATTAACAGATCAGACAATCACCAGGGAATCATTTTGTTTCAAAAGTATAGGATTTCTTTCACGGTCTTCGTCACTTGATAGGCATGGTCTCCCTATTCCTGTAAAATAAAAAATTAAATGAAAAGTTTGTAAATTCTGGATTCAAATTAGAGAAAAGACAATAGATTTCTTGGACTAGAAGAGTTGCAATAGGAATTAAAATCAGTAAACTTTCCTCTTATAGTAATTGAATAACAGAGACAGAAAAAGGGATCACACTTGAAGGAGTAATAGTAACTGCATTAGAGAATGTGGAGGCTAAGCTCATCATGTCAATGGGAATGGGGGGGCCCCGGGCTAAAGCATTTAGGCGCACACTGCTATTAGAACCATCCAATCTCACTTGAGAGTTGTGGAAAATAGATTAAACATTACAGCATAAATTGCATATCAAATTGAGACATTGGCATCAGAATTATGGACTGTAAACTAATACACTTCATGAATAATGCTGCTTACTCTACCATGCTAAATGCAGAGACACCGATACTCAACTGTTTCCCTTGAGATCAACCATTAATGTTTAACCTAGGCTGCATATAACATGAACAAAGCCACCTATATCAGTTGCTGGTGACTCCTGGTTCCAATAAATACTAAAAGTTCAGGTCACCAATAGTCTAATCCACCAAATGCAGTTCATATTGTATTGCTGTCAAATTATTTTGCAGATTTTGAAGATATGAGTTGTGAGATAATATTTGGTCAGGATCCTCCCGCGTTAACTGAAGATGCAGCATTCAGTCAACCATGCTATAAATTATGTACGACTCCATCACATTTCGTCAAAAATATATGTTTGCACATAAGCCGATGCATGTACATTTATCTACCTTTGACATTTCCTTTTGATGCACGAAGCCACCTCATATTAACCCAACCCATTTTTAAACAAATACAATAGGTTATAAAAAATTCCAACGACTGTCTAACCTTTTTGTATAAACCTTTGCAGGCAAAGCAAATCAAAAGCACATAATGAAGTGTTCCAGCTAAGACAAATATTTGGAAGCAAGCATTTGTGGATAGACCACCTATTTGATGACTAATAATTGTTCCCTACGCATTTGTGGATAGACTACCTATTTGATGACTAATAATTCTTCCCTACGGTTTTTGCGACAATGTTTGGATCCTCTTCGTAGGAATATAGACCAAATGTCAAGGAACATTCAGAACATAAGGGGAAACAAAATTGATGTCAGGTCCGTGGTAAGTTGACATCACATAGTGAGTGCAACTGCGCTAGTGTTTGTGCTTTCGGCTTTTCCTTTTCTTTCGAAGAGGGCAGCTTCCTTTCTCTGAATGTTTTATATTCTTAACTTGTGTTCTCACACTATACTCATAACATACTAATTCATAACTTCCCGTGTCAAGGGGCCAATCAAACTTCTCATAGTTATTTAACATTTGGGCACAGGAAAATGATATAGCCAAAACCAAAAGTTGATATAAAGAACACAAGAAAATTAACATAGAAGGGGATTTCCCTGTGACTTCTCCCCAAGACCTACACGGTTTATTGGCATTTTTTTTCAGATGCTTTATCAAATAAATAGCGTGTAAACAAAATCCAGAAAAATTTGAAAAAAAATTGTATTAAGATTAAAATAAGATGATGAAAAGAATCATTAGAAAGAACATACAGCTCAAAAAAGTAACTCTGCGTTTATATAACCGGTGTTGTAAATTCATCAACTGTGTTATTGTAATCACATCTATGGCAGCAAGACTTCCATCTATCGGTTACTATGAACTTAAGATATGACAAAAAAAAATTATCACTTCTGATTACGAGTACAAAACACGAAACATGTGGACCACACAAAAATGAAACATGTATCATTAAGATGTTAGTTATTAAGCACAATCACGGGCAGGGAAATGAAACCCAAAAGTTCAAACAGAAATTACGTTAGATTTTCAGAGTGACCAAATTTCAGAACATACTTTTTCTTTTCTTTTTTATCCAAGGAAGAAAAGTTTCGAGGCTACTCTAATAGCAGGAAACTAATTCTCCAGAGGCTTCTTGCAGTTTTGATAGCGATCGGACTGGAAATAGCTCTACTCCTTTCACAGAAGCCACATGGCCTTTTTAGTGTTTAAATTGTTTCGGCTGAAGTTATGTTGTAGGGTTCTTGTGCAGCAGACTGGCCCATGATTGTCTCCCACCTTGTATGTCTTTTCAACATACGAAAGTAAAATTCTTCTGCTGTCTTTTCTGTCTCCTTGTGAGAACAAGTGATTAATTCCCCCACTAATTAAGAATTATAGCTCAAAGTGGACACGAGGCTCCTTACTGTTTAAAATCATTGTTGTTTTATTCCAATAGGACGACATTTTAATCTCAATAGGGCACAGAACATTCATATGGAAGTAATGCGTCTGAAAGAGACCAGAGAATAGGATCACCTTGTTCATGTTTTTATAAAGCTATATTTTCCACGCACTCTCTTTATATAAATTCAAATGTAAGCATAAAAATAGATGCAAAAAGTAAAAAAGAAGTACAAACTTAAGCATGGACACAAAAACAAGTGTTGAAACTGTTGAAATTGCAAAGAAACTATATCATATTCTGTATCTGTATCTTCTGAAACCCAGGAAGGTTGGGAAAATATTGAAGGACTTGTATAGGTTATATGCCTGTCATACATAAGCTGGATAACTGTCATTATTAAACCTATACGCTTGGCACATTCTATATCGTTGATGCAAATTTGGAAAATGTCAATCATGTGATTTGAGGTTGTTAAGCTATTGGCTGCCAATAAAAGTGAGTGCTTTGAATAATATTCAAGGTATTCAATACTAGTTGAACGCGGGTAAGTTAGGCCAACATAAGGAAGAAGAACGGTGTGCTATTAAATTATGCCAGAGGCTATGAAGAAAACCACGAGTAAATGCCGTACAAACCGTCGGCGACAATCATCACGATGGAGTGGTATGGGTGATTTTTGATAGCTCACTTGCCTTCATGCATAAGGCTAATTTCTGAAATGACATACCTCATATTGGGGCTCCCGGTTCCTGTCATCCAAGAATTAACAAAATTTAGTTCCTATTTGGGAAATAATCTACCCCAACTTTAATATAGTTGTTATCAATAAGAAATGCAATCTATTCTATAAATCTTTCCTTTTGTATTCCATTTCCACTCCCATTCTCATCCTATTTGAAGTTTATAGCTTATGTGGGGCAGTGGCAGAGAGATTAGGATTACAATCCTAATCTGGATAACAATAATCTGCAGATTAAACATGCAGGTATGAACATTAAGATATAGATCAAATGATTCCATAAGTGAAGTAAATCCAAATGCATCCACCATCTTCCAGTGATCGCTAATTAAGTAGATCATTTGGCCGTTAAAACTAGGAAGCTTAGTCAAAAGATGGATGAAGTACAATATGCAAAAAAACAAACAAAGGAACATATAAAAAGATCAACCTAACCTAAAACGCAGTATTCTCTAAACGTAGAATAGCAGAGAAAGAGACAGTTCTTGTTGGGGTTGGAATTTGGCAGGAGAGAGCAAGTTACCACTAAGATGCAGGTCCAGAGCTCCCGCAATGTTGGCAATGCCGCGACTGGATCAGTGAAAACTAACCACTGGAGTGTAAATCGCGGTTCGCAGCAATTGTTCATCTAGGCCCAAACAATGTGGCCTTGGACTGGACATTGTTCTCTTGGTCCATGATAGTTTCTGTTTGTAATCCTTTCTTTCTCAATTTTGGAATCAGAAGCAAATCAAAAACCAAACGATGACATAAATAGGAAATGGGGCATTTTGAAAAGGTGTTGTGGTTGGAGTAGGACCATGGGCTTTCTATAATTGTTTTCTTCTTTAGCTGAAGCAGCCAATTAAACACCTTTAGCATTGCGAGCAATAAACTTGGGAATGGGAGATCAGACCACCTTCTTACACTTTGAATTTCATCTTCATCTGCTGAAGGTGAAGGTCTCCAAGAGAGGAGACAAGCAGACCATTCTTGCCAGGAAATAATAATATCACTAAAACAAACAACCATCCAGTACAGTACCACTCCAAATTCCAAATGGCACTAGTGGACATGTGGGCGTGCCAGTGCACCATCCACGTCTCTTAACGCAAACATATATAAGCTTGTGCCCTTTTCAGATGACAAAAGGACCCCATCCCTTTCTACTTGCAAAATAGGACTTGAGAGATCTCTACCAAATACCAATGCAACGCAGCACTTCTTAACAAGCTAGGAGGCCTGTGCGGAACAGATTTTCAGTTTTAATTAATCAATTCTTATTTTATTTCATTAAATCTTATTTATATAAATGTGTTATAAAATTGACTAGAACAAAATTAGACATGTACTGCCCTGCACCGGTGCCTATAATTGCCTACTTTTATTGGTTAGGACTTGGGACTTGAATGGTAATGTAAATTCCACAACAAATCTGGGTCAATGTACTCCCTCGTCATCATGGGATCACTGACAAGCGCTCACAAAGGCAAAGGCACTCCCATTCTTCAATAACACTCAGATTACTCCACCTAAGCCAACCCACCTGCGTCCTGTATTAATAAGCTCCTTTCTTCATTTCATTTTTCGCTTGCGCATCGTAACGTGCGCTTTCCCCTTCCTTAACCCCACTCATTTTCACTTTCCAGCTAAACGGTCAACACACTTTAACCAAAAAAAAAAAAAAAAAAGCCTGCGTGCCAAACTCACAGGAAACAGTGTTGTTGACCATAATTTTCAGAGCAGAGGCTGTGCGATGGAATGATTACTTACACTTATTTGAGACAAAAGCCTATGAACCTAACCATTCTTTTAATAATAAGAACTAACCGCGACACACATGCTCCCCAAATATATATAACTTCTATCCAAGTATTTTACAGGATGCTAAGCGAACGTTAGACTGCCTGGTTTTCAGTTGGCTTTAAAAAATTAAATGTGTATATATATATATAGAGGACCTGGACACACGAAAACACGGGAAGGGCGGTAGCCAAAGGCATAAGGAAAAGGAAATGCTCAAATGATAATGCAGCCTATATCTTGTCATTAATTTTAGAAGACCAACTTTCTTCGGGGAACTGTGATCTGCATCTGATTCCACTTTCCGGAAAATGCAGCCAGGTCTCGGATTGTTTCGCTGATCAAGTCCTTGAATATCAACCGCTCGATGTCTAAAACAGCTTCGGACATCTCGATCGGACAATCACCCCACCCATTATCAGCGTCCCCTGCGGCTGCCAGGTCCTTTTTAAGCACCCCACATATGACCTCAAACAAATCATCCGACGAGTCTCTCTCCCGAATTCTCTGAAACTCTGACCATATTTCCTGCAACGAAATTGGCCCACAGCCGAAATTCACCCAGCTACCAGTTTTCCAGGGTGGCAACTGTTTCTTCCGATCGAGGATCTCTGTGATGGTATCAAATGTAAGCTTTCTTTGTAGTGTAGAGACCTTGGAGGTGTCCTTTCCTTTGAGATATTGCTGTTTTTCCAACAGTAGGAAGACTTCAGAGTCTCGAGGCAAATAAATGGAAGCACGTAGGATATCAGATATGTATATGTAATCGCAATCATTTGAATTCTCCTTCGATTTGCACTGCATTGGCGAGATTGCCGGGCTCCAAATGTCATCCTCTATGTCAGCAAATAATTGATCTGAATTTTATCCATAAAACGGTTACTTGCCAGCCAACAAAGCCAACCTCTTTTTCTTTTACTTGCCTTGATAACAAAAGCTTTAGCACAATAACAACGTAAATACAGGGTATAGTAAATTGAGACAAAACAAAAAGAATACAGAATCGATTAAATGTTAAATGTTTACTCCACTTCCGATCTGAAGCGAGATAAACAGTGTCTACATCAATCAGTGCGAACCATGACAATAACTAAGGCTTTGACGTGCTGACAGAAAAAGTAAATGGTCATTAAAAGGAAGCCACACTCTTGTTAAAGCATAGACTGGGCCATTATGAAAAGAACGCCAAGAAGACATTAAAAAAAAAAATGATCTGTAATTTACCATAACATTGAACAGACAATACCCAGTCAAGTTTTAGTTCAGAGAAAGGAGGAAGTGTGCTTGGCTTTTCTCGCATCAGGCAATTTTCTTGGTTGAGCTTTTTCGGTTTTCCATTACAGCTGTTACATTTGTGACATACAAGGATATGACTATTGGGCATCGTTATCACGGGTCTAGTGAATAACAATCATCCTCATCCGCACCCCACGTGAGAGTATCCTCCTTTTCCTTCTACTTATAAAAAGCGGTCCGGGTCCCCACGAATTATGATCACTATTACTAGTTATCTATTCCATAGTCCTGGAGTTAAATATCATCCGATAATTCGAAGTTCATTTATGACGATGTTGTATGAAATACTAATAGCATCCCACAAAATAACAACTTTCTCACTTTCCCCTAACCTCTTCTCTGCCTCCTAGCATTAAAAGCCTTAGATAACCCGCTCCGCTCGTAACTTTACTCCTTCAGACAAATTATGGCTGATTTCAGTTTTAGTATGTATGCCTTAGTCAAATACTGGTGTAATGACAGTATTTTGACTACTCAAGACATGACTCATGAGGAGGACCACCACGCAAACTACAGGTATACCTAGATCTATTGGCCTGACGACTGAGGAGAAGGCTTCAGATTCAGAATCATTTTTTTAAATTAAAAAAAAAAAAGAAACAGACGTCATCCGAATGCATATCTAGCAATCAGAGTGTTAGTACAGAAGATACCAATTGAGCACGCATTAAATTTTGGTGGCAGAGTCCCATACCTTTGAAATCAATGCTCCGTTTCATTACCGGTGACGGAGAAGATTCTTCTTTGTAAAAAGATGAGTCCAACACTGACACCGGACTGGGTTGTAACTCTGTCGCCGTCATCTCCGCTATGCTGTGAAGCAGCTTATCACACCGCTCCAACAGATTCCTGCCTTCCTTGTAATCATCCGCTTTCGACCTCTGCGATCAATTACAATGCCGTTTAACGAGTAATCACGAAATAAACTTGATCAAAACTAGCGACTAAAGAAGAATGTCGCGAACATTAAACTCCGTATCAGTCTGAGAAGAGGTGCTGATGCTGCACTCTGAAAAGGTGGATGATTCATCCTCCGCAGGAACGAACACTTTCTCCTCCTTTTGAGCATTTCCCACGCTTTGTTTTCGGTTTCTAGGTGATCTGTTTGTGGACTGATCTATCACATTTCTTCTAGAACTAATCTTCGGAGACTGAACTGGAGATCCTCTTCTCTGCTCCATTGACTCGTTACTCACCCTCCTCTGCGTTTCAACAGTCAATGTTCTTCTGTTAGAACACTTCAATCGAATGTCCACAGGAATGGTAGTTCTGGGTTGGTTACGCACATTCCTTTCGATCCCCGGCCCTTCACGTCTCGGACTCAACGTCGGTGGTGTCTCGCCAGAGGGATACGAATCACGCCGAACACCAGCCCTCGTTCTGAAACTTAAAGGGGCCGAGTCGTTCCCAATTCTTCGATTCATAGGCGACGTTGATCTCGCCGGTTTCATTACGACGATTGGTGATTCATCGCGTGACAAACTCCTATCGTACACGAAGTTTCTGTTACAGAATTGGTTTGGTGGCTTTTTGGAATGTAAAAGGCCTTTTAGTTGCACAGCCTCGAGGATTTGTTTAAGAGTCTCAAGATCTTTGGAAGGCTCATCGATACCTCTCATTCTCAACCTCTTCTCAATCTCACCATAGGCAGACACAGCCTGTTTTGGCTCTGGGAAAAAATCTGCCGAATCAAAGAAATTCTTTCTCTGCCCTATGGCTCTGTTTTGTGCTCTTGCTGGCTCAGCTCTCACATTGCGTACGGCATTATACGCCTTTGGATCACCTGTTCTAGCACTAGCCATCGGATCCTTAATGATGCCTTCTCTGGTCATGTTATCACCCTCCGTGCTCTGTTGTTGGGGCTGCTTTAGCTGAAAATTGATGCCGTCGATGAAACGATACTGAAGGAGATCTCTAGAAGCTCTAGACTCGGAGGCAGATCTCCGAAGTTCAGGTTTCTTCAATTCTTCAGATTCAGACTCCGGTAACTTTTCCAATCCCATTAGTCTGGCGATTACACTGGGCGATCGGCGCTGTTTATCGCTATCTTCTCCATCATTCTCGCAACGATTTGCTGACATAAACGCAGGGTTTTGACGACTCTCCTTTGGCTTGAGACCTCCCTTTGCTGCATCGAACGTTGCTCTGCTGTCGAGCGAAAGTCTCGGAGCTTCTTTACCGAACTTCCGCGATGACTTAGTCCCCTCCTTTAACTCAAATATCTGAAGAGGAAGCGGCATTTTGGACTGAACATCTACCGGAGCCTCAGCCTCCGACGCCGGCGATCGGAGTTCGGTCACCGGAGATTGCTTGAACCGGTCGGGGGAAGGCATGGGTCTTGAGGGCTGATGTTTCTCCAATTCTCTGGACGTCGCCAGCGAGCTCATACACGTATCAGGGTCAGGCGTAGAGTCAACCAACTGAAACACAGATGGTTAACCACACAATTAGAGAACAAGAAAAATAGCGAAAACAAAAACAAGCGGAGTGAACTAACCAACGACGGAGGGAGGCGTTTAGTGGCGTAGAGACGCTTCCCGGTGAGAACATTTGGTCGATCAAAGATCTGAAGAAAGCCAGCCATGCAGCCCATTTGCTTCTCCAAATTCTGTTCTCGAACTATCTTCGTCATTTCTTATTTCTTCTCTCTCTAAAACTGGCTGAGTTACGTAGTCTTTTGCCCTGGATAAAAACCGCTCGCTCTTTCTCTATCTTATCACTCGCGAAAAGCCATATCTCTCTCTCTCTCTTTTCTGTGACTGCGCCTACATCTGCGTCTCCCGCTTTACTGGTCTTTAAAAAGAGAGAGAGGCTGAAATGAAATGACTTTATTGTCCTTCCCTTATAACGAAATTACGAAAAGAGTGAATCTAGTTTGGGCTTGTCGGGCTTTGTGAGTTATAATATAGACGTCATCATCCGTGAGCAATGCTCTCGGTCTCTCTCTCTCTCTCTCTACTGCACAGTATGTGTGTTTGTGTGTCAGAAAGGCGCAAATATTTTGACAGACGGACTTTGAATGATGACCGTCTCCTCTCCTCTTTCCCATAACTAACCAGAGTTAGTTAGTTCTTGTACAAACAGACAAAGCCCTTCTACGTTTTGGACATGGGAGTTGAAGCTGCTATTTGCCAAAGTAAACTAACAGGGAAATCAATCTCGTTCTCTCTTCTCTTGCCAGAGTTAATAAACAATTTAATTCAGTTCAGTACTTCTTCGCTCCCTATATTTCTGTCCAGGTTAGGAGTACGCTAATAGACCATCTTTTAGTGAATCAAAAAGTGCATATGTTAAGTCACTTATTGTTTCTCCTTTTAGGTTAGCTCTTCACTCTTGACATTAGTTGCTTCGCTCGTAAATACCTTGTTGCCGTGCCGTCTGGAGACAAGAGTAGTGGCGTCGAAAGCATTTGATTGGGTATATATAGCTGAGCAAATGGGGAGTGAGTTAAATGAATTTTTAAAGGCTGCAGCCCGTGAGCTGAGAAAAATAACCTATCAGCTTGCGTATCTGGAACCAGCAAGCTCCACGCGGCGTTTCATAAACAGAAGCTGGACTGGATTGATCGATTCCATTCCTGCTCACCGGCTCTCCAAAACTGGGACATATATTTTTACATTTTGAAAGAAATAGATGCTCTCTACGTCAAACAAAAAGAAGGGTGGCACTTATTTAGGCGAACTTTTCAATCCTCTTGCCACGTGCGATGTTGTTATAGTTCCAGGTAAGCAAGAATTACAGGACAAATAGACAGATGGGGGTTCCATTTTCACTCTTCTTATCGCTTTTCACGTTGATAAAAAGGGCGGCCTGCGTTTTGCAGCCATAGATTTGCTGTTCTATATCCATTTCAGATCAGATGTATCAAATAGCTAATTACGTTTTAAAACGATTCTCATTGCATCAAGTATTGGTCCAGTTGTCTATATTTTTTTTCGTTAACTTGATGTGCATACCATGCATATATTATTGCCACTGATGCAATAAGCACTGGAATACCAAGTTGTTGGCAATTTTTAAGGATAATTTAATTGCAATCAGTTGATTGAACTTTACTTAGCTTGCGAAAGGTATCGAAGTGCAACATAACAGTTTCCAAAACAAGCTAACATTAAAAATGATGATTAAATTCAAACAATTTCTAAATGTGATTAAGATCGTCTAATTAAATTCAACATGGGTTGGCTTGTATTCAAAGTCAAATAAAGCCCAGAACACTTTGATGCCATATAGATATATAGTCAGAAGATCTCCTTCTCAATTTCATAACCATGGTCCTTTTTTAAATACTGCTTTTGCGATGATGTTGTCTATCTTGGTCTTGACGATCCTGACCTCATGCTTATCAAAGGAAAACTTGCATTTCAACATTAACTGTTTCCCTTGGATCTGTTAATTATTTTTTTTACTATATAAACAAAATAATAGCATCTTTATATAAAATGATACCTAAAAAATATGTTTAACATTAGTTTGTATTAAAGGAATAATTGATATTAGTGGAAAGAAGAAAGAGGTGCATTGAGTATAAGCGCGGCGTTGCTTCTATTTTGTAGCACCAACAACAGGATGTAAACCTACAAAAGCGATTAGTTGTTACCAAGACTGGATGGTTATGATATAGAGAACAGGGTGGGACTGAGTCACCCCCATGTGGATTGTCTTTTGGGACAAATGGCCAAAGCTTTCTGGGTACCTCCATGTGAGTCTATCGCTGTGTGTGCAACTGCAACTGCAACCGCATGCCTCTAGGTTCCACACCTATACATATACAATTATAGTCCTAACCATCTCTTTCATATGTCTTGTCTAATTATTATTATTTATTTTTACCCTTTTCATTTAACCCACACCCGCTGGCACATGCATTTCAGATTCTTTAATCTTTAGCTTTTCTTTACATAAATACCCCATCTGACTGACCCAACCACTAACCATAAAAGATATGTAATGAGATTCTGCAAGTTAAAATCCTTATGACTGGGCCCTGCCCTGGTTCCTACTTGCTAGTTGCATGAATGTGAGTGGCTGTAACACAGTTTCCAACCTCTCAACTCCCAAACCCTCCTGGCTTGCGCACATTCCTTCATTTTTCTATTCTATAAAGTCCCTACATCACTCTTAAATATACATATAGTACGTTCATAGGGTGGTGAATCGTGAGTAGCTACTCACACTGTTGCCTTGTATATTCGCTTCCTCCAGTTGAAAAAAAGAATAGATAAAACGGAATATTCCAAGTCCTGTCATTGTTCAATATACCTCGCGCAGGATGAGTACTCGTATAATTAAATTTACGGGTTGAATGGACTGAATCAATCATGAAGGGATGGGATTCTGATTCTTCTCTGGGGCTTAGTAGTTGGACCACTTTGAATACGGCTGACTCTATCCTTAATTCACATGGGCAGTTCTAATAATTTCAACTTCCCAAGTTTTGCCGCTCCCGCTCATTAGTGTTCGCTCTATTATCACTGCATCCAATTTTGCACCTGACACGTTCCAGGTTAAATCTTTATCCAAGAAACCATTGACTGGTATAAGCAAACGGACAGTCACTCTTCAACGCTTGCTGCCTACATCATTCATACTGAGAAAACCAAAAGCATTTGTTCACCTTTTTTAATATACATCTCCTCACTTAAAATGCTCTTCTTCTTCACCATATATGCCAAACTTAAAAGCGTTCTTTTTAAGCCGTTTTGTTTTATCATGGCCATGACCCATGAGGAATCTTGATTCATCAACTTAAATTTTTATCTTGCTAATTCATTTATGTCAATGATCACGTGTCAAGGGAAAATTAGAAAACCTCTTAAGAATCTTAAAACGTGCATTGGAATGACTGGCAATGGCATGTAGGAGGAGAGGCTAAATCCGGATTTCCCTTTCCTGTACGCCAAGAACCTCATTGCCAAAGTCTCTGACTATCATGTCAGTTCAGACATAGATGGAATATGTGTCAAGCTCAAAGAAAAGAAAACAGTTGGTGCTTTATAGTTTCCCTTTTTAACTAGAAACACAGATCTCAGAACATGCTTACACAGTTACATGCAGTGTTATATATATATATATATATATCCATAATTTTTTGCCTCTTCTACAACTTTATTCGTGATATAGAGAACAAAATCACGTAAAAAGAATTGGTAAAGCATGAACTCACGTGATGTGACTTTTACGATGCATTGGCTTGTTTTCGTGCTAGATCTTGCCTTTAAGCAGAAGCAATCCTGAAGAACAAACATTATCTTTAAGTTAATTTATCCAATAATCTGAATTATTTCCACTAAGCTACATTTATGGCTAATTTTGTAATGCAATGAATGTTTCTGCTGCCTGCATCCAATTAGGTTTCGGATTTTCTTTTATAAGCTTCGTTGTCTCAATTTGGCCTCCTCCTTTACTAAAGTGGAATACTACACAAACATTAACCAAAATTATTTTTTTTTAATCTTAAATGATTATTAATGTAACAACATAGCCGAAAACTTGAAGATAATTTTTACAATTATAAAATACTCCATTGTTATATGTTGTACTAAAATAACTGAAAGTAGTGTATACAGTCTAAATGTTGTATGATATTACCTCATCGTAAAACTATTTTATTTTATGTTTAGATTATAACCTTTATATTAAATTATAAATATATATTTCTTTACATTTATATATTAATATGTAAATATTTTTTAAATGCCCAAAATTATTTTATAAATGTTGTACATATAGCTTAAGATTCTTTAATCCTAAAATTTGTAAATATTTTACCCAATAAAAACTTTTGAGTTTAAATTTTGATGAGAAATGTCATCTGGTACATCTACTTCATAATATGCGACTGAAAATTTCAAAAGAAACTATTTTCTTAAATATTTCGATTTTCGAGAATTGAAATTAACTATTAGTATTTAGGAGGCGAAACCCTCGGGTTTTGGTTCAAATTCATTTCTATAATATAGAGTACCTTGTTCTGAATTCAATAATTCATTAAAAATGGGATTTCATGTTATGGGAATTAATTTTCACACTTTACTATATTCAACCACATGATATGCATATGCTTCAATTAATAAACATCTCATAATTAATAACTTCTTCGCGGGTAGACCTTCTGAAAATCCTAAGTATAGTCCGGGAATTCAATCAATGTTATAAAATTTGTATCTCATATTATTGGGAAAATGGTATAAATTTAGTTTCTATTCTCAATGGAAAACTTTGATGTACTACAATAATACAAATAAAAGATCTCACATAGAAAAGCCTTTTTTCTTTTTAAATACTTTGAATATTTTCTTTCAAGACTTATGTCTTGTTTTTAGTTTTAAATATTTAATACGTTGTATATTCCTCTTAGTTATTTAGCTCAAGCATTTTCTTGCTTAGCCTATATATTTTTTCTAATGATTTGTTTATTTTATTTATTTACTTATCTTTTTTCTTGGTTGTGTATTTATTTACTTATTTTATACCTTGTTATATATTTATTGTAATATTTATTTATTCCTTATTTTTATATTTTTATTTATATGTAGTTATTTATTTGTATTTATTTATTTTATTGTTATTATTTCCTTTATGTCTATTTATTTATTTATTATTATCATTATCATTATCATCATCTTCACCATCATCATCGTCATCATCATTATCTTCGTCTTCGTCCTCGTCTGCTAAAATTAGCCTCTCAACTAGTTAAGGTTAAAATTGAACTTCTACTAAGATATTGTTTTAGTTGTATTTGAAACCTTTTTATGTTAATTTTAATAAATTGAGATATTGAATAAAATTTTAAAATATTTTTAATTTTAATCGTAATAAATTATTAAATTATAATTATATATAATTTAAAAGATAATTAAAAATAATATCTATTATTAACAAGTATTGTGTTACATTGGTACCAAAGCTAGTACAGATTGTATTTATAACTTTGTTTATAACTTAGTCTCTGTGCTTAATCTCTGTATTAAATATTTATTGGTTGCTTTCATCCTTTAATTATTATTATTTTATATTTTTAATTATAATTTTATGTTTATTTTATTTTTAAAATTTATTTATTAGCATTTATGTTTTTTAAGTATATAACATAAATATGACTATTTAATTTGAGTATAATAAAATAGATAAAATATAAATATAATTATCGAGTGTTCAACCTTATTTTTAATCTTTTTTGCTCTAAAATTTAATAAAAATTATTTAATAAAAATTTTAATCTTAATTTCATAATAGATATGAGGTAAATTTTATTTATAATAATGTAATTTTATTATTAAATAAATAAAATTATTTAACAACTTGATATTAATTATTAATAAAATTAGAATATATATATATATGTATAACTTAATTGTTCAAAATTGTTGATTTTAAGGTCCTTAAAATAACTTCACGTAAATCTAAATTACATAAAATTTGATATTTTATTTCATAATTTTAAAAATTATCTAAAATATACTCATGACTTTGAATTAGGGTTGGAAGGGAGTCCCCTTGTTCTTAATATGCATATATATACAGACAAAAACTTTGCTTGATATATGTATATATAAGTATGAATCGGTAAGATTTTCGGTTAGGTTCATTCTTACAAGTGTTATAACTGAAAATCGATTGGTTTACTATTTAATTAGTGGGTTTTTTCCATAAACTGTACTAAGAAAACCTATAATTTATCTTTTCACCTTCTTCTTTGATTTTTTGTTTTTCAGAGTTTATATCCAAACAAACTTCATCTTTTCATTAAGGATATATTTAGTTGGACTTAAAGTTTTTAATAAAATGGAATGGAATATAAATGAATATAATATTAGAAAATTTTTGTTTGGGAGGATTAATGACACTACAAGAAAATTGCAGTTTAGCGACAGAAAATACCGACGGAATAATCAAAAATTCTGTCGGTATTAAGGTTACCGACGGAATATACCGGTAGTGCGAAAACGTCAGTGATACAGCCGTAGCTAACTTTACCGACGGAAATCTAGCGAGCGTCGCTAACTTTAGCGAGGGAAAAAGGCGTACCGTCGGTAAAGTTTACCGACCGGCCAAACAAATTCCGTCTGTAACTTAGAGACCGAGAAAACGTTCCGTCTGTAACATTACCGACAGAAATACACTTACCGTCGGTACATTGTCTTCATTATTACCGACGGAGAACTAATTTTCGTCGATATATACGATAACAATATACCGATGGAAAGCTACTTTCCGTCGGTATATACGATAACAATATACCGACGGAAATTAGCTTCTCCGTCGGTAATGGTTATTATTAATTTTTTTAAATTTATATTTTCATTATATTTAATTATAAAACGTTACATTTAATTTGTTAATATTGTAACATATAAATTATATTTAGTTCATTAAATAATTGATAATAAATATTTAATTC
>JAOSBN010000004.1:14163951-14175355 GCA_027563595.1 Erythroxylum suave | reverse complement strand
CCGCTCGTTTACCGACAGAATAGTTAATTCTGTCGATAAATTAGGGTTACGCGTGCACAAACGTCGATGTGTGCCGACAGTTACCGACGGAATTGGATGTTCCGTCGGTAAATTGGCGCCACATTCAAGCGGGATAAACTCAAATACTGACGGAACAACCTATTCCGTCGATAATCACGCCTTCTGGAAGAATCCAAACTGCTGACTGGACGATGTACCGACGGAACCAGCTTTTTCGTCGGGAAGGTTGCTATCAACTCATCGACGGACTGATTCAATCCGTCGGTAAAGCACGTTTTGAGCGGCCTTTGCCAACGGAACGATCTCTCCGTCGGTGTTAAGTTTACTAAGTCACCGACGGACGCATGTAGTCCGTTGATGAACTTGTTCGTTGTAGTTGTATTTTGCGACGGTATCTTCCCTTCCGTCAGAATTAGAATTTTCGTATTCCAGAATTTCTTTTTTGCCAACGAAAATATGGTTTCCGTCGGTAAATATACCGACCGTAGCCCGTCCGTCGATGTTTTACCGTAGGTAATAAAATGCGCGAACATTTGGCGCATTTTTTACCGATGGTGTTTTCATGGCATCGCTATATTCCGTTGCAAATATTGATTCCAAAATTCTATACCGAAGGTTGTGTGTTTCCGTCGCAAATGTGACTATATTACCGACGGAACTTTCAATTCCGTCGGTAAATAGCGGCGGTAATGTTTCCGTCGGAAAAATTCCGCCGCTATTCTCTCATTTTCTTGTAGTGTGAAAGAGTTCAAAATGTAATATTCTGAAATGTTGTTTGGATGAAGGGTTTATAATATAATATAGTGTAAAGTTATTTATCATTAATTTACATTTCATCCTAAACTCTCAAGTCAGAGATTTTTTATTTTTGCTGTTTAGGATAGAATGAGACATAATATGAAACCCTCCTCTTTTATCCCGTTCCGTTTCATTCCATTTTATTATAAATCCTTCTCTCAAACGATGAAATAATATTATATTATATTCCATTCCATTAATAAATCCCCAACTAAATATAGCCTAACTTACAAATATGTTCTTTCTTGGAAATGTTTCCACCTCCAAACAAACTCATCCTCTTGAATAACACTTTAGATTTGTACTTTTGTTCAACCCATTCAATAACAAATAGAGAAGACACATGGATCAGTCCATTAGGGATATTTTTGTCTTCGCCTTTCAAACTTTCATCAACATAAGGATTAGAGTATTTTTGTTTCTAGAACTTCTTTCTTATCCTTATCATCTTACTTCTTTAAGTCTTTAGTCCATAATGTTATTGGGTTTTGATTTATGATTTGAGAATCAATTTCAAGACAATTTACTGTTAGTTCTAAGAGATTATATCAATCCCTTAGTTTTAGGGATTGTGATTTGATTTGATTTACATGTATAGTTACATTGTATAGGTTGATGTCTATCTATACTCTATCTCCTAGTCTATATGTGTACATTGTACAATGCAATACAAAAAAAATATACAAAAAATTCCCCAAATCTCCTATGTCTACTATTCGTTTATTCTTCATGGTATCAGAGCCTATTTCGATCCTGCGGTAGGATTCGAATCAAGGCCATCATCACTTGCCTATACCGATTTAGCCACAATGGTTGGGGGTGAAGGCAGCCTCGTCAATCCAATCAATCTGGCCAGTACTGATACACTGGCCACCCAATTGGCAGCGTTATTGCAGAACCTGCCACAGTCAACCAGTTAGCAAACAACCTCACCTCTACAAACAGTCACAGTATTAATAAAATTAAACCAAATCAATTACTCCCTGTGGGCACGTCTCATGAAGATGGCAATTAGGGGTAGGGGCAAACTCAGTCATATTACAGGAGTTCCAGGGGCACCTATAAGAGAAGCAGTCGAATACACACAATGGGAGCAGATTGATTTGATAGTTTGTTCCTGGATGCTCGATAACATGGAGCAAGAGCTCGTGGTGAATTATGCGGAATATCCAACGACAAAGGAACTGTGGGAAGGCCTTGCTGCAACTTACAGTCAGGGCAGAGAAGGAGTACAAATATTGGATCTCACAGTCAAGGCAAATAGCCTCAAGAAGGGAACATATTCAATTGAACAATATTACTCCAATCTCCAAAGGATTTGGAGGGAAATCGAGACCCGACAGCCGAACCTGATGATGTGCCTGGAGGACATCACAACTTTCAACCATCTCCTGTCCGAAACCAGACTGTATCAGTTCTTGGCCAGAGTCAGAGAAGAATTTGATTTAGAAAAAAGGGATCTCTTGAAAGAGGACCCATTACCATCAGTCAAAACAGCATACGCTATTATCAGAAAAGAGAGGGATCGACGCAACATAATGGGGGCTAACAAGGGGGGGCCATCATCAACTACAGTCTTAGGCATCGGAGCTGGATTTGGGGCCAGTGTTAACCCCAAATCCGGATGGAACTCAAGAACCCAAGTAGGCTCAACAGAAAATGGAGAAATCGAACAAGGGTATGCTACCAAACCTCGTTCAGAAACGCCGAAGGGACCGAAGCCATCACCACGAGGTAGCAACATCAACAGGAGCAAAATCCGGTGTAGCCACTGCGGCAAACTCAGGCATAGTAAAGAAGAGTGCTTCCAGTTGATCAAATTCCCAAAAGGTTGGCGAAGCCAACGTCGAGAAGGACCGACAGGCAACGCGAATAGAGCGACGACAGTAACTAGAGGTAGCAACGAAGGGGCGGTCATTGAAACCGGTCAGGAAAGCAAAGAAGTATCTGGAGTAGGGTTGGCCACCGCTGGAGAAATAAGGAAAGTGGGAAACGATGGTTTTAAAGGTAGTAAATTAGGGTTAAGTTTTCAAGATTGTCAAATTGCCCCTAGAAGTTTTGAAAGTTGTGAAATTAAACCCAAATGTGTTAGTAGTTGTGAAATTGAGCAGGGACAGGCATGTGTTGCTCAAGATTCGGATAATGACAAAAATGTATAGTGGCTCTTTGACTTTGGGGCTACCGATACGATGATGTTTGACCCTCGAGATTTGGTCACGTCATCTGTGCCTACCAAGACATCCATTTAGAGTGCTAATGGGGGTCTCTCTCCGGTTCACGGGGCTGGGACAATAGAACTTTCTCTGTCCCTGAAACTCACGAATTGCTTATATGTTCCCAGTTTGTCCTGCAAGTTGTTATCTATCAGTCATGTTACCAAGGAATTAGACTGTATTGTGCTAATGGCCTTTACTTTTTGTCTCGTACAGGATATTCAGTCGGGGAAGGTGATTGAGAGTGGCCTGAACGTGGATGGTTATACTACGTCGACGAGGTAGCTCAACACGGAACTGCTACACTAGCTCACGGAACCGTTGAAAGACAACAATGGCTATGGCATCGGCGTCTAGGTCATCCGTCAGTAGGGTATCTTCGTTTGTTATTTCCGAAATTTTTTACAAGTAATAATTCTATGTCATGTGAGACATGTCTATTGAGTAAGAGTCATAAGCAGTCTTATCATCCAACTAATATTCAGGTCCAGTCCGTTTTTTCTTAGTCCATTCAGATGTTTGGGAACCTGCTCCTAATTCTGGGTCTTGTATGTCAAACAATGGGTTCAAATATTTTGTTTTGTTTATTGATGATTGTTCTTGTATGACATGGGTTTATTTTTTGAAACATAAGTCTGATGTGCCCTCTAAATTTGTTGAGTTTTATAATATGGTTTATACCCAGTTTCATACGAAAGTTAAAATTCTCCGGTTTGATAATGGGGGGGAATATGTGAACACCACCCTTAAATAGTTTTTTCTAGAAAAAGGCATAATTCACCAAACTTTATGCCTGCATACGCCCCAACAGAATGGGGTTGCAGAACGTAAAAATCGCCTGATTTTAGAGATGACCAGAGCCATCATGCTTGAGTTACAGGTTCCAACCTTTGTCTGGCCTGAGGCCCACTTCAGTCTATCTCAACAACCCTACCAAAATTCTCAACCTCCAAACACCACTTAAAGAACTTTCGAGTCATGTCAGTGTCCCATCATCCTTGACACTACAACCTACGTCTTTGGGTGTTTTGTGTTTGTTCACATCCCGAAAACAGAAACATCTAAGTTTGACCCGTGTTCTCTTAAATGTGTGTTCGTGGGGTATGGGATTCATCAAAAAGGCTACAGATGTTATCATCCGTCCACTCGTCGTCTTTACACGACAATGGACTGTGACTTCCTAGAAACTGAATTCTTCTACTCCTCCCAACCCAGTGGTTAGGAGAAGAGTCAGTCAGACCCACTAAGTTGGATCTCAAGTCCAATTATGCCTGATATGGTTTCAACAGAGTCAGTACGCGGAACCACCGAACTGCCTTCTCACGGAGGACAGAACCCTCCACCAGAGCTTGCATCCCCACTGAATATCTCAGAGGTAAGTACTCCTGATCTAGACTTTGATAATGTTGATAGTACTGATGTTTACTCTAGTGATCATGATGGGGTCAATTCAGAGGATGTTTTGAGACAGGGGGAGCAAGAGTCTAGATCTGAACCGGAGAGGTATGTGTTGCCATCTAGGAGTACGAGAGGTGTTTCTCCAAAGAGATATGAGCCCGAGTATGAGCCCAAACAGTCCAGATATCCTGTAGCGCACCTAGCCAGGGGGAGCCTATCGCCAGTAGCTCAGGCTTTTGCTACAGTAGTTTATTCTGAGGTGCTTCCGAGGACAGTACATTAGGCCTTGGAACAAGAGGAGTGGCGTGATGTGATGGCAGTGGAGATGGCAGCACTAGAGAAGAATGGGACTTAGGAGAAATGTGTACTACCATTCGGGAAGAAGCCAGTTGGATGTCGTTTGGTGTTCACTGTTAAGCACAGAGCAGATGGGTCTGTTGAGCGGTATAAGGCCAGACTGGTGGCCAAAGGCTATACTCAGACAGATGGGGTAGACTATTCTGAGACCTTTTCTCCAGTTGCTAAGATTGATACTATTCGTATGTTGTTTTTAGTTGCAGCTAATCGGGATTAGCCTCTTCACCAGTTTGATGTGAAGAACGCCTTTCTTCATGGGGATTTGAGGGAAGAAGTATACGTGGAGCCTCCACCAGGATTCTCAGATGATTTCCGCTGTAGAGAAGTGTGTAGGTTGAAGAAGGCCTTGTATGGTCTTAAGCAGTCACCGAGAGCATGGTTTGGCAGATTCACCATTGCAATGAGAAAGTATGGTTACCGCCAGAGTAATTTTGACCACACTTTGTTTATCAAGAGGAGAGGGGGCAGAATAACCTGTCTGATAATTTATGTAGATGATATGATTATCACCGGTGATGACTTGGAGGAGATGGAGCAACTTAGGGGGAATCTATTCTGAGAGTTTGAGATGAAGGACTTAGGAGAGCTCAAGTATTTTCTTGTAATCGAGGTTCTCAGATCGAGAAGAGGGATTTTCATCTCTCAACGTAAGTATGTCTTAGACTTGCTAGCAGAGACCGGACTGATGGACTGTAAGCCAACAGAGATGCCGATTGTGGTCAATCATGGTTTGCAGATAGTTGATGGGGTAGAGTTGGCTGATAGAGAACGTTATCAGCATCTGGTGGGGAAGCTAATATGTCTGTCTCACATGAGGCTGGATGTGGCGTATGCTGTAGGAGTTCTGAGTCAGTTCATGCACTGTCCTCAGGTTGATCATATGAAGGCTGCTTTGAGAGTTGTCCGGTACCTGAAGGGTTCTCCAGGCAGGGGTGTTTTGTTTTAGAATCATAGACATCTAGATGTGGAGGCATATATAGATGCTGATTAGGCAAGTAATCCAGTTGACAGGAGGTCCACGTCTGGGTATTTCACTCTTGTTGGAAGTAACCTGGTTACTTGGAAGAGTAAGAAGCAGAAGGTGGTCGCATTTTCTAGCGCAGAGGCAGAGTTTCGAGGGATAGCTCGAGGGTTGGCAGAGGTTTTGTGGCTAAGGAAGTTGTTGGTGGAGATTGGTTTCCCAGTTCAGGGGGCCTGCAGCTTGAGGTGTCATAATCAAGCAGCGATCAGTATTTCGGAGAACCTAATCTAGCATGATCGGACTAAGCATGTGGAAATTGACCGGCACTTCATCAAGGAGAAGCTAGATGGTGGAATAATAGCTGTTCCTTTTGTTCGTTCCAAGGATCAGCTAGTAGATATTCTCACAATGGCAGTTACAGGTAGAGTCTTTGGAGAAGCATTGAGCAAGTTGAATATTGGTGATCCCACTATTCAACTTGAGGGGAAGTGTTAGTTTTAGGAGATTATATTGATCCCTTAGTTTTAGTGGATTGTGATTTGATTTGATTTACATGTATAGTTACCTTGTATAGGTTGATGTCTATCTATACTCTATCTCCTAGTCTATATATGTACTTTGTACAGTGCAATACAATTATGTCTACTATTCATTTATTCTTCATTTACAGGGCTGAAAATCTGTGATTAAAGCTTTTATGCATAAAACCAATGGGTATGCTGGATAGTACCAAGGACATGTTTGATTATCTTCTTCAATCCTTCAATATTTGTCCTTATTCATCATGAAAGATTTTGCTCTGATGTTACTTTTAGTTAATGTGTTTATAAATTTTAGCTTCTGCCACCATGGCTATCATAATCTTTAATAAGGTGCAACCCATTGAAGCACCTTCGTTGAATTGAAAAACTCAACTTCATCTCTCTATTTCTCTCTCTCTCTTATTTTCTCCTAAAATTATGCCATGACTGTGATAGAGAAGCAGACTGTGATCTTGAGGGTTGGTAATTTAGATACCCAAATCTTTGTTTAAAAAGTAGGAAGCAAGAAACTTTTTAAGTCCTCTAGTAACTTAATTTGATTCCCTCTAGAGCAACTCCTAAGAGTACGTAGCTTGATAAATATTACGCTATGTATCAATGCAGTGGTAAGAGTCTCTTTATAATTCATAAGTGCTAAAGCCTACCCAGTACCTACTACACTACTCAAGGATTTAAATACTGAAATATAAAGGTTACCATAGCTCGTTGGAAAACTTGGAAGACCCACCCAATAAGTAAAATACCTAGTTACCCAACCGATCTAGCGATGGACGTACGAAGACTCATTCAGCTGTTACCCAACATATGAATTCTCAAGAGATTTGCATTGAGTTGGACGACCTATTTCTTGAGGATTTAGTTATTGTTGCGACTTGTGAGTTGTGACCTATTAATTAATTTGGATCTATTCAGCTTATTGCTTATTCCTATACTTATCTTGTCTCACGTGACAAAAATTTGATAATTGCAAAATCATAACTTTATAAGCATAAACATGTAATTAAACTGTAAAGTGTAATATCTCTTAATTTGTATTTGGTGATTATTCTTTCCGATGCTTTCAATTAGTATTTTGATTCCCTAAAATAGCTCTCTATCAATTGTATTAGTTGGTGAAAATAATGTGTGTATTTTTTTGAATTCTTTGAAAAAAGATATACAATGAATAAAAGTTTTTTTTGATAACAACGAGATACAACCTCTTTTACAAATATAATTTTCATTTTTATTATTATTCTAAATTTTATATTAGATTCACATTTGGTTTGAATTATTAGATTTGATTTATTATTAGTTCATTATACAATAATAAAAATTGGTTTATTTTTTAGTTTAAGAAAATATTTTATTTTTACTTATTTTATAATATTTACTTCTTGTTCAATATCCGGTCCAGTTTTACAGCAATTTAATACTGAGTGAACCATTAAACTGTACATCTTTTATTTGATTAGTTCAATATTCGATCAAGTCTTTTAAACGATTATGCAAACTAAATTATGAATGGTCTAAAATAAAATTTGAAAACTCATAAACTCAATCAGTTTCCCTTTTATTCAAACTTTGAAAATTTTTATTTTCTTAATTTATTTACAATTTTTACACAACTTAAAAACTGCCAAACTCCAATTCAACTTGGATTTAAGTACTACGTAAATGCTCAATATCGGATCAACTTTAGACTTGGAATTCGCACGGATACAAAATATAGGATTTAAGATAAGCGGGAGAAATAAGATCGATAAGGCATACCATATAAAGTTTAAAAAGAAATTTTGATTTCACGCCACGGTAATTTTGTCTTAAAAGCAAAAAGGCATTCTGATATTTCAGACAACTAAAGGAAAAGAAAGAATAACAGAGAGGGAGAGAGGACGTTGCTTTGACGAATGACGCAGGCACAGTTGGACAATGTAGCTCTGAGGAATTGTACAGACGAGTGTAGCAGGAACTCCATCCACAATTCAAGTGACATAATTCTTCATTGGTCTTCCAAATCCTTTGTCGTCATTCTCATCTTATACTGTTAGACTAGGAATTTCTAATTGGCAAGCCTAAGACTGAGAGAGACTGTTAATTACTTATCTTCAGCAACCATTGAAGTCGAATGTTGCAAGCATCCTTCACGGAGACTCATGATGTTCCCTCCTACTTAAGCTAATCAAAGATGATGAATTTTTGGTTTATTACATTCTCCTTAGACCTTAGGTTAGGGTATGCTTTTTTGGGGGGCTCAATCAGATACCTAATTCGATCTAATTAGGGTAAACTATTGGTTAGTAATCATGTTAAAGGTTAAATTACAATTGATTTTTTTCCGTCTCATATGGTATCTAACTCACCTTAGACCTTATACTAGGGAATGTACCGATTCGTCCTCCTAGGAGACTTCCTAGACCGTAGGATAGCCGTATAATTTTATTCGCATTAACATCATTATTCATTAATTTAAGAATTGGACTTCTTCTCTCTCATTGACGTAGGCCGTCCCTAAGAAAACAAAAGTGAAAGTGACGGTATAATAAGTGAATGCCTCAACGGTCTCTTTAGGTTTGAAAAAAGAAGGGCATGTGGCTGTGTTGGTGTCTCCACTTTGCTTGGGAAGCGTAGCCTTACTGCAAAAAGTAGTGGGCTTTATCATCGAAACAATACCCTCTTCACATGGCTCACTCACTCTTTGGCAGATGAAATGGCGAAGCTAAACAGAACATGGAGTCACTGTTCTAAACTCGCCTAGATAATCATGGGTTAGCAGGATAATTGGCAATGTTTAAGTTTTCCAATGAAAACTGATAATGTACAAGTTCATGCTTTGATCGATGCGATTCACCGTATGGAGAAATATTAGGGGCGACGCAATGCTTTAGTTGATGATTGGGAGGCAATAAATCTGCATCAATACCAAGGGGTACAGTGTGTATATATATATATAATTGGATGGATGGATGGTGGAGCTTCATGACGTACGATGAAAGGAAAGAGTGAATTACCAACACACCCGTCTTACTCCTAGAACTAGAAGGCCATACTTTTCTTTTTTCTTAAAAGTACAACCAAACAAATGTGAAAGACTACGCGTAGTGGGCTATGTTTGTGACAACGCTGGGCTAATTAGTGTTGATTTATAGGTCTCACATGCAAGAGTTGCCCACCAAGTACAACTCAGCATTCCCAACTATTAGCTGCCACGCGAGCTCTGTACTTCTGCAGTTTCAAGTAATCCTTCCACGGAGATGCTGCTAGTCTGGGACATAACTAGAAGGAATCGCATGTATTAGTCTTTTAAGAAGTATAATTTTTTTTAAAGACCTGTATTTATAATTGTCGTGATTAGTCAACTTGAAGCAATGCTTAATGCTATCGGTTTTCAAATGGTACTGATTGTTTTTATAACGTCAAAAAGTTCCTATCACATTATTCATTAATTTTTTTTGAGTCCCATGTCATATTTGTATTCTACTTGACAAAGAATCGTAAAACAAAAAATTTTGTGAGTCCCGTGTCACATGATGCACTCTCTTCTTATTTCCTTTATCATATTGAGTTATTATTAAGAATAACAAAATTTGTCGGGCTAATTTTGGCCCAAATTGATCGATTCATAAGTTAAAACTATTCGACTTGTAGTTTGATAGAATAGTACATGGTTGGGTCGATCGTGCTAGGCCCAAGTCCAGACTTAGAACGACGCATAAACCGATCGGCCCATCCCTTGACGATTGACCTAATTCCTATAGGTATTGGCTTTATAAATTGGTTACCTCATCATGAAAAAGGTACGTTTCTTGAAAAACCTAATATTCTTTATTCACTAGCCGCCAAAACTCTCACAAGAGATTAACTTGAGCGTCGGAGGGGCCTACCGGCAGTCAAACCTCGGTGTGCCTTATTGTTTTGCAGGTATCTCCGTGTCAAAAGTCAACCAATCCCATGGATCCAAGCAGCAGCGCCCAGCCCCATCAAAATCAGACTGAACCAGATGGTGCCCACCGTGAGGCCCGGCATCAAGGCACCACGTCTAGAAGCACTCATATCAGTCAGGCGGCGGCAACAAATCCTGATGTAGCCGCTGTTACGGCACTTGCACTCTAGCGAATGGGTTTGAGAGGGATTGTTTTGCAGGTATCTCCGTGTCAAAAGTCAACCAATTCCATTCCCCTAGGATTAAAGCTTAATAATGGCTACAATCGCTTGCTCTTATAAATCCTGGTCCAAAAATTTAATCGAAGCAAACCGTCCTTGCAGATTAAATAAAACTGAAAACATCTAAGTTGGAGAAATATTGTTTGCTGAGATCTTACTTTTTCTGTTCAGAAACATGAAGCACATTTATGAATGACAATGCATTGTACATATAATTTTAAAAGCGTTTTCGAACAGGAACACTTCTTATGTTAATCAACTATAATATCAAAACATTATAGGTTTATTTTTGAATTTGTAACTCTATATATAGAACCCTGTTATATTTATTCACAAGCAGATTAATTTTACGTAATTCTCTCCAAGTTATTCTTGTGTGGTAGCAAAGCTCTTGTGCTCTCATTCTTTGGGTTCATAATCAGGCATTGTCAACTCCTATTTTCCAGTGATTAAGTAGTGTTTGTAGCCTTCAATGGAAACTTGCCAAGTCACCAGCCACCAATCCCTCTCACTATCAGACATGTCTCCCTTGCAGGCAACAACTTTGGCCTAGACGTGTTGCTCAAACCACCTCTTCACTTTACTCGATGTGTCTCCCTTGTGTATGATAGAATTTAAAATTCCTTACGGTGAAAACCATCACTAACCGTATAAAAAATCACGTTAAATCATCAAGAATACCTAGATTTGTTGCGGAAGCATATTTGGATCTATAAGAACAATGTGATTCTTGAGTCTTATGATTATTTGTCTTCCAAGTCAATATATACATTTATTTTCTCTCTCGTTTATATCACTTGGGGATCATAACCCTAATTCTTTATATAAATTTTTTTATCTCTATTTTAACTCATCATAAAATAGAAATTAGACTATTGGGTCTTTATATATTAAAGCTTATACTATATATTTATGTGCCAACAAATTGGATAATTGGATTAAATCTAACAATCTCCCATTTGAGTTATATA
>JAOSBN010000004.1:14142034-14157446 GCA_027563595.1 Erythroxylum suave | reverse complement strand
AACTTTTGCATGGATGAATTGACGAACTCCCCCCCATTATCAGATCTAAGGATTTGTATTTGTTTTTGAAATTGAGTTTGGATTAGGTGATAAAAGTGGACAAATTTCTCAAAGACGTCAGAATTATTTTTCAAAAAATAAATCCAGGACATCTGAGTGCAATCATCAATAAAGAACACAAAATATTTAAAACCACTAGGCCCCGAAACTGGGGCTGGTCCCCAAACATCAGAATGTATCAAAGAAAAAGCATGTTCCACACGAGTATTATTGGAAAAATAAGACTGTCTATGGCTTTTGGCCAGCACACAAGTATCACACTTTAAATGAGTACTAGGAAACTTTGGAAATAATAATTTGAGATAACCGTGAGAAGGATGTCCTAGTCTGCGGTGCCATAGCCAACTTTGACGGTCATCGGATCCATGTGCTAGAAAGGCTGAGCCATTTGGCGAAACCTCATTAACATAGTACAACCCATTTCTTTCAGTTCCACGCCCAATGATCTTCTTCGAACGGATATCCTGCAAAATACAGAAAGTCGGGTACATCAGCACAGCACAATTCAACTCTTTCGATACATGACTAATGGACAACAACTTCTGGGACAACGAAGGGACATATAAGTAATTTGACAATTTTAAAGTAGGAGTCAATTCTATGGTGCCAGTCCCCTTCACCGGAGCCAATTCGCCGTTTTCCGTCTGAATAAAATCTTTCCGTGGCATCGTAGAACTAACAAGATGAGCTTTGTCATTTGTCATTGTATCAGTTGCACCAAAATCAAACAGCCATTCATTAGTACTATGATCGCTTGATGCCTGTACACAATTAACAGAAGGATAATCTTGTAATTTTGCCGAGGGACAATCCTGCAATTTCAGCTGGTCAGACTTGCATATACCCAATTCAGTCCCCATATCATCAGGCCCAAGATTTTTAAAACATCCCCCATTCAGCCCACAACCCATCTCATTCAAATAATCAAGATCAACTTTAAAAAATTTTGGCCCAGAAACGTTGGCCCATACTGATTGCCTAATACCTGGATTAGGGTTTGTTAACCCTAAATTTAGTTCTCCTTCTTCTCTTCGTTCCTCTCTGACGGCAGACATGGCTGCGAAGCCAATGTTTGCGCCTCCTCCATCGACTTCCTGTGTGGCCGTGCTGGTGGCCTCCTGGTTGGTCACGACTGCGGCAGTGCCCCGACGTGACTCCCCCTTTCCTGTATCAGTCCTCCGTTCTCGGTGTTCCCACCATTCGGGGTATCCGACCAAATGAAAGCAATCTCTCTTGAGATGCCCCTTAACGCAGCAGTGATCACATTTTTTGTTCGTTTTTACTCGCCGGAGTGATGTAGTACCACCACCATTGGCGGATTCTGACCGGCGACTGTTGGATTGCTCCATGCGATTTGATCCCTGTCCCTTCGCTATTAGTCCGGCCCCTATTCCGATTCCTGATGATGGGTTTCATCCTGAGCCGTCTGCCGTCGAACCCAGTATGTTCTTCCGTGCAGCCTCTCGACGGACCGTTGCATATGCAACTTCAACTGAGGGAAGAGGGGACTCTTTCAAGATATCCCTTATGATGCTATCGTACTGTTCTGTCAATCCGGCCAAAAACTTGAACAATCGATGGGTTTGCTGCAATGTATTGTAAGTATTGATATCTTCAGTCGATGTCATTGGGTTGGGTTGCCGTCTGTCAATCTCGATCCATAAACTGTTGCATAAGCTGTAGTATTCCTCCAATTCCGTTGTGCCTTGTTGAATCCGATCTGATTTTGTCATTAAGTCAAAAATTTGCAGGCTATCTTCCCCACTTTTGTATGTTACTGCAAGGCCATTCCAAAGATCACGTGCAATAGGGTAATGTATATATTGTTGGACCAATGTTGGTTCAATGGCCTCGGTAATCCATGAAAATACCTGCAAATCCCGTTGCCTCCATCCGGGAAATTCAGGAGCAGTTGATGCGGGTGGCGCTGGTTGTCCAGTAATGTGACTGAGACGGCCTCGCCCCCCTATCGCTATTTCCATCATCCTCGCCCAGAGGACGTAATTATGGTTATTCAATTTGATCTCAATTGAGACGGATGATCGTTGTTGGATGCTGTTTGTGTTTGTGGCTGAGTTTGTAACAATTTGCTATTTGTTGTGACAGGATGGTTGCAGCCTCGGATAAGGCTGATGGAGGTGCCTCGTCGTCCCCCATAATTTTGAAAAAGAACTGAAAACAGAAAAGGATGGAAAACTAGGTAGGTGATGTTGCCAACGAAGTGATCCTAGGGTCGTTCATGGCTCTGATTCCCTGTGGTTAAAAGAATATATTTGATAGAGCCGACGAGTTTGGTGGGTCACGTAAGTTACTATCAGAAGGGTTAATCCACAACAAAAGTATTGAAAGAGAATGCAAGTCTAGACATTATGTGTGAAAATGTGGTCATGAGCACAAGAAAGCTGCGCCCTTTTGTATAGCAATTATCACTCTTAGGTCAAACCAATTCTTTTTCTTTCTTTTTTTTTCCTGTTAATTATCTTTTATCTCTCACATTTATCTTGTTCTTTTTCTCTATATTTTGTATTCTGTTCTACTTGGGTCTTCCTATTGTGGTTGATATTATAGACCACCGTTATTAATAATTCATTCCTTCAAGGTTTTTAAATTCTGGGTAGGTGTCTGTTTCCTCCGTTTTATTTTCTTTCTGATTATCTGAGTTTCTTTTATAAAAAAGATTTGGTTCAATTACTGGATGCTTATTGAAGACTTGCGAAAACTGGGTGGAAAAGTGAATGCTGTCTCACTTTAGCTGTGATATATCTTGGATTCTGTTTTTTTGTCCGGCATGTGGTTTGATAGCGTTAATCTAAAGAACTGGATCGATGTAGAATGATGTCAGTTGCTTTCAATATGTTGCCTTTGCTTTGCAAATCCGGCAATGGTGTGATGGGCAATCCTATGTTGTTCAAAACTCTTTGGTGAGAGATGCCTTGATTTAGCAAATTTAATATTCATGGTTCTGTTAATCTTCAATCATTACGTGCTCTAAATCTCTATCAAAATTTGAAAGTTTCTATACTTATTAAACTTCAGGTGTTGATGATATTAGGATTCTTGATCTGTGAACCCCATGTAAGATTATTTGGGTTTTCGGCCTTAAATGATATGAGTTTCTTGTTTCTCGAATCTAAACCAGAAGGAGTAAACTGTGAATTCCCTTGAGGACTTTCTTTTCTATTCTTACGTTGGCACGACACGACATGTATTTTTGAATCTTATTATCCCTTTTTTGTCTTCTGATGACTCCGTTCTCTGGTTTCATTTGATGAGAGTATTGAATGATGAAGTTAAGAAAGGGCGATGTGGTGGAGGTTTTAAGAAGAGAGCATGACCCATGTAGCTCCTGGTTTCTTGGCAGTATAATTGAAGTGGATAAGAATTATTATGTTGTGAGATATGGCATATCTGCAAACCATGACCAAGAGCGGTTTGTAGAGAAGGTGCAAAAGAAGGATGTTAGGCCTCAGCCTCCTTGTAGAAAGAGAAAGAAATGGATTGTTGGTGATATAGTTGAGGTGTTTGATTCTCAGTGTTGGAGGGCAGGGAAAATCACTAAGGTGTGGAACAAGGAAATTTTCTGCGTAAGATTGTTTGGCCCAGTCTCAGTTCAAGTTAAGGAATTTCATGAATCAAATCTAAGGATAAGGCAAGCTTGGCATGAGAACAGGTGGTTTGTCACGGGGAAGGTATGGTGATCGTTTACTTGCGCTTGATCCTTTCTTCATTTCTACTTGTTAAAAGCTCTTATAGGATTATCTTTCCTTTGATTTGTATTCCTAAATGCTACGAGTTTGGATATTACTTTTCCTCTTAGTCGTGCCGTTGACAATTTGAGTTCTAAATTGTTATTACAAAGTAATCTCCATACCAAGGATGTGAGAACTCGGTATCATCTGTTGTTCACTATTTTTACGAGCTCAGAGATGATGACGATGGTTGAGCAATTGTTACTAATATGTAATTTCTGTAATTGCAGAAAAATGATGGATTTATCAAGAGTTTTACTCGGTTCAAATTGAAACGCTCCAGTAATTTGGTTTGGAAGGATGCTTTACAAGCAACGCACATAGATTCATGCTTGAGTAAGGGAGGTGGGTTAAGAAACCAGAAGGTAGATGACTTTGGTTTTTTTTCAGTTGTACCAGTGACTAACAAATTGGAAAAGCAGTCTTTTGTCATAAAAGCTGACAAAGTAAAAGCAAGTTATCAAAGGTTATATGCTTCTTCTAGGGCTATTTCCAGCGAAGGTAGCAACCAATGCTCTGTCGGTAGTTGTAGTTCTAATGGCCTTGCTAACCCTCCCAGCTATAATTGTTGCAAGTCATTGGACAGTGTTTCTGGAAAGTCGGATGCTGAGTCATCGTTCCCTTCCTTGTCTATAAACAAACGTGTAACAGCTTTTTCTGAACAAAATCCAGAAGCCCACATCCATGAACTAGAATTTCATGCTTATAGATCAACTATCCGGGCTCTCTATGCATCAGGTCCTTTAACCTGGGAGCAAAAGTCACTGTTGACAAATCTTCGATTATCGCTACACAGTTCAGATGAGGAGCATCTAAATCAGCTGAGGCATCTTTTGTCTTCTCAAGGTCTGTAGTCTATTTTATGGGACCGCTGTGCTTCAAATCTTAACACGGCTTTACTCTTCTTCCTGTATGGTCATGTAAATCAGTTAAAAGAATAGTGTTGTTTTGTTGGGAGGGGTAGAATCGTTTAACCTCATGTACAAGTTGGAATGTAATTATCTTTTAGCCGTTTGAGCGCAAGTTACTTGCTAGTTCTAAAGTTGGATACTTGTCTCGTGGACTGAGATGAGTTTAAGGTGTGTCCTACTCTCTTAATGACAGGAATCACACATCCAAGCGAATTCTGCCATCCCAGCAATAACTTTGATGTGGGGCGAGTATCAGTTTTCACATAAAATATCTTCCCTGCATCATTGCGCAGGGATACAAAATGTTTGTAACAGCTTGTCTCAGTTTTGTTAAGTGTTTTCTTCTTCCCAGTATTTTATTGGACGTCTTGTTCTGGCCAAAAAGCGTAGGAACTGAATTTCGATAAATATTGACGACATCCACATGGAACTGCAGAGAACTACGTTAAACAGTTCATTCTACGACATGAAGAGCTGTTCTGTTTCATTCTGTGAAGCATGCTGGGTGGGTGTCATCAACAAAATGGAAAAGAAGAGCAGCAGGGGCAGGGGCAGCAGGGCACATCCTTATAAATGCTCCATTACCAAAAACTAACAAATCTGAGAACAAATGATTTTCTTCTTTTCGTTTGGTTCGGATTTCTCTGCCTTGTTTCACTTGAGCAAACGGTAGGGTATCCAAAGCAGGAAATTTTAATGTCACTGATCTTTTACTAAGATACGAATGCGTGGTAACATTCGTCAGTTTCTACTAATGAAACGAATGTTAGATTGCTTCAAATCAGAGTATAAAACATTGGCAACCTCGAGCTTCCTGGGGTCCTTCAAACCATCGATCCCATGATGGGTTTACTGGGCCATTTGTTCTGTGTGAGGCAGAGATCGAGCTAGCTACTGATTATCATAGATAAAAATTATATGGAAACAAGAACAAGTATGTGTGCGTGTTGTAAAACTTACGTGGATAGGAGTGGATCAGGTATTGTACTAACATCATGTAATAGCCTGAAGAACACAAACAAATGACCTTTTAGTCTCCATTAAGTTCTTACCTCAATATCAGTTCATTCAAACTTACTCTTCACACAAGGTTGATAAGTTATCTGTTTTCTCGACCTCCTCCAACTCTTCCTGAATGAAATTTAGAAAACAAAAGAATGACTTTAAATCCAGGACATCTATCAGCATTTAAATGACCAAGAATTGAATGAACACTATAATGATGGCTGTGAAACCTTAAAAGGAAATACGAGATTAAGATACTGGTTAGGAGCAGTGATCTTACAAAAATATACACACTAATCATCTATTATTCCGAATAACTCACACTCAAAATGATTACTAGGATCGCTTACCTTCTTACGAAAACGAACCAAGCATCTAATTAAGTATTCCTCCTCCTCTAATACGTGGAGGTATTTAGGGAATCCCCATGAACCATTTGCCACCACCACTTAAATGACATGAATTCAGAGTATTTAATATTACATAAGAAGCCTGCTCCTAGAATATGCAAAAGGAATCTCTTCAAGTAATATCATGCAACCGACATCTGCACTGTGAGGCAGAATATGAGATATACAAGGAATTCATCGAAGTGCCACGGGTGAACAAATCATGTAATCCTCAAGAAAGCAACTGAAGCATCGAGGTCATCCGCGCAAAATTACTTGAACGTAATAGGTACGTTCGACAAATGTGACAAACATCTCACTGTCACAGTTCTTTTTAATACTAGCAGATAGGGTAAGGTAATTCGACACGGACGAAATTGATATCTGAATCATGTGAAAAGATACAAAGATTAGAAGCAAGACAATACTTGTTTTTATTTTTAAACCAAATTCATGGTCTTCTCACAACCAACTAGCTAGGCCAGGTGCACAATTGATCCGTTACTTCCCTCTTCCCTAAGAAACCGAGTCACACAATCTTAGATCGATCATCTATAATGAACGAGGAAACATACTGATTAGAATCCAAAAGTGTCTCACTTTCCTCTCTCTTTTACTCATCACCTGGAGTGATTCAGCTGGTGTTAAAAACTAAGTTCTTGCCTGGAAACTTGAAAAATAAAATGCTTGGGGATCCAGCTTTAACCAACCCACATACCAGAGAACAAACTAAAAAGTAGGAAAAAAAAAGTGTTGAAGAGCAAACGCACCTCCAAGAACTTGATTTCTTGCTCCACGCGCTTCAACTCAGCAAGAATCCGATGCCTCCCTCTCTTGTCAGCCCCTCCACAAGCACCGTTCCCACCAGCAACGCCCTGCTCGTCCACCGAAGACGACGTTTCGGATTCCATTCCGCCCACAACTACAACAACTAAAGCTCCCTCTTTGCAGTCATTCCTAAAAACGGCAACGACCCTGGCCCTTCCCTTCTTCAACAATAGAAAAGCTATGAAGATCTATTGAGGTTGTTAACAAAGAAGTTGGTTAGAAGGCTCTGAACTTGCTCTTCAACAAGGGAAATGCTTTTTGATATCCTTCTCCTACAGGTTGGCTTCCCTCCTTTGAAAAGCTCGTCCCCTTTTTGCTCACCAAAAGGAATAAAAATAGAGGAAAGGCGTCAGTTCCACTGTTCCCTGTGAACGAGTGAAAGAAATTAGCTTTTCATAATAATAGTTTCTCTCCCAGTAACTTTTGGAATTTGTTGTCCAAATGCGGGTTGTTTTCTACGCAAACGCCACTCTACTTAACATGCCTTTTAATTATTCATAAAAAATGTGGCTTGTCGACGTCAAAGTTATGCAGTTGGATGACGTTTTCTGATTGGAACCTCCATCACCCACCACCTTAGCCTCCTTCTTGGGTCCATTAGGAACTAATAGATAGTAATGTCTTGGCATTGTTCTTGTTTTCTTTTCATTATTAATAACGATGTTTATGCATGTCGATCTCTGAAATTTCAAAGATTTCGGCATTTAAGAGCTGGACAAGATTCAAGGGCATGGGATGGGACTTTAGGCAAGTTCTAATCTTTATCTGTATCTTCGCCATAATTTAGATTTATCAGTCCGAAATACCTTCTTACTAAACATCACAAATGAAATTTGATAATTTATATCATACAAATTAATGGTTTTAATTGATTTTATTGAATTGTCTGCCACTGGCCACCACCGAAGGCAAAGATGCCTTTTCTATCCTCCCCACTGGGCAGCTGGATATTCCATTGCTGTCTTTTTTCTGTTCACCTCGTACACTCTTTTCCCATGTTACCAAGTCTACCAACTCATTTCTGGGTTCTGATATAGCCTCAGATTAATTTTGTTTTCTGAACAAAAACCGCAAAGATTCTATTTCACATAGCAGCCAGTACCCTGAACCTCTCAAGTACGGCAGTCCTGGAACTTGGAAGTTGGAACTCCTAGGACTAACCATTCTCATACGCCATTTTACCTAAAGAGAAGCCCTAACTGGATAAGATGGAGATGGAATTCCTAACATACTCCTTGAAACAATGGTTCTAATCATAAAGGACTCTTCATGACCTTGTGACTTGATAAAAGATGGGTGGAATTGGTTATTTAAGGGTTATCAATTCCTTTAGAGCAGTTTTGGTTATATGTCAAATTCCGTAGCATATTATACTGTGGCATGTGGCTTGGTATATTGAATGGAATGGAAACTAGTGCGTAAGTGTGGTGCTAAGCAATTCGTCAGAGCTGGATGTGATTTGGTACTGGCACAAGAAGATCAGCAGGTAATTATGCATCTTAGAAATTCAATTCGACTACATATGCTTCAATTGATTGGACATGACAGTAAAAATCAAGTTATTGCAGTACATCAAACCCATATTCCGGAGTCCAGGAATGCAAATAGCATAAAAACAATTCACGGACAGGCATAGATATTCAAGCCCGGCATCATCTTCACCTGTAGAACTCTCGTGTCAATAATCAAATTAAATCATCTCAACGTGACCTGCACCAGCATCTTTTCTTGCAGGCTCAGGAAGCTCTTCAGCGCCGTGGAAAGAGTTGAGCTTGGACTCGAACTTTTCCCCATCTCCCCACAAAGCATAGGCTTCTTCACCATGAATGGCATCGTCCCCAGTTTGGAGTTCATCGTCGGGCAGTCTCAGTGGGACTACAAGCTTGATCAAGTTGCATATGATTGATGTGGAGATAATGTTAACTACGACTACAAAGACGAATCCTAGCAATTGGATGCCCATTTGCTTGAACCCATCGGCAGCTCTGCCCATTTCTAGGCCATAGGCGAGTCCAATGTAGTGCTGCCATTCAGGTACCAAGTAGAAGAGTCGGCTAAGCTTAGGCTCTGCGAAGAAGCCGGTGAGAAGGCCTCCCAAAGTTCCTGCAACAGCATGAGTATGGAAAACTGCCATGGTGTCATCAACCTGCTTAAGCAGCCATATTCTCTTGTGGAGGATCATCATTGTGTACCATGGGATGCTACCAGATACTATTCCCATCCAAATTGCTGCCCATCCTTGGACAACTCCTGTGTTTCACGCTTAATATGAAATGAAATTGAAGAATATCAAATAACTGAGACAAGATGGTCGGTTACTTACCTGCAGCCGGGGTAATACAAACAAGACCAGTGATCATGCCTTGTGTAGCTCCAATGACGGAAGGCTTTCCGTAGAAAATGATGTCAAGGAGAAGCCACACAAGCAAGCTTGTAGCAGTGCAAACATGGGTATTAAGCACCGCAAGAGATGCATCAGTACTGACTGAATATGGATCTCCACCGTTGAATCCTGTCCATCCCATCCATAGTAGACCCGCACCTGCCAACATCAGAAGTATGTTGTTTGGTGGGAACCGTTCTCTGTCCTTACTTGCCCTTGGTCCCACCTGTGTCAATCGTATCGCCAATTGAGTAATAATAATAGTTGGTTAAGTATTAGGTTTATTAGTTTGTTAGTTTCAGTTACCCAATAAGCCGCGGTGAAACCAGCGACACCAGCAGAGAGGTGAATGACATAGCCACCAGAGTAATCTATAATCCCTTGCTTAGACAACCATCCTTGTGGGCACCAAATACTGAAAGCAACGATTGTGTAGGAGAAGGTAAGCCAAAGTGGCACAAACAACATCCATGCATGAAAATTCATTCTCCCAAGCAACCCTCCAGCGATCAGAATCAACGCAATGGCAGCGAACATCCCCTGAAAGTAAATCATGGTCGCATTGGGGAAATACCCTAAAAAGGCTCTTGAAAGAAGAAACCTCTCGTCCAAGGCTACATTAGGTTTGCCCAGGAATGGCACCAATGTGTTCCCAAACGACATTTGATAACCCCACCCAACCCAGCACACTAGCACTGCTGCAAAGGCGTATAAGGCCATGAACGCTGAGTTCACTGCCCATTTCTTCTTCACAATGCTACCGTACAGTATCACAAGCCCTGGCACGCTCTGTAGCCCCACTAGAGTGGCTGCCGTGAGTTGCCACGCATTGTCACCCTTGTTTAGCCAATCCGGACTTGCATCATCGGTTGCTAGGTTCGTTGGCATAGACATCTTTGGACAAGTCAAGACTGTGGACAGGTAATGTAAGATATCTGCTGCTCACATGTATATATAGGAAGCGAAGTGGTTTTCGAAACCACGCTGTCAGGTGTCTGGACGATGCTAATTTGTTGGAAAGCAAAATGTTTGTGAGACCAAAGTAATAATACCATAATTATTTGAACATATAATTATAAAGATGATTTGTGTAGCAGATGTCTTTTTATTCATCAACGTAGAATCCTAAGCAGACAACTTTGATCAGTGTAATTCTCGCCTCTGACTTGCTTGGAGGTTATAAGGTGCCGTCAGATTGATGCTTCCAAAGGCAAAGCAAATGAAGAAAGCAGAAAACTAAACGTCATAATCTGAATCTGTATTGCCAATTACTATGTTTGTAACAAGAAAGTTTTATCTCCCTTTCAAACTACAATTGTGGCTTCACCTATCCAAAATATTGGGACTGTTAAGGTGGATTACAATAAGGAAATTTGGGGTTTGGAAATTGTCCCTTAATCTTAGTAAATAACAAGAATAGAGAATATAAAAATTGGAAGATAAGAATATAAGAAGTTTTTAATGATTTTTAGTTAATTGGATGTGCTTATGTTTTCAACTGAATAATTATTATTGAATAGTTATGACGACTACCGTATCAAATTAAGTTTTCAACAATACTGTTGGACCCCGTTTCCAAAGTCCAACTCTTACTCTGATACCATAACTGTTGGGCCCTGTTTTCGGAACCCAACTCTTAATCAGAATATATATATCATAACCCAATATTTAATCGGAAATATCATAATACTCTCCAATCTTTACTTCATCATATTCTTTAATACATGACTTACAACTAATCATTTATCATTCACATTTCAATACCCTCAAAACAAATGATTTTACAAAACCATAATGGCCTCTCAAGCCACAATACTTCATAACCCGAAATTTCAAAATACAAAAGATACATGCACTTCAAATTCTTAACATGTGACTAAAACCTTGTATTTTCCAAATCTAACTCAAAATACAACATAAACAAACTTTGAGTGATGCCTTGACTCTCTTTCACTCCATCTCTTACTCATCACCTGGAGGTGGGGACAGGAAGGGGGTGAGCTTGATAGCTCGTGGGTAACAGTTTGTAACAAATAATAGGCAAAACCATTTAAATCATTTATTGTCATAAAAATTCTCATTGAATCGTAAAACACATCATAGCAATTCACAATTTCAATTCACATTTCATAATTCAATTCATCATCGCATAACACTCCAAATTTGCATCCTAGCTTAACACATCAAAATGCAAATATACAACAAATTGCTCGAGGGTTCCATGGAATCAGAATGGAGAAACCGAAGTTTACACCATGAACAGAATGAGTCCTTTTTCGGAGCTCATATGCCACAAGCAGGCAGCATGGAGAAGGATCTTGTCAACGTACACGTGACGAACAGAATGGTTCCACTCTTTCCCAAAAAAAAGCACATATTCATTTGATCATATGCTCATACTTTCATGCTTGTTTATCTTTTCATTCAAACAAAATGCCATGACACAATTCAATGGCATAACATGGTCATACATCTTTCAATGCATAATATAACATAAAACATGTTGCCCAAATGGCAATTCTTGAAAACTTGCTTCTCATAGACACGAAGTATTCCGAAAACATTATTTTTGACGTAAAGGAAATAAAAGTTTAATCTTTTTTAATAAGATATGATTATTATTCCAATACTTAGATTAAGTTTTATTCCAATTATATAGATAACTATAAAATTAGATCTTCAATCTTTTGCTATCTTTAGAAAGATCCGTAGTTTATCTAATATCAATCAAAGGATAGGACCCATCAATTGTCTTTATGGTAAATGTTTATCAAACAAATAAATATAATGTATGATAGAAACACATACATTCCTACATCATCCTTCGATTTCGTTTACCTTTCTAATGGTATTTTGGATATTTTTTCTCTTCAATCTTTATCAGATGCCTAGGTTAACTTAATATACTAGAAAAAATTTAAATATTATCATGCTATGAAACATTTTGTTAAAGTATATATTACTCTTGTCAACTCACAAGAAGCACCTATCTTTTCTTTATCCCTTAAATCAATATCTTACATAGGCGTGAGGAATAACTCACACATGCGTTTGGTTGCACAGCCATGAAACACACACTCACAACTGTGTAACTTTTCCAGCAAGGTCGTGAGACATTTTAATGCTTCATTCTTCATTTCTTTTCATTCTCATATCTTCTTCTTGCTTTAATCTTCGTCTTCTTTGCATTTCCAGCATATTTCTCATCTTTCTTGACATTTAATTATCTTCTTTTTCTTTTAATCTTCCTCTTCTTGCTCCAAGAAGACAAAGGATTGTGAATCTTCGAAAAATGACTCAAATGTAGCGCTTTCAATTCACTTTAGCTCTTTCGCTTATGAAATGTACCTAAAATCAAATATGGGCTAAAGTGAGTATCCTAGGCATTTCTAAGACATTAATCACTAAGTTTAGTATATCAAATGACTCAACTTTTAAACACATATAAATACTCTGTAAAATGCATATATAGCATATTACATAGTACAATAATTGAACTAGGATATTACAACTTTGATTTTCAACTACAGCCTTAAATTTCTTGAAACATTCAAAGGTTTCTAATTTGCATTTCAAGAGATAGGTACCATAAATTTTCATCAGTAATTTTAGCAACCAACGTAGACTTCTCAGCTTTTGACACATCTAGTAGAAACATATTATTTTGTGCTATTGAAATACTAAAAAGTTTTTAACCAAATTTCTTTTCCATAATGGAACAATAATCATTATTAAACATAACAACATATCCACCTTTCATCAATTGCCTAACACTAAGCAAATTATAAGCTAGACTAGGGACAAATTACACTTCATGGAGGAGTTTTACATTACTATCTAAGGTTTTAATGATGATTGTACCCTTTCCTTGAACTTGGATTTGCTTATAGTCTCTAAGTCAAACTTCAGTTTTGAGTGATTTATCGAGGTCCTTAAACAATGTGTTAGCTCTAGTCGTATGATTCGAACATCTGCTATCAATAAATGAAACATCAATTGTTGCATTAACAGGGGAATAAGCCATGAAAAGTTTGCTTTCCTCTTCAATCTCCTCGACATAATTGACATGTTTATGCTCATCTTTCTATTTCCCTAACAATCTATTTCTTTATGCCTAATATTGTTACAATAATGACATCTGATGGTGCTCTTGAATTGTCATTGATCTTCAACGTGACCATAACCTCTGCCTCTACCATGGCCTTAGCCTTGGAAGCCACCTTTGCCTTGTCCATGGCCTCCTAAATTATCTGTCTTCCCCTTGTAGGAAGCCTCCCCCTTGACTTAAAGGCTTACTCCTCCATCATTTCATGGGGTCTACTAATTCGAGCTTCATGCGTTAATGAGGAACTTCTCAATTCATCAAAATTATAAGATGAGAGGTGATTAGCTTCCTCAATTGCACTAATGGTAGGATCATAATTGTGAGACTCCTCAAAACTTTACTAACAACTTATTCATCACTAGTAGTTTGTCCATAGGACCTCTTTTGATTCATAATACTAGACACCCTCGACAAATAATCATATAAAGGCTATTTAACATTCATAGCTAGATTCTTAAAATTTTCACGAAGGGTTTGTAATTTAATTATAGTTACCTTCTTTTCTCCCAAATACTCGTTCTTAAGAATCGCCCAAGCTAACTTAGCAGTTCTTGCTGCAACAATTTGAGGAAATATCTCATCATCTAGTGTCAATAGGATGAATAATAGAGCCTTAGCGTCCTTCTTGCAAGTTTCCCGCAATTGTTGATTGGGTTAAGCCGGTGTTGGATTTAGCTCTTTATACCCGTCTTCTGCCAAATCCTAAAGTTACTAGGACTTAAACAAAGTCTTCATCTTGAGACTCCGTAAATGGTACGTCTCCTTTTTAAATATAGGAATAAGAGGCTAAGAAGAAGGGTTAGTATCATTGCTCGCCATGGTCTTCTCTTAATTTTGTGTTTGCCCTGCAGCTTTCACGTGCTCTCACTTTCCCCAACAATCTACTTCTTTATGCCTAATATTGCTATAATAATGACATTTGATGGTGCTCTTGAATTGTCATTACAACCTCTACCTTTACCACGACCTTAGCCTTGGAAGCCACCTTTGCCTTGTCTATAGCCTATTGAATTATCTGTCCTCCCCTTGTAGGAAAAATCCCCCTTAACTTAAAAGCCCTTAACTTAAAAGACTTACTCCTTCATCATTTTATGGGGTCTACTAATTCGAACCTCATGTGTTAATGAGGAACTTCTCAATTCATCAAAATTATAAGATGAGAGGTGATTAGCTTCTTTAATTGCACTAACAGCAGTATCATAATTGTGAGACTCCTCAAAACTTTACTAACAACATATTCACCACTAGCAGTTTGTCCATAGGACCTCCTTTGATTCATAATACTAGACATCCTTGACAAATAATGTTGGGCCCCGAAAATTTTTCATTATTTAGTAAGCATGATTTGAATAAAATTTGGGGTATTGTTGGATAACCCATTTTAATTGGAGCTTAATTATAATGTATGGAACTTGAAGTATTAAATGGAAGAATTAAGATTAAGTTAGAGCATAGTATAATGTAAGTTAAATTGAAGAATTAAGAATGCATATGGGTATTTTTGGAAGATTACTTAAGGTTAGAAGCACTAAGGCATTAAAGGAAGTGCAAGGTGGACTTCTCTCACCCATTAAGGGTAGAATGGGAAGAGGAAAAGAATGTCTTGTAAATAAGAAGACAAAAACGTGAATGAAGGAAAGAAGGAGAGAGAATCAAAAAGGAAGAGAGAGAAGGAAGAAGAGAGGTTTCGGTGGAGTTGAAAAAGAATAGGACTTTGAACTAGGTCACGATTTTTCTTAGTCTTAAAGAGAGAATTTGAGGTTACTCAAGAAGGGAAAAGAGGAAAGGAAGAGCTTTCTTTAGAGCCTTGAATCTCACTAGTTGGTGAAGATTCAAGGTAAGTCGATTTTAAATCTCTAGGAGTTTGGAAGGTTTTTTAGTTTAAAGAGCTTGAGAAAAGTACGAGTCTAAGTATTTTAGGGTCAATTTCATACTTTTGGTTCTATGGGTTTTCACATTGGAATTTCTATTGAATGAGAACT
>JAOSBN010000004.1:14128165-14141934 GCA_027563595.1 Erythroxylum suave | reverse complement strand
ACCGGAAACAGCCTCTCTACTGCGTAGGGGTAAGGCTGCGTACTATCGGACCTCCCCAGACCCCGCTTCATTGCGGGTCTTCAGACTGGGTGATGATGATGATGATGATGATGATGACTAAATTCTTTTAAGAGGGAGGGAAATGTTGGGCCTCGAAAACTTTTCATTATTTAGTAAGCATGATTTGAATAAATTTTGTGGTATTGTTGGATAAACCATTTTAATTGGAGCTTAATTATAATGTATGGAAATTGAAGTATTAAATGGAAGAATTAAGATTAAGTTAGAGCATAGTATAATGTAAGTTAAATTGAAGAATTAAGAATGCATAAAGGTATTTTGGAAGATTACTTAAGGTTAGAAGCACTAAGGCATTAAAGGAAGCGTAAGGTGGACTTCTCTTACCTAGTAAGGGTAGAATGGGAAGAGGAAAATAATGTCTTGTAAATAAGAAGACAAACACGTGAATGAAGGAATGAAGGAGAGAGAATCAAAAAGGAAGAGAGAGAAGGAAGAAGAGAGGTTTTGATGGAGTTGAAAAAGAATAGAACTTTGAACTAGGTTACGATTTTTCTTAGTCTTAAAGAGAGAATTTGAGGTTACTCAAGAAGGGAAAAAGAAAGAGGAAAGGAAGAGCTTTCTTTAAAGCCAAGAATCTCACTAGTTGGTGAAGATTCAAGGTAAGTTGATTTTAAATCTCTAGGAGTTTGGAAGGGTTTTTTAGTTCAAAGAGCTTAGGAAAAGTATGGCTCTAAGTATTTTAACGTCAATTTCATGCTTTGGTTCTATGGGTTTTCACATTGGAATTTCTATTGAATGAGAACTTGGTTTGTTATAGGAAACCAAGCAAGCCGGTTCCAAGACGAAGAGGAAAGACAACAGTGAACCTTGTTTGTCAAGCATCCTAGGTGGGTAAAATATTTGTGGTTATTATGTAATTGGGAAAATTCTTGCCTATGTGTGTGTATGTGGTTTGATTGAAATTATTATGTTGAAATTGAAATGATTGTGCCTATTTGAAATTGCATGATACATTGTGACTATGTTATACCTTGAAAAAGGTTATAACATTTGGAATTGAATGAGAAGAAGAAGAAGCATGAAACTATAAGAAAAATGATAAAATGAAAGAAGCATAAGAGTGCAAATTGTGATCGATTAAATTGAGCATAAGAATATGAAAATGTATGGAAATGAATATGTGCTTTTGTTTGGGTGAGAGTACAACTGTTTTGTAGTCACGTGCATGTCGACATAAAGCCTTCTCCTGGCTACCCGCTTGTGGCCCACGAGATTCAAAAATGGACTCGTTTTATTCACGGAGTAAACTTCGGTTTCTCTATTTTGTTTACGGAACCCTCGAGCCAATCGTTTGTGCATTTGCATTTTTGACATGTTAAGTGATGATGCTAATTTTCATCAAGTATGTCCTATGTGAAAATAAATTGAATTGTGAAATGTGACTTGGTATGGTGATTGCTGAACAGTGTATGCTTATATATATATATATACATGTAATTATGCTTGAATGTGTGGCTCATTGCCAATGGCTATAAGTATTTTAGCCACTGAGGTGTGTAGCTCAACCCCCAATTTTCCCTCCTCAGGTGCAAATCGAGAAGATCAGTGATCCTTGCAAGGCATTCGGATTCCAAAATAGACATAAGACTATTGTACTAAGTAATGATTTTGGATAGCTTTATAAGCATATCAACATTGAGCATCCTGTTGTATTTTGTTTTAGTTATGATGCATATGTTGAAATGTATCAAACTCTCACTGTGTTTAAAAAACGAGAAAGTGAAATTGAATTCCTTTCTAAGTATGATTATGTTAATTTAAAGATTTGGTCTATTGAAACGTATATGTGCATGTCCTTTTCCGTCAAAATTACCAATGTTGTTAGTATTAGAATAGCATGTTAAATTGGAAAGATTGTGTTCAGACGCTAATGAAAGTATAGAAGAAGAGGATCGTCTGTGATGACATCACACATAGATGCAAAGGAAAGTATAGAGGAAGAGTATCGTCTGTAATGATGTCACACCCAGATGCAAAGGAAAGTATAGAGGAAGAGTGTCGTCTGTGATGACGTCACACATAGACACAAAGTAAGACATATGTAAAGAAAGGCAGACGATAGAAAGATAGACGCGAAGAAAGGTAGACACAAGACAAAAGACAAACGATAAAACATAGACGATAGGAGGTCAAACCCAGACGATAAAAAGTCAAAGACAGATGATAAAACACAGACGATAGGAGGTCAAACCCAGACGATAAGATAGTTAAACCTAGACGATGGGCCAATTACAGAAGATGGGCCAAACACAAAAGAAGAAGTTAAGAAGTTATACTAACTGACCCGAAGCATGGACATATGCAAATTGTGGACTCACTATCGTTATCCTTTGACATAATTGGGCTTGAAAGGAGTTGAGCCTAAAAGGGGTTAGTTATGAATCCAAGTGGTTGTGTAAAATGTTTGAATATTCGAATGCAATATTCAAGCTCCAGAAACGGGGTCCGACAAATAATCATATAAAGGCTCTTTAACATTCATAGATAGATTCTTAAAACTGTCACTGAGGGTTTGTAATTTAATGGCATTTACCTTCATTTCTTCCAAATACTCTTTCTTAAGAATCTCCCAAGCCACCTTAGCAGTTGTTGTTGCAGCAATTTGAGGAAATATCTCATCATCCAGTGTCGATTGGATGAACAATAGAGCCTTAGCATCCTTCTTGCTAGTTTCCCTCAATTGCTGATTGGGTTGAGTCGATGTTGCATTCATCTCTTCATACCCGTCTTCCTCCAAATCCCAAAGCTACTAGGACTTAAACAAAGTCTTCATCTTAAGACTCCATAAATGGTACGTCTCCCCTTTAAATATAGGAATAAGAGGCTAAGTGCCTGTTTGGTTGAGCTTATATCAGTAGAGCTTTTGTCAATAGAGCTTTTGTTAGTAGAACTTTTCTGAGAAGAGCTTTTTTAAAAAGCCAATTGACTATTTGGCTTTCTATTAAAAAACATCTTTTTTAAAAAGAGCTTCATACAGTAGACTGTTTGGCAACATAAAAATAAAAAGCACTTTTATTGATTTTAACTATATTTTATTTTATAATAAAATTATTTAAAAGATAAAGATTTTAACTATATTTTGTTTTATAATAAAATTATTTAAAACATAAAAATTATTTAAAATATATTAAACAATACACAAAACAAAATATATTAATTATTATATAATTTTAAACCATATGAAACATAAATGAAAATGTATCTAACCAAAATTTTTGTATAGATTATAACATAAGTAAAACTAATTTCAAAATAAATACTAAAATATATAAAAATTCAAATAATATTATATAAATCCCAAAATAAACGTGAGGATGTATCTGTGGATATTGTGGAAATTATGTGTAAAGCATAAGGGTAAAATGGACTAAAAAATAGGCTCATTAATCGATATAAAAAATCTACCTAAAAAATGCTTTTTTGAAAAGCTCCAAATTTGAGCTTTTGAAAAAACTGTATTTTAGTTTTAAAAAAAGTTATTTCTACTCCAAAAGTGCTTTTGAAGTTTACAGCCAAACATTCATTTTTTCCTTAAAAATAGCTTTTGCAGTTGGAAAAAATTCTTTCCCACCTGCCAAAAGCTGAACCAAACGCACTCTAAGAAGAAGGGTTAGCATCATTGCTCACCATGGTTTCCTCTTAATTTTGTGTTTGCCCTACAATGTTTGCTTTCACTTGCGGAAAAACAGTATGGATGATGAAAGAAAATTCATGAAAAACTAACTTCACATAAAGTAGTTTGAAGATGTCCTTTTATTTCATTAAGTTGATCTTTTATGATTATTAATTCTTGGCTGATTGTTTCTTCGAATTTTTCTTTTGTACTAATAATTTATGGATCAGTGATTTTAATATATCTATCTAAATTAATTCCTGGTTCAGTAAATCTGATTGGTCATTCTAATCTTACAAAATGTGATCTTGGAATTTTTTCTCTTAATATTTTGTTTTCAGATAAAGGTGATCTTGGATAAGGTAATTTTTGAATAAAAATTTGTATATACATTTCTTGTTTAGGACGGGTTAATTTATAATAATATTTTTTATATTCACAAATATATTCTTCTAAATAACAGATATAACAAATACTTATATTATTTAAATGCCATAAGGCATTTTTTCATTCTTCATTTTCAATTTCATGCTTATAAGATGTTATATCTTTGCCTATGAATTCTTTATAGATTTCATTAATAACAATACGGAAAGCTTTGATTGGTTCAATTGAGTTAAGAAACTCAGTAGTATTTTTTATTCGTATTTCGTTATCTAGTAAGAAATTTAGTACAATATCAGTAGTTTTATAGGTAATGAAATTCCATAAAGTGCTTTTATTATTTAGTCCTTCAAAAGGTTTTTCTAATTGTATAACTAATGCTAATAATAATTTTTTGGGAAATATTACACAATCTAAATTTAAAATATCATCGAGTCCTAATGTTATATGTTTTGGTGTATATTCAGTAGAAAATTTTCTAATTTTATTATCCTTTCTATAATATCCAATACGATTTAAATCGTCAGTTTCAATTGGCTTATAGTTCCAATTAAATTTATTTTGATTTTCTCTTTTTCTTTTTTCTCCACTTTGACTGTTTTCTAGTTGGTTTTCATCTTTTTGCTGATTGGCGTAGATTTCTTGATCTGATTTATATCCATAAATAATTTCATCTTGATCTGTAATAGGTTTTATAAGCTCATATTTTAAAGATTTACTCTATTTTTCTAAATTTAATTTATTCATTAATTTCATAATTTTGTTTAATTGAATTTGGATATCTTTATCTATATTTATATATTGTTGTTCGAAATCTTGATCTTCTAAATCTTCCTTTATATCCTCCATGGTTTTACTAACGTGATTGGCTCTGATACCACTTTGCTCGTTTGTGCTTTTGTATTTTGTGGGTTTAATGATTTTATGATTTTATCAAGTTTTTCATTTGTTAAGGATAATAAGGTAGATAATTTTTGGTCATTTTTTCTATAGTTTTTTGAATTTTATTAACTTTATTAATTTCTGGTAATTTTGTATAAGTTTGACTATTAATTATATGTTGTATAGTAGTAATTATTTCTTTTAACTGAATTTCGCAACTCGCTTGCATGAAGTCGGAATCGCTAATAATCGTCGATCAGCCATACAGCGGTGAATTCATTCCTGGGCTTTGTACACACCGCCCGTCACACTATGGGAGCTGGCCATGCCCGAAGTCGTTACGTTAACCGCAAGGAAGGGGATGCCTTCGAAGCGGACATACTCTCCTTTTTTTTTTATAAATAGAATAGAGTTTGGAAACTCAATAGATAATTAATGAATAGTAAAAATCATTGTTTTGAACTATAGATGTCTTTCACATCCAACTATACTAAATAACCTCTTTTTTTTTTAATGACAATTCCAAAAAAACATACTTCTCTATCAAAAAAGCGTATTCAAAAAAAGATTTGGAAACGAAAAGGATATTGGGCAGCGTTGAAAGATTTTTCGTTAGCGAAATCTCTTTCTACTAGTAATTCAAAAAGTTTTTGGGAACGATAAATAAAAAATCAAACGTTGAAATAATTTAACTCCCTTTGAGATGTGAAAAAACTCTAGTTTTTTTATTATTTCAAATTTTAGTTATTGTTTTAGATGTTTTATATTAGAATATTATAAATATATTTCTATATAAATAAAAATATAAATAAAATATTTTTAAATATAAATCAAATAGAATAGAATAATATTTAATATAATAAATTTTATTAAATAATTAATAATAATATTTTATATAATTAATAATAAAATAATAAAATTTTTATTAATGAAAAACGAAAAGGAAAGATGAAACATAAATCATGGATCAATTAAGCCCTCTCGGGGACTTGCCTAAGAATAAGAAAGAGGTAAATACCATGGAATAGGGTTTGATTTGATCCTGTTTATGGGGATTCCGTAAATATTCCATTCCAAGAAAAAGAGAAACCTCGAAACTAATAATTCAGCTAACTGTTTCGTAATGCTCATAAAATAGTTTAAAGATGTTCTTTTATTTCATTAAGTTGATCTTTTATGATTATTACTTCTTAGCTGATTGTTTCTTCGAATTTTTCTTTTGTACTAATAGTTTGTGGATCAATAATTTTAATAGATCTATTTGAATTAATTCCTAGTTCAGTAAATCTAATAAATCATTCTAATCTTATAGAATGTGATCTTGGAATTTTTCTCTTAATATTTTGTTTTTAGATAAAGATAATTGTGGAGCACATGGTTCTAATTCATGTATTTTAATTGGATAATTTATTTCTAGTTATTGTCTTAAATTAGTACCTACTTTTTCTACATCTATAAATAGTTGATCTATATATATTTGGTTTGTTTTCTCTATAAAATTTGTAGACAATAGTAATAGTTTCATTAAGATTGTACAACTCTAAGGGAATTCCTAATTTTAAACCTGGGGCGGAGCTACGCAAGGACAAGCCCCTGCGCTAGCCCCGGCTTGTCCTTGCGTTACTTCGTTGTAAGATGACAGGATCATTAGATGTTTTACAATTTATACATAGCCCTGTCAAGCATAGCTCCTAGCATTAATGAAAGATCATTGATTGTAAATCCCAACTGCCCCTACCCATGTGTGAAAATTGTCTTTTCAATCTCTAGTGTCCAGGTGTACTCCTCAGCAGCGGTCAATGCAAGTTTTGATCTTGATTTCACTCCCATGGTTAGGGTCCCTTGCCTTTTTCATAATTCCTGAACTGTTGTTCTTTCTTTGGCAAGCAATGTGAAAAAGAAAACAAAGATGTCAAATTAAGCACAGTATAGATGCTGACAGTAGAAGTTATTCAAGTAAAAGAAAAGGCCACGATAATCACAACGTACTAGAACAAGCTTTCCCTGTTAGTACGCTTATAATTTAATTTTCACATTTTTTCTTTTTTCTTTCTCCTTTTTTTTCTTCCTTCTCGGTTGCATCAGATTCGAAACCTCATTATTGGAAGAAGAATTTACAATGATTTAGTTAACTTCATTTATGAATGTACTTTGTAAATATTTTTTGAATTAATTTTGAATTTGTCGGAAGTCTTTGCCACCAATCCATCGCTGTTCAATCAGCCCCGGCTCCAGGACATTTCTGGCTCTACCACTGTTTTAAATGGGTGTTAGATTTTATTTTTCTATAAGCTAAATTACCATTCATTACTCCTATTATTTGATCCTTTAAACTGCTCATTCTTTCATCAATTATAGCCATTCTTATAAGGGAATCTATTCCTTCTTGAAAAGTGGATTTTAATAATATTTGAATAGTAGACAAATGTCTATAGCCAATTTTATTTCTTTTGTCTTCTGGAATTTTTGTAACTGTTTACGAATTTGTTCCTAATCTATGAGACTAATTCGAATATGTCCATTACATTGATCTATTCTGATAGGTGTTTCATGTACTATTTTGCCAAAATAAATAAGATTTTTGCCGTTTATTATATTTTTAAAAAGATGATAATTAATATCTTGACCTACTTTAAGATTTAAGTTTTTTTTAGCTATCTGTTTTTGTTTTCATTTGATAATAGAGTAGAGATATGGAATGTTCCAGTATGTTCAGTTAATTTTAAAGAGTCAATATCTAATATATTTTCTGAACTTATTTCTATCATATTAATGAAAAATTCTTTGATGTTCTGTTAAGAGATTATATGAATTTTGTAAATCTAGATTATAGGAATTATAAAGATAAGTGGCTTGATCTAGTTGTTCTTTAATAGGTAATAATCCAACGTTATTTATGAAAAATCGTAAATAATTATATCGTTCTTCATAATATTCTTTTTCGATTTGGTATTGATCTACTAAACTTTTAAAATACATAAGGTCAATGTATAACTAATTACATATAATATATGAATTCATTATATATGAGTTTGATAATTATGTCTATTTGCACGACTTGTAGATATCTTCATTTAGTCAATATCCACAATGAAAATAAAATAAAGATTAGTTAGAAATGTATTAAATCCTTTACTGGCACATACAATTTTCTAATCTTAGTTAATGCTTCTGAATCTACTCTTTAAACATTTCAAAATATTATAACTAATCATACAATTTTATACAACCAAGAAAAAGAAAAAGACGAAAGACGACAACTTTATATTCGTTTTCAACAGCATTATCAAACTCATATATAATGAATTCATGTATTATATGTAACCAGTTATACATTGACCTTATGTATTTTAAAAGTTTAGTAGATCAATACCAAATTGAAAAAGAATATTATAAAGAATGATATAATTATTTACAATTTTTCATAAGTAACCTTGGATTATTACCTATTAAAGAACAACTGGATCAAGCCACTTATCTTTATAATTCCTATAATCAAGATTTACAGAATTCATATAATCTCTTAACAGCACATCAAAGAAATTTTCATTAATATGACCGAAATAAGTTTAGAAAATATATTAGGTATCGACTCTTTAGAATTAACTGAATCTACTGGAACATTCAATATCTCTACTCTGTTATCAAACGAAAAACAAAAACAGATAACTAGAACAAACTTCATTTGTTTTTTCTATCAATTTCTTTGAAGATTTTTTCATCATTGTGGCCGAAAAAGTGGTTCCATGTGGTCTACTTCAAAACAGAAAAATAAAGTAATAGCTACTTAAATAACACTTGAAACACTAAAAATATATCATCAACTACAACAAAATCATTTGTCATCATTTGCACCCAAAAAAAAAAAAAAAAAGATCATTTGCCATCAATGGAACATATAATTGATTAACAAGTACTTGATACAAGTAAAACACAGAAAAATATGAGAGGCAGAGAAAGAGAAGAATATATTTACCTCATGGCAGGAGCTAAGGCATGGCCATTACCAAATAGGTTCCACCTCGTAGTGTCCATGGCTATGTACCCTTTCGGTGAAGCAAAATCAGCACCATTAGTCTCTATTGACAAGGTTAGTGGACGTGTCGACAATAACATCCCACTCATCAGTAATGAACTAAGGCTAGCTCTGTCCTCCGTATGCTTCATCTCTTTAATCTTTTTGTTATTAACAGACAACCCAAGATTTTAGAATACACTTTCTTAAACAAGATCTACAAATTTTTTTTACTTTTTTTAGTCTTTACCACATACAATATACATATAACACATGACTTACAAAAAATACAAAAAAAAGGAAATAATGTTATTTATATTTTGATTAAAAATTTAAAATTTAATTTGACCTTGCCGATAAAAAACATACAAAATTTAAGAGAAAGTGCTCTTCACCCTGTACTTCCACGCCAAAAACCAGTGGCTCTGGATTCGCCAATCAGACAAACGTCACCTTCATCCAAGTTTCAACTCTTAATGGTAAGGTGGTCTAGTACTCTGCTTGCGACTCTACATTAAGAGGTGGATAACTGAGCAATTACAGCCTTTTAGCTGTGTACGCTTCATCAACTTGCATATCACAAAAATTGAATGAGCAACGAACCACCACAAGATAAACTCCTTTGAGTTTTCCAAGTGGATTCTTCGAAATTTCACAACTTTGCCTGCCTCACTCTGTTTCTGGGTTTTCTTTGTTTGATCTAATCATGGCCTCCTCTCTGCTCAATGGAGCTGAAAACCTCACTTTCACTAGGGGAATCTCTCGAAAAGGATTGGGGTTTTGCGGGTCAGGTTTTAGTGGAAAGCAATTGCCTCGAGTGAGCTTAATCTCTTGTACTAGACTTGCCAAGACCAATATGGTGACTCCCAAATGCAGTTTATCTGCCTCTAGGCCAACTTCACAGCCCAGGTTTATCCAGCACAAGAAAGAGGCTTTTTGGTTCTACAGATTCCTCTCTATTGTGTATGACCATATAATCAACCCTGGCCACTGGACTGAGGACATGAGGGATGAGGCACTTGAGCCTGCTGATCTCTATGACAGGAACATGTTAGTGGTAGATGTGGGTGGTGGTACTGGTTTCACCACTTTGGGTATAGTCAAGCATGTAGATGCAAAAAATGTTACCATTCTTGATCAGTCCCCACATCAGCTTGCAAAGGCCAAGGAGAAGGAGCCCTTGAAGGAATGCAAGTTTATTGAGGGTGATGCAGAGGATCTACCATTTAATACTGATTATGCTGATAGATATATTTCTGCTGGAAGGTGCGTTTCTCAATTCTCATGTGTTTCATGATTCACTTAGTTGTTTTTTCCAAATTGGCAATTCCTTTTGTTGCATTGTGGTTGCTGCAACTGGATTGAAGGTTGTTTATGCCAGTCAACTTAATGGGTCATGTGTCCAATTTGGTGATAAGACTCCAGTTTTTTATGTTTTAAGCAGTCCATATCTCCGTATCTAGAATTTAGATGAATGTGGCTTCTGTTTTTGGCATCTCGTCATCCGGCTATCATATTGATATGTTTTACTAGATATACACTGAATATGCCACGATTACATTAGTTTCGTTAGTTAACTGCTGAGAAAAGTGTGCATAAGGAGCCAGTTTTAGGTGCTTCTGTCTCGAGAAAAGTAAATTTTATGCCATCGTCAAGTATGGGATACACAATTTTCCTCATATATTATAGTTGTTTGACTCCTCAGTATTGAGTACTGGCCAGATCCGCAACGTGGTATCAAGGAAGCATACAGGGTCTTGAAACTAGGAGGAAAAGCATGCGTGATTGGCCCAGTGTACCCAACATTTTGGTTGTCTCGCTTCTTTGCCGATGTTTGGATGCTCTTCCCAAAAGAAGAAGAGTACATTGAATGGTTCCAGAAAGCTGGGTTTAAGGATGTTCAACTGAAGAGAATTGGACCGAAGTGGTATCGTGGTGTTCGCCGGCATGGGCTCATCATGGGATGTTCAGTAACAGGTGTTAAACCTGCATCTGGAGATTCTCCCTTGCAGGTACAGATTCTTGAGTTATTCATGGCATAGTGTTTCTGATTTGAAGTAGTAGAATCTCTGGCTGCAAGCATGTCTTTGAAGGCATATTTTTGACCCTGTGTTTAGTGTATGGAATTTTCCTTGGCGGCTAAACATAACTCAGATGGTGAAATATCACTCTTATGCATATTTTCCGTTTTGTATTGACAGAATTGAAATTATTTGATAGTCTAGGAAAGCCTTAAGCAAAACAATTGAGTTCATAAACTCTAGTGATCAGGAATGCAATTGTACTGATCTTAGTTCAAATAGACTTGGGCTTATTTATGATAGCTATGAGCTTGACTAGGAACAGGAAGGTTCTTGCAAATAAGAAACCCTTTTCTGATGTAGGAATATGCACAAGCAGCAAAGGTGTCACCTTTGCCTTACTTGATCTGTATCCTGAACCACACCATTAACAGTTGGATTGTGGAATCTTCTGATCTACAATCTGAAAGAGAACTAATAAAAATTTGTCAAAAATGTTAATTTTGTTACTTTCAAGGAATGAATTCGGTGCCGTGAGCAGGGTCAAATGCACTTTGAATTCAGTTTCCACAGCATTTTGGTGTGGTCCGGTGTCATGATGACTGTAGATCTTTGCATCTAGCAAGCAAGTAGTTGCAAAGCAAGGGGATTCACTTACCTTTTACTTGCACCCTTGAAAATGGATGCTTTTGCAATAATCAAGGCTTCATTTGAAGAACAAAACCTTGAAGGGTTCATATTGTTTCCAACTTTGCTTAATAAGTTACACGTATTTTGATGCATAGTCCATACTTTTCTACAATTGCTCAGCAATTTCCAGTCTTAGTTCATTGAATTTGGAAATTTCGTATTCTGATATCTATGCAGCTTGGTCCAAAGGAAGAGGACGTCTCAAAGCCAGTGAATCCATTTGTCTTCCTTCTGCGCTTCATTCTGGGCGCCATGGCAGCTACTTACTACGTGTTGGTTCCTATCTATATGTGGCTCAAAGATCAAATTGTACCTAAAGGCAGGCCAATTTAGGACAGAAGGAGGCAGCTTTCATAAATTTTCTAGTTTCCGTACTTTGACGTGGTCCTCCTGGTTGTGTGGTACGTGTGGGATGTTGATGTAGTTTTCTCAAACTTTGTCCTGTTAAATAAATTGCTTCTCTCTTACACCTAAGCTGTCTGTAACTGCCAAATGCATTTATTTATCCTGACAACAGCAGGCGCTCAAAATCGTTGTGTTGCTCCCCAAATCGTTGGGTTGAAGAATCATTCTGGGTAGGCTTTTCTATCAGAGAAAATGAGAGATTCAGATCCACAATAAAGACGAGAGAGATCCTCACAATCCATGTGACATGATTGAAGAATCATTCTGGGTAGGCTTTTCCATAGGTTCAAAAACATAAAATCGTGTACGCAGTGGACATATGATATGGTTTGTTTTGAAATCAATTATACCTTACTCATGCTCACAGCTCGCCCGTGATGAGATTCCATGATCTATTTTGCGGCCTTCATCACTAAAAATGTAGACACATTGAGTCCAGATGAGTGGATGAATAACAAACAGGCACGAACCGCACCAACTGTTATTTCCGCTGCTATAATAGTGACTTAGAAATAATAGGTAAAAAAGTTGTTTGGCTTCCTTTACCAGCCAAGTTCTGTCGCATACGACGAGAGGAGGTAAAAGCATAACGAAGCTTGAAACAGTTGCATGCAAAGCTTTAGCTAGCCATATGCCTCTTAATAGCTTCAACACATAGGGCAGATGCACCATCACTTGATCAGCCACAAAAGCTCAATTCTTCCAATATCAGGACTGACATCTTCATAAGAAACCAAGCTCCCATGTCCAGATGCTGAACTTGATCTAGATCTGCTTACGGTTTGTCCTCGAGGTTTTGGAGGCACAGCATCAGGAGTTGAACTTGATCAAGAACTAAACTTTTCTTTAACGGGAGCTTGGTGATCATAACTTATAGAACGCCGTTTATCTCTTGGGCTAGGACTGTGAATTGGACTTTGGCTTCGGCTGTGATCCCAGCAATGGCCACGACAACAGCTAGGACATCGAGAAACACTCTTATTCCGACTTCTTCTGTTTCCATATCTATCAAATTTAAAATGTAAACTGAATAGCCATATTTTGCAGAAGTAACGTAACTCTCAATAGAAAACATAATATCAAGATGCATATGAAAGTTGTCAAATTTGGGCCAAATACATTTTGGGGTCCCTGTACTATGTGTGTTTCTCACATAAGGCTCCTCGTTGTACTACATGCAATATTAAGTCCCTGTACAACGGACGTGCACAACACGCGGCCCTTATTTAATAGTCCAAACGGCGCGTGTTTAACAGACTAACGAGAGGAGCGTGAAGACAGCAGGATCTAGGCCAAATACATTTTAGGGCCCCTATACTATGTGTGTTTCTCACATAAGGCCTCTCGTTGTACTACATATAATATTAAGCCCCTGTACAACGGACGTGCACAACACGTGACCCTTATTTAACAGTCCAAACGGCGCGTGTTTAATAGACTAACGGGAGGAGTGTGAAGACAGCAGAATCTCGCGATAGCGACCTGGTCGCGATCGCGATCGCGAGATCATGCTCCAGAATACTAACGATCTGTCGCGATCGCGATTCTCTTATATTTGTTGCGATCGCGAACGCCCTCATTCGACGAATCCCCAAAGTCAACCTCGTGCTCATGCACGATCGTGCATTTTGCCTGTGATTTTCAAACAAAAGTCACCGTCGTGCTCATGCACGACGGT
>JAOSBN010000004.1:14112752-14128065 GCA_027563595.1 Erythroxylum suave | reverse complement strand
TACACAATTCAACCCCCCTTCTTGTGCATCTTAAATATCGTTTTCTAAGTGTTGTATTAACGTGTGAATTACTTCAACCCTATGCAGTATACGAGAGGAAGGGAAGGAGAGAAAACCGTGGAGGACTCCTGTCTCTTGGTGTAGTTGTATAATGTCTATGTTACGAACAAAGCTGAAACATGTAGCAGACATAAAAAAAGGATGAAGAAGAATGACGCGAAGAACAAGTACTATCAAATAAAGTGAAAGCACTGTATCTATAACGGTAGTAACAACCAAACAATAGCATGATTATGTGTCATAATCTTAAGGCAGCTTGTATTGTTTATTAGTTGTTGTAACAGACATGCTATGTAATGACAATAACATTTTTTAGGATTAGGTGTGGGCATGTTGAGTGAAAATTAAAACTTTAGATTTTGAATTTGCATATTTAAACTTTTATCTTATCCAAGTTTAAATAACAACCAATAAAGTTATGATTTCTAGAGGCTAAAGAATTATAATAAAAAGATTTCAACATTAATAAGGGATTAAAGTGGCTATAAAAAGGACCAAAGTGAAGAAAGGAAGGCGTGTAAAAACTCTCCGTCTCTATTGTCCAGCTTTTAAAAAAATTATCTTTTCTTCTCTTTAATAGATGCTAATGTAGTTGTTCTTCATTAAATGTTGGTAAAACTATGGCCATTATTAGCTAACTTTCTTTATCTTGGTTGAAGGGAGTAGAAGCCTTTAAAACGAGATAATTTGGTCTTATTAAAACTTTATAGATTAGGAGATAATTTGGTCTTATTACAAAGGGTTTCATCAATTCATATATTAAAATGCTCTTTTGTATTTTTGTTTCTATGATTATTTTTCTTGATTTCTAATGCTTGTGTTGAATTTATTAATTAATTATCAGCTACATTAAATATTGGATATGTAAAAGTTCAATTCGTTAAGCTTTGTAGTGACTAGGAGTTTTCAATTTACTACATAAAAAATTATTAACTTTTATGAAGAGAATTCAATTAGATTAAATATAATCACGAATATTGTTTATCTTTACTTTGGTGGTCTTTTTTTTCTTGAAGCCATTGTTTAATTAAATTTTTGGATCATTCCTAAAACTGTTAAACAATAAGGGTTGATTAAATCATGTGTTTTTTATTAAATAATCTTAAGGAAAGACATATATTCAATATCAAATTGAATATATGATTGATAAAATAATTATTTCATTTTATATTGATGATCAAACAGAGTTTCGATGGTAGAATTGACCATAAACCAAAATGTGTTTATTGATATTTCTCTTTTTGTTATTTGCAAAATTCAATTTATTTTCTTTATTACAAAACTTCATATCATCATAACCTCGTTTTCTTTAAATATTTATTTCATAGAGATTGATGAATTAGAATTCCTTGTAAGATCAATTCCTATTTTCCTATATTATATTTATTTTATTACGGGAATTTAGGATTTAAGTTGGGTGTAGATGATAACAAAACCAAATTTTGATGTCATTGTCTGAGAATTCCTATTTTGTATGTTCATTACAAGATATTTTAAAACAAGTTGATTTACATTATAATTTGGAGATAAAATGAGTTGCAAAAAATTTAAGAAAAGAAATAATAGTTTGGAAGTAACACAATGCTACAGTTAGTGAAACAATAGAAAAGATGGCAAGCAGTCAAACGTGATGAGAACTTGCTACTCCAAATTTGAATCAACAACCTCATTGCAATACTTTTTCAAATTTAGATGTTAATACTACTTCTAAGTTAAAATATGGACCAATCCATTTTGTCTACTTTTATGGATTTGTAAGAAAGGACATTTAGAAAAATTTTAAGGAATTTCACATGGTTTATACGAGTATGAAACTAAATGGAGTTACCTAGGAACAAATAAAAAAGAGTGCTTTTTTATTCCTTTTAAAGTATGACACATAAGGTTGGCTCTACTATTTACTTATAGGAAGCATCACCACATGGAACAAGATGAAAAGACTATTCTTGGAAAAAATTTCTCAGCCTAAAGAGCCACCAACATCAGAAAGGATATTTATGGGATTAAACAATACATCGATGAAACTTTGTACAAGTAGTGGAAGCATTTTAAGAAGCTCTGTGCAAGCTGCCTATACCACTAAATTAGTGTTTAACTCTTTATTCAATATTTCTATTAAGGTTTTCTATCAAAATATAAATGTGATTAATATTGCTAGTGTTAGAGCATTAGAAGGAAGGAGATCATTGTCCACAATGTACATACTCTTGTGATAGAGAATAGATGAAGTAAGATAAGAGATTCTAAAGGGAAACAAGTGTAAGAACATGTCTAAGCCTAGGGATGGCAAAGAGACCAGGACGTGTCATTACTACACTAAACCTAGTCATATAAAGAACTTCTACTACAAGTTGAAAAGAGACAAGAAGAAGCAAGATAACTAAAAACATGGAGATGACAATAATACTATAGCAATAACATCAAGTATAAATGATGAAGTGTCATTGATTTGTGCATCAAGTGAATGTTTTCACATTATTCACTCAGATTTCAAGTGGTTAGTAAATACAAAGGCTTCCTAACATTATGTTTCAAAGGTGGAACAGTTCACTAGTTACATGAGTGCTGATTTTAGAAGTATGAAGTTGGGAAATCAGAGCTCTACCAATATTGTTGGCATGGGTGACATCTAAGTTCAAACCAATGTTAGGAGCATATTGGCCTTGAAAAGAGTACAACACATTCCTAATTTGCACCTCAAATTTTTATCTGTGAATGTGCTTGACTAAGAAGGACACTAGTATATTTTTAAGGATGGCAAGTGAAATTTGATTAAACGAGCATTAACAGTTGCTCATGATCGATTATGACACACCCATACAAGACATACTTGAAGGTATGTGTTAAAGAACAATATGTCTTTATAGAGAATACTTCTCCAATTTTATTGCACCAGAGATTGGGACATATTAATGAGAAGGGGATCAAATTATTAGTTGCAAATTACTTATCTATGCAAAAACTACTATTTCTTATAGCCCTTATGATCATTGTATTGTTGGAAAGTAACGTTGAGTGTCTTTCCATAAAAGGTCTAGTGGAAGGAAGACTAAGTTGGTTATAATATAATCCGATGTTTGTCTTCTCATTGAAGAGGATTCCTTATGAGGTAATAAGCACTTTTTCTACTTTTATCAATGATCTTAGTTGCAAGACTTAAGTCTTCATACTAAAAAAAAGCTAAATGGTTGAGACTTTTAGGAAATTTCATGCCATAATGGAAAGGGAGACACAAAGAAAGTTAAAATGTCTCTGAACTGACAATGGAGTCAATTACACCTCTAATGAGTTTGAGGACTATCATGTGGGACATAATATAAGAAATGAGAAGACAAAACCTAGTAGCCCATATGTAATGGTGTTGCCGATAGGATGAATAGAATCATTATAGAGAATGTTTTATGTATACTTTAAATGTCCAACCTATTAATGTCTTTTTGTGGTGAGGTGATTGGGAAAAAAGTATATGTGATAAACATAAATCCTTCAATTCCCTTAGAGCTAGATATTCTCTAAAAAGTGTGGAAAGGGAAGGATCTGACTTATGCACATTTTAGGATATTCAGATGCAAAGCTTTCAAGCATATGCCAAGTAGAGGTCAAAATTTGATCTAAAAAATTATTTTATATTTGTTGGTTATGGTGATAAGGAGATTGGATATAGGCTTTATGAACCTAAAGAGTAGAAGATTGTTACAAGCAAGGACATAATCATCTACAAGAATAAGATAGGTGAAAATCTCATCAAAGAAGATAATATTACTTCCATTAATTTATCTTAGTACTAACCAAACATACCCAAATTCCTGCCTAAGCAGGGTATGGAGAGGGTAAGATGTAGGCAGTCATGCCCGCATCTCCAATAGAGATACAAAGATTGTTTCCTTGTCTTAGTAATGTATATCCCAAACTTGTTTCTGCTTCTGTTAATTAGCCTATAGGTGAAGAAAGTGAAGGATAGGAACTAGCATAGGATAGTAATAATCAAGTACAACCTGATGGAGATGATCTGCATGAGGGATATCCTACAAATAATCTAGAAGAGGTCCATAAGCGTCATGAATAAGAGAGCAACTGGCTTAAGTTTTAGAAGATGTCTAAATTTGAAGGTCAAATAGAGTGAAGAAGACTTTAACTAGATTCCTAAGTTCAAAATATCTCTTTGTCACTACTGTGTTGGAGCTAGAGAATTTCCAAAAAGTGAAATTACTCAAAAAAACAAAGACTTTGGCTGAATACAATGCAAAAGAAGATGGATTCATTGAAGAAAATAATACATATGAGTTAGTGAAGCTTCCCAATAATAAAAAGGCACTAAAAACATATAAGTGTTCAAAATCAAGTAAAATGGTGACAAGCTGCTGAAGCTCAAGGAGATATTAGTGATAAAAGAATACAATTAGAAGAAGGGTATTGATTTCGATGAGATCTTTTACCAATAGTTAAGATGATGCCTATATGCACCATTTTAGGTCTATTTGTGAGTATGGATCTAGAACTTGAGTGACTAAAAAATCTACCTTCTTACATAGCGATTTGGATGATCAGGAGATGTATATGAAGCATTCAAAAGGTTGTCTAAGTTGAAGAAGAGCCTATATAGGCTCAAATAGACACCAAGGTAGTGGTATAAGAAGTTTGATACATTCATAACTAGCAACGATTATAACCAAACATTAGCCGATCCTTGTATGTGCTTAAGAAAATTTCTTGGTAGTAACTTCATCATCCTTCTCTTTTATATGGATAATATGTTGATAGTGGGATAAGATGCTAGCATGATTTTTATGTTGAAGGAGGACTTGACTAAGTCCTTTAATATGAAATATTTAGGTCTTACAAAACAAAGTTTGGGTATGGAGATCATTTATAATATAAAGGTTAGAAAACATTAGCTATCACAAGAAAAATATATTGAACAAATGCTTAAGAGGTTCAATAAGAAGCAGGCCAAGACTATTACAAGCCATTAATAGCTTATTTCAATTTGAACAAATGAGCATTTCCTAACATCGAAAAGAAGAAAGATATTATTTTATTCATTTTATATTCCTCTGTTATTGGCTCTTTGATGTATGTTATGGTGTGCACTAAACTAGACATTGCACATGCTTTTTAGGTTGTGATTATATTTCTATCCAATCTCTGAAAACTAAATTAAGAAGCAATGAAATGGATATTTAAGTATTTGATAGGAATTTTTATATTGTGTTTATATTTTGGAGTTGGTGAACCAATTCTATAAGGATACATAGATACCAACATAGTTGATTATCTTAATGATAGAAAGTTAACCTTAGGTTATTTGTTTAAATTTACTAAGGGAGCCATTTCCTAACAATCCAAATTGCAAAAATATAAATTTATCTACTAATAAAGTGAAATATATTACAACTGTGGAAGTAAGTGAGGAGATGCTTTGGTTGAAGCAATTTCTCTAAGAATTGGATATGGAGCAAGATGAGTATATAGTTTTTTGATGCAGCCAAAATGTTATGGATTTGATTAATAATTTCATGTATTATTCTTGCAATAAACATATTGATATTAGGTATCATTTATTGTGATATGTCATTGAAGAACAACCAAGGAAATTGAAGAAGTTTCATATGGATAAGAATGGTGCTAACATATTGATCAAGGTGGTTTATAAGACTAAGCTTAAGCTTTGTAGTAAGCTCATGAGAATGGCATTCAAGTGATTAATCAGGTGATTGATTTCTCCTTTAAAATAGGCTAAGGGGGAGATTTTTTTTGGTCTATCCCCATTTTAGAGATGTTTTTCATTTAATACCATTAAATTTGGGCTCTAAAAGTTTTAATTTTCTTCATGGAAAAAAGAAATAAATATTAGGTAGATTCGAGGTAAACATTAATGATTTGAAGTAGTTTTTGGTGCACACACTAGTGTTCAACTTACACACACTCATATCAATGGTGGACACGACTACGTGGATGAATGTATAAGCTTTATAATCATGTACCAGTTGAAAGACAATGTTTAAGGACAAATATGCCAGTATGGTGAGTTTTAAAAGTTAAACGTCTTATATGGACACCACACAAGCCTATATGTGAGATTATGTGTAGTTTAAAAATCTCGTCTTTTCGTATTTAAAAAGGCTTGACAAGAGACAGAATTATATAAGACACAAACATAAGATGAAAAAAGAGTTGGATTCTAAGTACCATTCTTCAACTATAGGTTTATTTAAGTTTGATTTCTAGGATTAGTTGGGAATAGTATTGGTGCTATTGGGTTAGCCATGGTTGCATGCATCACATGCATGCGGATGCAACGGAAGTATCAAAATCAAGATTCTAACACCATGACACCCCAAAAGACCAAGATCATGCATGCATGCAAAGATATGTAAAGAACATGAAATAATATAACTTTTTTACCTTTTGTATCTCCTCCTTTCTTGTTTCTTCTCCTTATTTGGGTTGTTGCAAACACCAAACCCTTCCTTGATCTCTAAGAACCCACAAAGATGGAAGAAGAAACAAAGTATAAGGGTTATTTGAGCACCAGACTAGATGAGTTCTAGTAGATGCTCAAGATGATGGAAGGTAGGTCAAGAATCTTGTTGTATGCACTTTGATTCATGCAACAATTGCATAAATAGCAAGAACAAGACTTAAGACTCAAGACACTTTACTCTCATCTAGAACTCTTTTAGAACGCTTTCTTTACCACTTGAGTGTGTAAGAAATGAAGCAAGCTTGTGTACATAAGTGAAGAACTCATTTATATACCATTTCGTGCATTGGCCATGATCATGGCACTTTTAAAAATTGGGCTCGCCTTCGACCACAATAATGACCCTATGATGCACGATCGTGGCCTGTTTAAATTAGGCCATACACACTTGTTTTTCATCTGATCTTTTATACGTGTGTCCCTTAAGTTCTCAGATATTTTAGGCAATTGAATCAACTCTTAATTCAATCAAATCATAAAGGATTTCATGATGCCATTTTGCCAAAATATAAGTGGATTAACTAATCAACACTTCAATAGTTAATTATCCAACTTATGAAACTTTCCATAGATAAATACCGTGCAATTTTTCCTTTTACCATACTATACCCCACTTGGTTCGAAGTATGGGCTTTGTGTCAACTCTCACTAAACTGACTACGTCACATCTAGTCCAAGTGATGTTAGCTCTTGTCCTGGGGTCTTATTACTCTATGTGTCATTGAAGACTCTCTTCATGACATATAACTACTTTGGCCAGAGATTCCTGAGTAATGACCCTAACAAGAGGCCGTGGGTATCATCTCCTTCTATTAGGAGTGGTGAATCCTTTATTGGCTACCCAATTACCTTCGAATACCAATAGTTTTACCCAATTACCACCCTAAGAGTGACCTCGTCTTGAGGTAACAAGGAATGATGTCAAAGCACAGGATTGGTATCCAAAATATCCTTAAGTATCTCAAGTCTAAGGATATTTGCACCATTGCTATGATGAGATTAATCATTGATATTCGATAGATCATCCATATGATAATCTCATAACGGGTCATCCGAGGTACTTACTACCCTTAGTAAGCATCTACATGTTAACTCTAAACATCTCATGTTTACAGTTTATGAGATCTACTGCTTGATCAAATCAAACAATATAGCATGTTCTATTATGTCTGGATTAATAATGTCCTGTCTTATTAATCCTATGATTAGGGATTATTTACATATTAACATAATTACACGTGATAGGAATCTCATTACCATGATCTGATCATGATTTCCTTCATGCTATGTTTTGTATTATGGACTTCATTAATTTGATTTAAGATCAACATCAATTCATGCAAAAGAATATCAAATTAATGAAAAATGCCTTTCTCTTTATTAATTAAAATAAAATTTGTGCAAAAGTGCTAAAGGTGATTGCCTTTAGAGCACTACTCTAACAGGTCTATATATATATATAGATAGATAGATATATACACCAATACACCAATACTATTCCCAACTAATCCTATAAATCAAACTTGAATAAACCTATAGTTGAAGAATGGTACTTAGAATCTAACTCCTTTTTCATCTTATGTCCAATGAATGTGACAACATTGGAGAAAAGATTGGAAATCCTTACATCTTTGGTGCAACAACTTGTGGTTACAAAGAAAGAAGAAGCAAAGGTATGTGGAATATGTTCAATATTAGGACACCCTATTGATGCATGCTCAATTTTGCAGTAAGAAAAAATGGAACAAGTGAATGTCGTAGGGGGTTTTGTTGGACGAAATTAGAAAAAAAAATCCCATTCTCCAGTACCTACAATCCGAGTTGGTGTGATCATTCAAAATTACGTTATGGGAACTTACAAAGACAACAAGCTACCACAAGTTGCCAGCAATTTAGACAACTATATATGCCTTGACAATATCAACAATTCCTTGGAAGATATAGTTCAATCTTTGGCCACTAACACCTTGAGATTTTAGTGGGATACTTAAGCTAGTATTCGAAAGCTTGAAAATCAAATGAGCCAAATGGCAAATGCCATTAATAGATTGGAGGCATAAAGTTCTGAAAATTTTCCAACTCAACCAAAAATGAATGCTAAACATAATGCTAAAGCTATCATGTTGCGGAGTGGGAAGGCATTGAAGGAATCACGTCCAAAAATCTCTAAGAGAGAGATTAAAGAAGAAACAACGAAGGAGGCATCTAAATAGCTAGAAAAAACATAGACAAGTCTACAAAATTTAGTTATATAGCCCCTTTTTCCTAGTTGATTCACCGATGGTAGGAAGGATTCAAATTTGATGAGAAAGTGCATTTGGAGAAGAATGTTTCAGCAATTTTGCAAAAGAAAAAGCTTCTACCAAAGTGTCAAGAACTAGATATGTTCATTATCCCATGTAAAATTAGTGAATTGAGAATTGAAAAAGCTATGTTAGATTTGGGTGCTTCCATAAATGTCAAGCCTTATGATGTTTATAAGTCTTTAAACATGGGACCTCTTAAGGAAACTAATGTAGTGATTCAATTAGTGGATCGTTCAAATGCTTATCCAAAGGGAGTGTGAGAGGACACTTTACTTCAAGTGGGGGATATGCTTTCTCTAGCTAACTTTTATATTTTGCAAATGGGGAGTGATGATGTATCTTCTTCAGCCCCGATTTTGTTTGGAAGGTCATTCTTAAAAACCACTAGAACAAAAATTGATGTCCAGGATAGGTCATCAACTATAGAATTTGATGGTGAACTAATTAAATTCAATATATACAATGCTATAAAATTTCTAGATGATGAATAACTTGTTGTTTTTATAGATTTTATTGACACTTGTGTGCAAGAAAATTCATCACTAAATGGAAGACATGAACTTGAAACAATTTTGGAGATGGGAGATGCATTGAAATGGAAGTCAATTGCTGAAATATTGATACCCAACAACGATCTTGAAGTGTTGTCTAGTCATTTGGAGAAAACCAACCAAGTGATGAAGGAATTGCCGTACGTAGGCCTGTCACATAATGGCTCCAAGCTGTTGCCATCCTTAATCTAACCACCAACATTGGAGTTGAAGAGTTGCCTAGCCATTTAAAATATATTGTTTTGGGTGAGAAAGACACGTTACCTATCATAATTTCTAATAAACTTGCTCTTTTGCAAGAAATCTATTAATTCAAGTGTTAAGGCAACATAAGGAGGCTTTCAGTTGGACCATGGTAGATTTAAAGGGAATTAATAAGATGAAGCTAAGGAGGTGAGGCAACCCCAACTTCGATTAAACCCACCCATGATAGAAGAGGTGAAAAAGGAAATTTTGAAGCTTCTCGACACTAGAATCATTTATACAATTTTGGATAACAACTGGGTAAGTCCGGTTGATAGAAGATAGTGATGGTGAGTTAATACCTACTCATATTCAAAATGGGTGGAGAGTTCACATAAATTATAGAATCTAAATTTGTTTTCTAGAAAGATCATTTTCTTATTCCGTTTATTGATCAAATGCTTGAAAGACTTGTACGTAAATCTCACTATTGCTATTTAGATGTTATTCAAGGTATCACCAAATTTTGGTTGCACCTAAAGACTAGGAGAAAACAACCTTCACATGACCATTTGGCTTCTTTGCTTACCGAAGAATGTCATTTGGGTTACGTAACGCACCAGCGACATTTCAAAGGTGTATGGTAAGTATTTTCTCTAACCTCGTGGAGAATTGTATGGAAGCTTTTATGGATGATTTCGCGGTTTATGGAGAGTCTTTTAAAAAATTCATTATCAACCTTGAAAAAGTGCTTAAACGTTGCATTAAGAATAATTTGGTTTTAAATTATGAAAGTGCCATTTCATGGTTGATCAAGGCATAATTTTAGGTCATACGACCTCATCTAAGGGAATTGAAGTCGATAAGGCTAAGATAGGTGTTATTCAATCTTTATCTTACCCCGTGACTGTGCAGGAAGTTTATTCTTTTCTAGGTCATGCAGGATTTTATAGGTGATTTATCAAAGATTTTTCAAAGATTGCACAACCCATGTGTAGATTACTCCAAAAAGACTTGAATTTTGATTTTGATGAGCCATAAAAGATTGCATTTGATGAACTCAAGAAACGACTCACTACAACTCTGATTATTCAACCACCAAAATGGGATATTCCATTCGAGCTAATGTGCGATACTTCGGACTATGCAGTTGGAGTAGTATTGGGTCAAAAAGTGGACAAGGTATCTCATGTCATTTACTAAGCTTCTATGACACTTAACGATCCTCAGAAGAATTATTCCATGACAAAGAAAGAGTTTTTGACTGTAGTTTTTAGGTTGGAAAAGTTTCAATCCTACCTATGGGGCACGAAGGTGATCATTTATTCAGACCATACAGTTCTAAAATATTTGGTGACTAAGAAAGAAGCCAAGCTGAGATTGATTTGATGGATCTTACTCCTCTAAGAATTCGATTTGGAAATACATGACAAGAAAGGAGTTCAAAATTTGGTGGTCGATCATCTTAGCAAGATCATTCTAACCAATGCATCTGATGTTATCTAAGACGAATTTCTAGATGAAAGTCTCTTCACAATTTAAAAGGGAATTCCATGGGATGCTAACATAGTCAATTTTTTGGTAACTAGGTCCTTACCTAATGATTTGTCTAGAGCCGAAAAACATAAAATTAAGCAAGAGGCTAAATATTACATTTAGGATGAATCTCATTTATGGAAATTTTGTGTTGATCAAATTATTAGAAGATGTGTTATAGATGATGAAATTCCTTCTGTATTAAATTTCTATCATTCATCTGTTTATGGGGGAAACTTTGGTCCCAAAAGAACATCTCAAAAAATTATTAAATGTGGATTATTTTGACCTAAACTATTTTATGATTCTTACATATTTTGCAAGTCTTGTGATCGTTGTCAAAGAATAGGTACCATTGGACCGAGAGATCAAATGTCACTTACTAACATCCTGGTATATGAGATTTTTATGTCAGGGGAATAGACTTTATGGGTCCATTTCCTTCTTTCTTTGGTAAGAATTATATTTTGCTTGCAGTGGATTACGTTTCGAAATGGGTTGAAGCTAAGGGGGTGTTTGTTTTCGTTTTTTTCCCCGTTTCTTGTTATGGTTTTTATAAAAAATAAAATTCCCTCTTAAAACATGTTTGGTTGGTTGTTGTTACGTTGTGCTGTTTTCATGTTTAAGGAAACAACAATTGTTTTACAGAAACGGAAAAAATACGTTTCCCTAATATATCACAACAGGTTTTCCTCAATTCTAAAACACTTGCGTCGACTATCTTTTGCATCTTACCTACTACGATTTTTTGTGTGGCTTCAGAGGTTTGTCTTTACTTTTGTTTCTTGTTACTGTACTGTTACTACGATTCTTCATGCATTTATCTGTGCTTGCTTTCGTGCTTATTATTCTGTTTCGATGATTTCTCTGGTTGTATGCTACGTTACTTGCGATTTTAGAAGATGAGAATACAACACGAAGGAATGAATGGATTTATTCATTGTTTTTGCGATTTCTCTGGTTGCTTTGCTTGTGTGTTTTCATATGTGTGGAGCATGAAGTTTGACACTAGAGAGAAACCTCTATACCATCGTTTCACCAATAGCTGGAATTGAGCTTGTCATAAGTTGCTAACTAGAACCAGACAAATCATGCATGTCTTGTTCTCCAAGTAGGTTGAGGATTACATGTAACACTTTTTTCCTTCTTTGTGTTTTGAGAATGAAGGGTGTTCCTTTGAAACCAAATAACTTCACCTTGCATAAAAAGCCCTCTTCTGCTATGACATGGACCAAGTTCTTTCTCTCTTCCTGCTTTTAAGCTCTACGCTATGGCTTCTAGAGCATCTAAATCAGCAGACTTCATGGTCCTAATCCTCAATGTTTCGCTCTATTTCTTCATGAGGATTTCTTTATTGTCACTGTGATTAGCAACCTGTCCCATTAATAACTCATCACCGAGTTCTGGGTTTATGCTTTGGGTGGTTCAACCTAGAAAGAACCACATGCATAAGACGCCTAGTTGTCACCTTAAAAATGTGTCTATGTAGGAGAGCTTATCAAGTGAATGTGTCTACGTAGGAGAGCTTATCTAAGTCGTTTTATAGAAGAGTAGACAGCTATAACTGTTTTCTTCTTCCTCACATTTTTTAATGTAGCGTGCGGAGGCTTCTTTGCTTCTTGACTTCTTATCTTCACGTCAGTCAGTTATTGTTGCATGTGGAGGCTATGTTCAACAATTTTTTTTCTTATCTTTGATTTATTGTAGCTGTTTTCTTCTTGAAGTTGACGTCACTTACAATCATCCTGGTGTTGTCTTTTTGCCTTCACATATTTAATATGACATGTGGTTGGATGTAGTCTTATTTTGTCTTGACACATTTAATATAGCATTGGGTTTGATGTTGTCTGCTTTTATGTTCATGCATTTAATGTAGTATATGGAGGCTTATGATCATTAAATAATCGTTTAATATAGTATGTGGAGGCTTTTGATCATTAAATAATCGTTGCAAGTAAATAAAGAGAAGGTAATCAATGCAAAAGGCCTAAAGGGTTCTAACGTATACTATAGAATTGTCAGTGTGTTAGTAGAGTTCAAATGTACATAAACACAGAGCAAACTCCTAAAGCCAAAAAAGCTTTAACGCACAAGATAGTTTAGTATATTTATGGATACCCAAGATCAGCACTAAACCAAATGAAACCACCACTAGTCCACTGCCCATAATACAGAAAACGAAATAAACAAAAGTCTCGGACATGTCGCAATGAATGTTGTTTTGGTACAATTAAATAAAAAATGATACAGATCTGATTATGAATACATCGTCATCTTTTATATATTTTCTATTTTTTATCACATTAATGCTCTCGTCACATTCTCATGGTCGTAATTGAAAGCACATGGTAATGGTTGTATAGAACTCACCTTAGTGCAGGGTTATCTCTAATTAGTAATAAAGGCATATCTCTAATTTTCTGTTCTACTTTACATTTTGATCTAATTAGCTTTCACTGGTATTTTAACATCAGAAATGGCTCAAACTTAAATGAGCTTTCATAGGCTTCCTCTTCATGAATATGGGTTGAGACTCTTCTTTAAAAACTGTTATTCTCTAACTACTGTTTAAAGGCTTTGTTTATATTTTTAAAGGTATTTTGTTGTGATTTTTGTAAATTGTTACGGTTATCACATGTTTATTTTGAACCATATTTATCATTTAATACTTTGTAAAAATTATTGTGATTGATGTCACTTATATGTTATTGCATTTAGTGATGGAAGGCTTGAACAATATGAATGATTAAAATGATTGTATGGAAGTAAATGAAAAAGATGGGGTATGGAATGATACTATAGAGATATATTTAATCTCCTTGATGGTTGAAGAAGTGAGGAAGGGAAATCGAACAACTACTACCTTTTCCAAATCTGGTTGGAAGAATATTAAAGCAGGGCTTTAAACAAAATTCAATAAGGAGTATATTAATATTCAATTGAAGAATAAGTATAATGAATTAAGGGCTAGTTAAAGAATTTCAAGAACTTACTAAAAGAAACTAGAATTGGTTACAACTCTTTTACTAGTGAAGTTAATGCTACAAATGAATGTTGGGAAAAGCTATTTAAGGTAAAATATGTCTTTTGTTTTATTAATAAATCATATTATATAATGTATTTGTTATTCTCATCTATCTTTTTCATCATTATAGGTGTATAAAATGGCTCACAGATTCAAGAAAAAGGATGTAAGGAATTTTTAGACTTGTGTCATATTTTGGAGATACTACTGCAACTGATGTGCATGCACATCCATCAACTAAATCCCCATCAAATAGCACAGAAGAGGAACATGGAAATGATGTTGATTAAGATTACTCGTATAATGAGAAAGAAGATCAAGATATAAGTTCTATATCTCAGAAAAAGAAATCTCATAAGAATAAGAAGGCACAGAGGATACATTCTAACATTGTAGAAGAGACTTTGATTGTAATTTGTGAACAATCAAAAAGGAAGAACGATTTACTTGTGAAAAGACTGAGTGAAACATCATCCACCACAGAGAGTAGATCTCAAGAGTGTAACATATTGATGGAATGTATGAAGTCTTTAGATGAATTGGGTGTTGACGATGTGCAATATGGAAAAGTTATAAAAGGCTTTACATGATTGTCCACTTTATAGGGATATTTTTATGAAGATGACAGATATAAGGAAGTTGCATTGGATTATGTTTCTTTAGTTATATTTTTATGTTATTGGATATCGAATTCTTATTAATTTGACACTTTTATTTTAAACATTGTTCCATAGTTTGAACATTTTAAGTTTATGAGTTGTATAAATATTTGACTTATTGTTTGAATATTTTATCTACCTTCGGCTAAATTTTTTGATTGAATGTTACATTAATTATTTAATATTGTCATTGTAGACACATGGATTTCTTATCAGATTTCGAATCAGTTTCTGATGATGAACGAAAGAAGGCAATCATTATTTCTCTAGCTGGGGGAGAGAATAAGTATTTTCACTTACAAAAGTAACCATGTAGAACTTCTGGTTTACAAGGTCATGATTGGATAATGGAACTTTTGAATGGGAATCCTACAAGGATTTACAAAAACTTAATAATGAGAAAGATAATCTTTTTGAGCTTATGTGATGAGATGAAGAGTTTAGGAGGCTTAAAGGCAACAAGTCATTTGACTGTGGAGGAACAAGTAGCAATTTTCTTGATGACTATA
>JAOSBN010000004.1:14096200-14112652 GCA_027563595.1 Erythroxylum suave | reverse complement strand
GGAAGGTTATGAGTGAATGTGATGTTAGAATGGATGTAGGAAGCATTAGAGAGGCTTTGGAGGGGTTTGGGTAACCCCTATGTCTGTTAGAAAGACTTTAGGTCCATTAAACGGACCTTTCCAGGGCTGTGAGGACCGATCATTGCCAATGTCTGTTTAATGGACATTATGTCCATTAAACGTACCTTCTTGGGTGAAAAATGGCTCCCAAGCCCGTCTATGTCCATTAGGCGGACATGTATGTTTGTTAAACGGACATTCATGGGACAGCTAAAGTAAATTACGATTGTGACCCTTTTCTAGGCATAATCTCGCTTTTTGGTCTTCATAAAAGTTGTAGATATAGAAGTATTCTTTGAAATAGTTCAAGAATGGCCTCATTACAAGATTTATATAGAAAGTTATTCCAACTCTACCAGGATAGGTACAATATGATTGAGGATATAAACATGCTTGAATATTTTGGCCATAACTTTATCGTCTGACCACCAAATAAAGTGATTCTTGAAGCAATGGTTTCCTAACACATGCTTCTATCCCTACATAAAATTTGGTAGTTTTTGTCTCTGATATGAAAAATATTGATGGAAAGATAGTGAGGGGTCGGTTTAGAGAGCATAACTGGGGTATGAACATACTTTGGCTTTTTAAGCATAACTTCTTCTATAGAGTTCCAATTGAGATGGTTCTTACTTCAAATTAAACTAGAGAATTGGAGATACAATTGTTTTGAAGAAGTCAATTATGATTTTGGTGATCAACTGGTGTGGGCACACCACTCTTGTGGGATATGACTAACACGGGTTCATGGAAATAACCCTCAAGGTAATACCTATGCTCATGTCTTATGATGACTCCGAACGTTGGGCTCCGGAAATGGGGTCCAACAAGTTTGATAACGTAGGTGACCCAAAACCAAGGTTTGTTTACTGAATTTACAGATTTAAATATTTTTGTTAATTTTCAATTTCAATCATTATTAATTCCTTTATTTTATGTTAATTAAACCCCCCCCCCCCAATTTCATTTTAGTTTTCAACTCATATAACATTTTCCATTAAAGTTCCTCATAGGAATGATCTCAACTCTTCACTAAATACATTTTTCATTGCTAGATTTGGTATTAATTTAGTTGCAAGTGACAGCATTACTAGGTACATTAACTATGGAATTCAATAGGGACTATATGCAATTTAGTATATATAATAGGATGAAGTACATGATGTTGACTATCCTCTATATGCAATTGACTTGATTGATTCATTGTTATAGGATGTTTTCAAGCTGGAAGGAAAAGATGAATTGGAAATAGCCACATGTGGACACCTTTTTGAAGAGATAATGAATTAATCAACCTTAAATTGCAGGAACATATGGCAAAACCAACCGATTTTGTGAAGCTGAAATTGATAGGTTTGGTTCTTTATATTGATTTGGAAATACCTAATGAGAAACTCTTGGGCATTATTGTTGTATCTCTTTCTTGCTTTATTGTTACCTTCACTATTCTATTACTTTCGTAGTTGCTTGCGAGTGTGGGAGTTAAACATTACAATTCAAGCACCAAAGCTAAAATTAAAACCACTCCTAGACCATTTGAAGTATGTGTATCTAAGAGAAGGATACAATTAAACATTGTTCATCACTAACAATTAGAAATTGTCCAGTTCGTTAGGGACAACTAGCATTGTTCAACATTTTAAATTTTTTTCATTAGCAATTAGGCAATGTCCAATTTGGTGCTTGCAATTAGACATTATTCAATGTTTTAATTTTTGTCACTAGTAATTAGCTATTTTCTAGTTATTGTTGACACTTTGTCCTTTTCATCATTTTATTTATTTTATAGTATATCCAATATTTATATCATTTTAATTGTCAGCCACAAAAATTCATAATTTTTTAGTTATTGTTAATAGTTTGTCACTATTTAACATTATATCCTTTTCAAGGCAATTCATTATCTAGTCATTTCTATCAAACAATCATAAAATAAATAATCATTTCTGATAATCTTTATTGTCTAACTATTATCCTTTTTCATGGCAATCAAAGATCATCAAATCTTTTTAATTTGGATTTTTCATGATGATCAACCATCCGCTAGTTTCAGTTGTGATCTAAAGATTAATCATTATCTAGTTTTATCTTTATTTTTGACTTGGCAATCCATAATCGTCTTGTTTCAATTTTACTTTTTATTTAGTAATAATTCGTAGTCCAATTTTATCTTCACTTCTAGTTCAAGGAATAATTATCATTTATTTCTATATTTATTTCAAATCTTATGATCAATTATCACCTATTTTATCCTTCTTCTTATAAGATAATAAGTTATTAATTATCATTCATTTTTTATATTTATTTCCAATCTTATGATCAATTATCTCCTATTTTATCCTTCTTTCTATTTGACAATTAAGGTATCACCTAATCTTATTTTAGTTATCTAAAGTTTTGATTATTAGTTAGCATGTGAAATCATTTTTACCATTGCTTCCCATTATATGCGTTAGCTTATGACATTATTCATCATTTGATTTTCTAGCAATCCTTAACATACTAGTCAAAGTTCCATCACAAGTTCATAGAAAATAAACCTTTTTGTAAATATTATGAATTTTCTGGATATACATCTATAAATATAAAGTTGAGGAAATTTATTCAAGGAAAGAAATTGATATTATGAATTAACTAATTGAACCTATTAATAAACGTCAATTTTTTATGATAGTTAAAACACATTCAATAATTGTAAAGAATTTTATATACCTAATATTTATCTATTCATATGTTTGGATATACCAAAGTTTGATTTATCTAGAGGAAGTAAAGAATTGTAGTTTATACTTTATAAGGAAACAAAATATGAGAGAATAATATAATGTAAATTATTTATGTTTGTAGAGCTTATCTTGATAGTGAAATTAAAATATTTTTCATATTATTACAAATGTTGATTATAGAGATGATGGTAGAGATAATTACTGGTCATCCAAACATATGTGGTTAAATCCAGTTAAGTTTAATTTAACTTTATTTGCATTTTATCTTTTCAATTTGTATCATATTTCTCTATGTTAGGTTTTTTCACTATTTTTAGTTTTAAATATTTAACTCTTAATTAAATTATAATTAAAAATATTTATTTACATTATAATTGAACTAATGAATAATTTATTTAAACTTTATTTTTTAAATTTTGATCAAGATTTATTAAGATAATTTGATTGACAGAAAATTAAGGCAAAATAAAAAAAGGAATTTTATTACAGTGTTTAGGTAATTCTATTATTTAATATATTTTCTAGGGTTTCTTACTTCAAAAAAAATAAAAGGAAACTTATAGACAATTTCTTTTATATATATATATGTGAAATGAGCTTAAATTTGCTAGGGAATAGAAAAGAGGAAAACAAAAATATGTTGGGAAAAGGTCAAACATTAGGGTATGAATCAAGGCCTTTTTGATCGTTGTGGACCTTTTAGTACTTTTCAGTTTTTGTAAATCCTAATTTTAGTCTAAAACAAGAAGATGTATTTGGTAGCCTAAAAAAAGATTCACTATTTTGTTTACAAACATTTCTCTTCACTTTCTTTGTTAACTTTTTGTTGATTTCCATCTTCGTCTTTTTTTGAAAAAATCTCCACCATACTATCCCTATCAAATTAACTTTCCAAAAATTTTCATTTCCTTTGTTGAATCCTTAGCTTATTCTCATCTCTTTTGTCACTAGATATAGTCACTGTTTTTTACAGATCATATTGCGTCTTTAGTTTGGTCACTGTTCATCCTTCTTTAATGTTTTTTTAATCTTAACCCTTGTGTCAATGTATACGAGTATGGTGTTAACTTAATGAAGGGTGTTACATAAGAAGCCACACACACAATTGATACATTCAACCATATATTATCATATTAGAGGCTATAAATTAACTGTTGTAAAAATTTTGTAAGGAAACATAGTTTAATTATCTAGTAAATAATTAATTATAGGAACTTGAACATATAATTCTCACAATATAAAGCATATAATACATACTTGAAGATTTTGATGAAATAAACATGTCTCAAACCTTTGAAATAAATCAGTTTCTCTTTATTAACCCTTTCTTGTATACATATACCTTTTGATGGATGATTTTTGCTTTTATTATCAAAATTCCTAATGGATAGAGAAAGGACCAATTTAAATCCCTTATTGTTTAATCCAGTACATCTATTATATAACTAAGTAAACGATTAAGATTATTTGGCTATTTAATTATTAATTAGATTTAAAATAATTAATTAATCTAATATTAAGCCATATTCTAACATTCTCCTACTTGGCCTAATAAAAACATAATCATAAAATTAAATAATATAAATTTAAGATCATAAAAAATAAATCCTAAAAGTTCAACATAAGTAATTTTGTGTAATAAAATAACAAATGTGAGTTATAGCAGTTATCTATTATTATGTAATACACTTCCTTCCATATACTACAACATTTGTTACTCACTATACTAGGTCTATAAATAATGATATAAATAAATTCTATAATGGTCTACAATTATTTCTCATGGACTTTCTTATTAAAATATCTAAACATAAATGTATATGCTATTATAAAATAGGACATTATTAATATAAGATTAAAAATACATAAATGAGCTCAAAATACTAATATCATTATAAATAAATGTCATTCGACGGTACAACCAAAACCAATTCTATGTTTTTGTTCCTTAAAAATCTTTAATTGCAAACCTTTAGTTAACATATCTACAATCATCATATTATTACAAATATGCATAATATGTGAGAATCCCACATTAGTTGACGAGGAGAACAAAGTATATCTTATAAGGGTACAGATACCTCTACCCTATATACGTGTTTTCCTGGCTGGGTTGGAAAGAGCAAAACTGTGAGGGTTTGAGCTAGGCCCAAAGCCTAAAACCTAAAGCGGATAATATCTATAGGCGGGTGGTCTGGGTTGTTACAAGTGAAATCAAAGTTGGTTCCCGATCCCTTTGTGCTAGCAAGGATGTTGGGCCCAAAGGAGGTGGCCAGCGAGGATGCTGGGCCCAAAGGGGGTAGATTATGAGAATCCCACATCGGTTGGAGAGGAGAACGAAGTACGCCTTATAAAGGTGTGGATACCTCTTCCCCCATAGACGCATTTTTTCGGCTGGGTTGGAAAGAGAAAAACTGTGAGGGTTCAGGATGGGCCCAAAGCCTAAAGCGGACAATATCTATGGGCAGGTGGTCTGGGCTGTTACAAATAGTATCAGAGCCAGTTCTTAACCCGTTGCGCTAGCAAGGACACTAGGTCCAAAAGGGGATGAATTGTGAGAATCCTACATAGGTTGGAGAGGAGAACGAAGTATGCCTTATAAGGGTATTGATACCTCTCCCCCATATAAGCATTTTCCCAGCCCAAGGCAAAACTATGAGAGTTTGGGCTGGCCCCAAAGCCCAAAGCAAACAATATCTGTGGGCAAGTGGTCTGGGCTGTTACATAATAGACACTATTTGTTTTTGAACTTCCTCCATAATGATGGAACACTTTAATTTCATATGTTTGGCATATTTTGAATACTGGTCATTCTTAGAAAAAATTACAAAATTATTCTAATAAATTTTCAACGTCTTGGTAATATAATTGACAATCCCCAAGTTTTGACATAAATTTCAAAATCACAATGCATAAATTATAGCTTCAAATTATGACACAAACTTTACTTCTATAGTGGAATAAAAAATGATAAATTGTTTAGAACTTTACTATAATATTTCTCCATTTTCTAAAAAAATAGGTAACCAAATGCAATTTTTCTTTTTACTATTAAGACATCTAGCAGAATCTAAATCTAAGTATCCATTTACTTCTAGATGATCAAATCTTAAATAGAAAAGCATGTAGTTGTTTGTTTCTTTTAGGTAACTCAATACTTTCTTTCCAATTTTCCAACAAAAATTATAGGATTGCTATATTTTCCTAATATTTTGATCACAAAATTGAAATCCAATCTTCGTATAATTTTATAAATAAATTAAATTACCTACAACCAAAGCTTAAGATATTAATTCCATCTCTTTTTATTATATATAATTCTTTGGACATTACATTAGACTAAATATAACACCTTTTTAAATAGGAACAATTCCTATTAAATACTTGCCTATATTAAACCTCTTTAAAATTCTTTGGATATAACTTTTCTTAGATAACCTCAACGATCCATGTAAACTATCATAAAAAATTCTAAACTTACTCCTACTAATCTTTTGGTATATGCAATAATAAATAGTGTTTCCTTGAAAATAAATGTCATACTATAATTGAACTTAAAATAACATTATCGAGAAGCTTGTTTAAGACTATATATTAACTTCTTAAGTTTACATACCATTTGATATTTTATTGAGAACCTTTTGATTGGTCCATAAAAACCATTTACAACCATCTTGCTTAGAACTTTCTATTAACTCAACAAGTACTCAAACTTTGTTTATGATTTTAATTCATCTTTCATTAAATCAATCCATTTTTTAGATTATACACATTCTATAGCTAGTGAAAATGAAACTAAACCTTTATTAGCTCCAATATTATCATCTAAATTTTGTAAATAGACCATGTAATCATGTGAAATGGCTTTCCTTCACTTTAGGATCTTTTCAAATGTATTATTTCTTGTAGTTCATGTACGCCATATGCTTGAGCTATTTCCTTACATGTATGCCCTTTATTCAAATATTGTTTAATATTTGTAATTTTTGATTAATTACTAGAATAATATTTGGAAGTGACTATATATGAAGAAACCTTTATAGATAGAGAAACATTTACCTTTATTTCCTTGATATCCATATTTTGGTGTTCATTGCTCTTACAAACTATTATCAATAAATCTAGCATTTCTAGTTCCTAGAATTCTAAGAATATGATTTTGATGATAAAACCTAAATCCTTTATATTTCTTTAGGTAACTAATAAATAACAACAAATTGTTCAAAAATCTAATTTCTTTTCATATAGATTATAAATCCTTGCCTCTGCTGGCCAAACATAAACATGTAAGTGTCTTAAACTATTCTCCTTTCAGTTCGAATTTCAAAAGGAGTTTTCGGAACTATCTTTTAAAAGGAGTTTTTGGAACTATCTTACTAGGGAATCTATTTAATAAATATATAACAATTTTAAGGCCATACATCCTCAAAGATTTAGGTAGTGAAGAGTTACTCATCTTGCTCCTAAAAGTATTTATTGATGTCCTATTATGCCTTTCCATCACACCATTTTCTTAAGGTGTGCCTAGCATAGTATACTATGCATAAATATCATACCTTTCATGGAACTTTGAAAATGGGCCTAAACATTATCCTAACCCATCATATTTCTAATAATATTCACCCTTACTGTAAGGCCTTACAATTTTCAACTTCTGTCTAATTGATATTTAATCTTAATTACATATATGTCAAGGGAATCCACCTTTTAATATTTTCCCTTAAATAAATAAACGTAACTATATTATGAGAAGTCATCAATAAAGACAATGAAATATTTTTCTCCATCAAAGGATTAAGCATTAAAGGGTCCATAAATTTTAGTTTTTATATTCTAAAGAAGCTAAGTGCTTCTTATGATTCCCTTCTTATTACTTTTTGTTTGCTTCTCCTTAATACAATCCACACATACACTTAGAGTCATAAAATTTAGACTCAGAAGAATCTCATTCTTTACTAATCTTTTCAAATTTTCTTTAGATACATATATGCCATAAGAAAAAAGATTTTGCATTTAATACACCATTTTGAATTATATACTATTATGAATAATAAGCAAAGATTCAACAAATTTATTATCATGTATCAATTTATATTAAACATTAGTAAAAATAGTAAAATCAATAAATAAAGTGTTCTTAAAAAAATTGAAACAATAATGAGGCTAATAAGTTTTAGTATCTCATTTAAACTTGGTAGCATCAAGTTTTGAAACATAAATTAGATTCCCATAAATTAAGGGTACATAAATAGTTTCTAAAAGTTCTAGCTAATAACCAATACTTAAGATTAAATCATAAGTATGCCTTTGATTAGAGCGTTCATACAGTTTCATATAAAGAAAAAGATATTGCTTAGATTTATGGTTTGGATTGAATGAAATTTCTACATCATATTAGAAATATAACTAGTAACACAAGTATTAAGCCACTAAGAATCAGTATAACTTCATATAATTTTGATTTGAAACATACAGAAACATTTTTTAATTAAGCCTTATGTTTTAGGCAATCCTTTATTAGCTTTTTGATACACTAGGAAAATGGAATGACTTCCTTATTTCTTCAGTTTCACTTCCTCTTAAGTAAGCTTACTAGAGAATTCACTAACATCCTCCTTTTTCCTTCATAACATTATAATTGATTTAAAAATTTCCACACTCATGCAATAATGAGTTTATAACGAATTGTTCAATAAAAGATTGGTCTATTATCATTCTCAATATCTTTACCCTTATTGCAATATTAGTCATCTTAATAATCTTTACCTCCACATTTAAAGCCACCTTATGGCTTGAAAAGTTACACTCTAAGTATTAGTCTACATTTTGCTCAACTAAAAATTCTTCAATTCTAGTGTATCTCTCCAAAGTTCTAGCTTGATGTTGACACCCTTTTTTGTCTCATCCACTAAGACAATGTCATTAATAAACAACATACACTAAGGAACATCTCCTTAGATCTTCTTGATAAGCTCATCCATCACTACTGCAAATAGAAAGGGGTTCAATGAGGACCTTTGGTGCAGCCCAATATTGATAGAGAAATGCTCTGTATCTCCTCCTCTTCGTGTAGCCCAATATCGATAGAGAAATGCTCTGTATCTCTTCCTCTAGTTTTTACACCTTCATACATATCCCTAATAACCTTATATAGCTCATAAGAACTTTCTTAACTCCTAAAAACCTTCATATGATTTCCCTAGGAACCTTGTCATAAGCCTTCTTTTAGATCCATATGTAGTTTACATTGTCTTTCTCTATAATATTTCATTAATCTTTTAAGAAGATGTAAAGCTTCTGTCATGGACCTTCCTGGCATGAAACTTAACTGGTTCTCAAGGATAGATGCTACCTTTCTCATTCTCTTCTCAATCACCTTCTCTCATATTTTCATAGTGTAACTAAGTAGTTTAATTCCTCTAAATTTGTTACAAATTTGGATGTCTCCCATGTTTTTGTATAAAGGAATTAACACTCTGAGTCTCTACTCATCTAATATTTTATCCAACTTGAGAACCACATTTAAAAGCTTAGCTATCCAAGTAAGATCCTCTTTGCTTAGGCTCTTACACATTATTATAGGTATCTTATAGGTCTTACTAACCTTCAACTATTCATTCTCCTTAAACCTCTTTTAATTTCTTCCTTTGTGGTCTTTAAGCAACAAGTAAAGTTATGATAACTGATGTTGTCCTTAAAGCCTTCCTTGAAAAGGTTATATAAGTATCTTTTCCATCCTATTTTGATGTTATTTTCAACCATAAGCAACTACCTGTTATATCTTTTATATAGAAACCTTGATCCAAATCTCTCGTTGTTCGTTCCCTAACTGTCAGCAACTTAAATATATCCTTTTCTCCATCTTTAGTTTCCAATCTTTGATATAATTTCTTATAAGTTTTGCTTTTGGGTTTTGAAACAATTTTCTTTTCCTCTTTCTTTACCAATTTATAACTTTCTCTATTAACTACCCTCTCAACCACGATGGTGCTATCCACTAGATCTTTATAAGTAACCTTCTTTATCTTAAGCTTATCTTATACATCTTCATTCCACCACCAAAACTCCATCTCACTACCCTAGGCCCTTTAGAACTACCTAAGATCTCTTTACATGCATTCTTTAAACAAATCACCACACTCTCCCATATCTAGTTAACATCTCTATCCAATTTCGATTCTTCTCCATATATTAAACTATCTCTAAGTTATTCCATTGTATCTTCTTTCAGGTTCCATAATTTGACTCTAGTACACCTTCTAGGACTTATCTTCTTTCTCAAAATCTTAATTGTAAGATCTATAACCAATAATATATGTTGAGTTGACAAGCAAGCACTAAGTATCTCTTTACAATCCTTGCAGCTAAATCAATCGCCCTAGACAATTTGATTCTTCATAGTTTTGCTCTTAAAAGTCACTAGGCACTCCTTGTTTTTCTTGAAAATGAGCTTACTACCACCAATTCAAACGCTACCATAAAGTCTAACAAAATAGTCCCACTATCATTCCTATCTCCCTATCTAAAACCCTCATAAGCCCATAAATATATATGACCACTAAATTCTCCTCCTAAAATAACTTTCTTGTTAGAGATAATCTCTGAATCACCTCATCTATCTCTTCCCAAAATTGGGTAATCTCTGAGTCACCTCATCTAGCTCTTCCCAAAATTCGTGCTTATGGTTTTCATGTAACCTTACTTAAGTTACATAAGCACACAACATATTAAAAACAATGCCTTTCACCATAATCTTTACAGACAAAGTCCTATCATTAGTCATCTTTACCTTTACAACATGATATTATGATTTCCTTGATAACTAAGATACTTAACCTATTATGATGCCTCGAACCCCCGTATACACCAAAATTGAACTCGTTGATCTCTTTCGCTTTAGCTCCCATCTTACTTTATCTCATAGATGCATGCTATATCATTATTATACTTGTCTAAAATATCTGATAATTCCAACGATGTCCATATAAGGGTCCCAATGTTCCAGAACCTATCTGCAATATGTCAACATCTTCTCTTCTCATTAACCCAAGACTCAGTGAAGGTCTAGCCCTTGCTCTATCATCAGAAGTCAATGCCACCCCTATATCCTAATACCTAATACCAGCTCGTGAAGACAAGTGCAAAAAATCCCTAAACGACTCTAAAATTACTTAATTATCCAAATAATACAAAAATGATTAAAATTTGCAAAAATTATATTATTAAGGAAAATCTCCAAGTAAGCAACTTATTCTCACTACGGTGCCAAATAAGTAATATTCATATAGAGCAAGTATACAATTTCTTAATATTAAGTGGTATTATCTATATTTCATTGAAAGAAGTAAAATGCAAAGCCACTAGATTTTAACTATCATAAAAATAAACCAAATGCAAGATGCAAAGAAAAGAAACAAAGAAAAAAATAAGAAAATCCAAAAAATGAAAATGGAAACAAAGCAGAAGCACATAAATTGCAACCAAATTTTGGAGGAAAAATAAACCAGATATGCAAAATCAAAGAAAATGGACACTGGGAGGTGAAAAGATTGACTTTGGAGGTGTTAATAGGAAGTATTATATCAGAGTTATAAATCTAAAAGCTGCAAGATCATGTATATAACCATCAACAGTTTTTTATTATTGAAAATAGAAGAAAACACATGGATCTCAAAAGTGAGGTTTTGAAAATTTTCAATTCCTAAGTCCTTCCACTTAACCCTAATAAAAGAAACAATTCCATTGAAGACTGAAACATTTAAATGTAACAGTAGTTAGGGAAAGTGAAAAATTGAAATCCGAACAGAGAGAAAGATGTACCACAACCAAATGAAGTGAATGAACAAAAATACAAGTAAGCAAACCTAAATGGGAAAATTTCAAAATGTTATTTTTACTTGAATTTCACAGATGGTGAAGGAAGAGAGAAGTAGGTGTTGCATAATTGTACAGAAAAGGACAAACACAATGGGAAAAAGGAAAACATGTTCTAGCAGCTATGATCATCCTTATATGGTTTCTTAATTGTGTATAGATGATGGAAAAGTCATTATAGCAACTAAAAACTCAAAGTCAGTCCAAAACATGATATTCGCAAACACCCAAAGAACTATGGACTAAATCCAAAAATAGTAGGAAACAAGAATCAATTTGGAGAAAAGAAAAATGTGAAGATGAAACTATCATAAACATGTCACCTTTAAAAATAGAATCATTTCCTAAAACATAACAAAAATCGAAAAAAAAAAGAAACTAACATAGGGCTAGGAGCAGGAAAATTAGTTCTAATTGAAAAGGGAAAAAAATTCAAGTGTGAGTGAGATTTGAATTTTCTGTCACTCACTCTAAAAAGTTATGTGAATATTCCTTGCAAAAAAATTTCAAATCTATTGAAAAAAATGATCTGAGAATGAAAAAAAGAAGAGAGACCTAGTTGTAACATTCAAGAAAACCTATTGAATCTAGAGCGAACCGGAGCGAATAAGGTTAAAATCCTTGGAAAAGTTTTTGCTAACAGTAATAAGAATACAAAAACATTATAAAAAAAACACATAAAGACACAAAAAAGTAGCTATCTTATGATTCATGTAAGCTTAACCCCTGCAAACCATGAAAATAGTTGTTAGAAATAGACAAATAGATCAAAATATGAGCAATAAATACTACTTAAAAATTGGATTGAAGTTGATTGAAAATGAGGTTGATAATCGTATATAAACAAGCTTAATGTAGATAAATCAGAGTACTATTCCAAAGTTGAAGAAGATTAAAATGTAAAAAAAAAAAAAAGAGCTGACTGATTTCACCAAGTCTAATTAGAACAAGCAACTTAATTTTCACACAACCAAAAATCATGGATCCCCCAAATACACACCATATGAAAAAAAAAATAATGAGTAGAAATAGTGCATAGCAAAATCAATAATGAAATTAATATTAAAATAAATGAGCAATACCTGTCTGAGTTCGACTCCAAGAGCCTTACACAAAAAGAAGAAAAGTTAAAAGAATAAATTGTGTACATCATCTAGCTTAAGTTAAAACCAAGTAGCCCAAAGAAGTAAAAATCAAGACTGCAACATTAAACTTGTAATCATAAGCGATATAGTACAGGCACTTACTACTAAATTAATAACTCCAAAAGATCTATGATATCCTTATTCGATTAATGTACTGTGTAATGCATTGTACATGCATTTTATAGAGCATGCTCTATTTATGGTATGCTAGAGTAATTTAAGCATTCAAATGTATTACTGTGGTTATAACGGAGATCACGAATAAACCAAAGATGGTTATGGACTTGATCAAAAATTTCTCAAAAAATTTTCAAAAACACTGAAAAGATATAGAATGAATCTGAACGAGCTTTAAAAGCCCAAAAAATATACTTAGGAGATTTAGGTAACACTTTTGAATGAAATTCGGATGATCTTGGTGACATTTATTGATTTTTGAATTCAATCTAAAAATTCTTCTAAATAATTAAAAAAATTACCGAATAATTTCAAAATAAGATGAAAAGCTCCAAAATAAGGGTTGGAGTCCATAGGAACTAAAACTGGTCAAAATGGATGTTGTTTGAATAGAATTCGGGTAATTCGAAATTATTAGACTAAAATGCCATTTTTGGAAAATAATGGGTGTTGATGATTTCAAACCCATTCAAAATTTTTCAAAACATCCAATCAATAAGTATTGACCTTAATCAAAGTATCCCATGGTCAATTTGATAATGATACATTGTGGAATACTTTCGAGATTTAATCTAGATTATAGGTGTACTAATTCATGAAAGGGATAATTAGTCTTTTTGCATAAATGGAGTTAATTAATAAATTTTAAATGAATCATTAATTAATAAATTTCAAATGATTTGCAATTATTGACCAATTACAAGACACCATATGGTTTAAAAACATTAAATTAGATGAAGATGATGAGTCATTTAAGATGTTTAATAAGAAAATGGCATGTGTAAAATATTAAAGAAGTATAAAATGCAAAAAACAAGAGGACCAATTTTGGTTCATTTTAAAGGAGGATTCGTGAAAAGAAAAAAGAAAGGAAGAAAAGAAAAGAGAAAGAAGGAAAATTCGGCCAAGGAGAAGAGGAAGAAGAGAGGTGCCATTTTTGGTGGATTTGGAGTAGAAATTGAAGAAATCTTGACCTACGATTGGTTTTCACCAATTTCCAAAAAGATTAGAGGAAAAAAGTGGTAAGTTTCCTAGCAATTTCTAATTTTTATGGGTTTTCTTGAGTGAGATGGATGTGTTTAAGATAAATGTTTTCTTGGTATTACTTTGATGTTTCTTTGCATAGAATGAATATGACAAGAGAGGAATGTGTAGTGGGATTTTGTCTTAGTTTAACTTAAACTAGTCCCAATGTTTTAGCCATAACTCAACCTACAGATCTCGAAATTGAGTGATTCTAATTAGAGCTGAAACCTAAGACATAGTAATAAAAATCTCTAGAAGATACATAGACCTAATTAGGGATGAATGATATTGAAATTTGAGATTGAAAGTGGTAACCTGATACTGCCCCTGTGCTGAAACAACTTGTGATATTTGGTACATTTTTCATGATTTAGAAGTTGAAATAGCACGATTTTTTATGATATAGAAAGTAGACATAGGATAACAAATTTCTAGAAGACATCAAAACCTAATTTTAACGTTTACTATGTGAAAATTAAGGAACAAGTGTAGGTATGGATTTTGAACATAGGTCATAATCGTGACTCATCAGGCATTATTGTGATATGGTGAATTAAATTGGGTGAGATCTATTTCCTAAAGCGTTTTATTTTTCATTTGATGATTTAAGATTAATATAGGGCATTAGGAAGTTAGTTTAATGATGAAAGAATGAAATATAAACCATGGAAATATTGCATGAGTTTTCGGCCATGGTTTCATGATTTTGATGTTAATGAAGTAAAGAAATGAAAAAAATGATTCGGAATTAGTTTTGATTGAAATTTGGTTTAAGGTGCATATTTTTGTAAAAAATTGTTAATGAAATTTTATGACTTAAATGGTTGTGTATTAAAATGTCATAGAAGTGAATTTAGATTGGTTTTTAAGTGTTAGAAATTAAATGGGATTGAATTTGAAGAGTTTAATGTACAATATGTTAAGTTTAGCCTTAGGGGAATTTTTAGTATAAAAGTATGATTATGATGTAATGACCATGTGAATGTTATTAAGGATGGTCATTAATAATATTTGTGATATTATAATTATTAAATGAAGTGTTATGCTATTATTTAGAGAAAAATTAGTATATGGAGTGTATATGGAAATTAATGCGGTTGACATGATTTATGGTGCATTTGATTGGAAAATATGTTAAGGAGTTAATTGTATTCATATTAGATTTTGGATAGAAAAGTGAAACCAACTAAAAGATTTCAAAGTGGTGAAAAGGAAACTAGCCAGTTGCAAGTGCATGTTAATTATTTTATATTACTAAATTATTTGCAAAAGAATTAAGGACGTATTAGTGTATTTTAATTGTTTTATGTGACTAAATTCTTTGCAAAAGAACATATGAGTGTTCTTTAAATTGATTTTATGCAAATGTTTTTTAATTGATCATGAAAGGAATATTTATGCTAAGTTTTATGCAAATGATATTTTATAAGTGAATACTGCTAAAATAAGTGTATGCTTTGGCAATTTATAGGTTTTAATTTTAGAGTTAAATTTTATATGATTGGGAGTTACATTGAAATAATTCACTTATGAATCCTCCCATATTTGATATAGAAAATAAGATGAGTCACAAATGTAAGAGTTACTTTTGCCTATGATACACCGGTAAGATTTATGCATGTTATTATATAGGTATATTTATAACGATTAACCTATTATGAGTAAGCAAAGTAAAACCAGCTCTGTAAATAGTAGTTAACCAGCTATGGGTAAGTGATGTAAAACCAACTCCGTGACTTATTACAAGTAAGTTATGCAAAACTAACTCTGTAACTACTAGTTCATAGGGATAACCTATTACGGGTAAGCGATGCAGAACTAGCTCTGTAACTTTATACCTAGCGTACCATATGGTAAAGAAACTAGTTGTGAGTCATGTAAGGAAAATCATGAAAATAATAATGCCATCACTATTTATTTTAAAAGTTATTTAAGAGGTATCGTATGGTACCAATGTTAATGGTTGGTTTATTTTTCAGTATTAAAGTTTTCAGAAAAATTATTAGCACCATTGTTTATTGATTAAGGAAAATGAGAAATGGAAACTTTTTCATGATGACTTATTGTTAAGTCAAGATGACTTTACTTAAAAATGATTTTGCTGTATAACAAAAAGAGATAAAATAAAGAAAGAAAGAAAATAGACGTAGACGCAAAATAGACGCAGACGCAGACGCAGACGCAAAACAAAGTAGACGCAGACGCAAAATAGACGCAGACGCAGACGCAGACGCAAAACAAAATAGACGCAGACGCAGACGCAGACGCAAAAGAAAGCAGACGCAAAACAAAGTAGACGCAGACGCAGACGCAAAATAGACGCAGACGCAGACGCAGACGCAAAACAAAGTAGACGCAGACACAGACGCAGACGCAAGAGTCAGTTTGAGTTAGTTACAGAACTCAACTGATTAACCGCTTCTTTCAAGATTCAAGATTCAAGA
>JAOSBN010000004.1:14057626-14096100 GCA_027563595.1 Erythroxylum suave | reverse complement strand
TATTTTCAATATAGAAACATTCATAATTCTCTAAAATTCACAAATTTTCAAGAATCACAATTCAATCCAATTTTACCTGGAATTATTTATGAATGCATGTACACTTAATTTCATGTGCATAATAGTTCACTATTTACTTGTATGAGCATGTCATATTATGCATGAACATAACAATGCATCTTCTGCCTCTCACTGAACACTGCTATTTACTATTCTAACCATCCCATAGGTAATGAGATGTCAGAACTCTCCCCTCCTTAAAAGAAATTTCGTCCTCGAAATTCTTACCTGTTTGCTAGAACAGGTGGGGATATTGCCTCCTCATATGCTCCTCTGTCTCCCAAGTTGCTTCCTCAGTTGAATAGTTCCTCCAAAGAACTTTCACCAATGGAATGACTTTATTCCTCAACTGCTTGACCCGTGATCCCCCAATCTTAATCGACTCCTCAGCATAACTTAAGTTACTAGCAACCTCAATCTCCTGAGCTGGTATCACATGTGTCGGATCCGATCGGTATCTTCGAAGCATACTCACATGAAACACATTATAATTTGGAACACAATGAGGCCTTGATTGCTACACTGAAACTTAGGCTGATGTTACATGACCGAATCAAAAAAGTACAGAAGAAAGATCCCAATATGAAGAAGCTTATGGAGAAAGTGAAGACGGATCCAAATTCCAAATTTGAGATGAGGGATGAGACACTATAGCTGAAACAGAGGCTATGCGTGCCTAATGTAGATGATCTGAGGAAGGAGATTCTTGAGGAAGCTCATATGGCTTCCTATGCTATGCATCCTAGTACTACCAAGATGTATAACACACTGAAGCAGCACTTTTGGTGGCCTGGAATGAAGAAGCAAGTGGCGAAGTATGTATCTAGATGTATGACATGCCAGCAAGTTAAGGCTGAGCACCAGGCTCCAGTAGGTAAGCTCCATTCGTTGGTCATTCTAGAGTAGAAATGGGAACAGATTACTATAGACTTTATCATGGGATTGCCTAAGACTCCTAGGCAGAATAATGCTATATGGGTGATGGTGGATCAGTTGACTAAATCGGCCCACTTCTTACCAGTGAGAGAAAATAATTCACTTGATCAGTTGGCTCAGTGATATGTTAACGAGGTGGTGAGACTACATGGGGTTCTAGTGTCCATTGTATCAGACAGGGATCCTAGATTTACTTCAAAGTTTTGGAGGAGCTTGCAGTCTGCTGGGTACTAAGTTGAACTTCAGTACAGCATTTCATCTTCAGACAGATGGACAAAGTGAGAGGACAATCAAGACAGTGGAGGATATGCTCAGGGCATGTGTATTGGAGTTTAGAGGAGCTTAGGATCAATATATGGCATTGATAGAGTTTGCATATAACAACCATTATCACAGTAGTATCGGGATGGCACCATATGAGGCATTGTATGGTAGAAAGTGTCGGTCGCTATTATATTGGACGAAGAGGGCTTGAGAATGGTTGAAGGCCCTGAGTTGATACAAGATACAGTGGATAAGGTGAAATTGATCCGAAGCCAAATTAAAGCAGTTCAAGATAGGCAAAAGAGTTATATGGATCAACATTGATGTGATATGGAGTACAATGTGGGTGATAAGGTATTCTTGAGAGTGTCACCTTGGAGGGGAGTTTTGAGATTCGATAAGAAGGGCAAGTTAAGCCCTAGGTACATTGGTCCTTATGAGATCATTAAGAGGGTAGGACCTTTGGCCTATAAGTTGGCCTTACCGAATGAGATGTCCTAATTGCATAATGTGTTTCATGTGATTATGCTTCGAAGATACCGATCAGATCTGACACATGTGATACCAACTCAGGAGATTGAGGTTGCTAGTAACTTAAGCTATGTTGAGAAGTCGATTAAAATTGTGGGATCACGGATCAAGCAGTTGAGGAATAAAGTCATTCCGTTGGTGAAAGTCCTTTGCAAGAACCATTCAACTGAGGAAGCAACTTGGTAGACAGAGTAGCATATGAGAAGGCAATATCCCCACCTGTTCGAGCAAACAGGTAAGAATTTCGAGGACGAAATTTATTTTAAGGAGGGAAAAGTTCTGACATCCCATTACCTATGGGAAGGTTAGAATAGTAAATAGCAGTGTTCAGTGAGAGGCAAAAGATACATTTTTATGTTCATGCATAATATGACATGCTCATACAAGTGAATAGTGAACTATTCTGCACATGAAATTAAGTGTACATGCATTCATGAATAATTCCGGGTAAAATTGGATTGAATTGTGATTCTTGAAAATTTGTGAATTTTAGAGAATTATGAATGTTTCTATATTGAAAATATTATTGATTAGTAGAATTGTGAGATTTATGAATCTTTGGTGAACTTAGGATTTATTTTTATATTTATAGAGTATTATGGAATAGGAAAAAAAGAGAAGAAATCAAATGAAGATTTGGAGATAGTTGGATTGTAAAGATGAGAATTAGAGGGAGTTAGTTCAAAAGAAACTAAGTCAAAATTTAGACCTTAGGAAGATGACAAGTGTAAAGTTGCTTTTATTATATGTCAGAAGTTTGAGTAATTCGAGAGTTAAAAAGGGGTTAGTACTTTTCCTAAGTTCTTTCCTTGTTATCATCGTCTCCAAATTTCTTTCCATACACAAAGTTTTTCATCAAACTCCTTTCGAGAGTTAACTCTGATTCTTCATATCCCTCATCATTTCCTTTACTCCTAAAGTGTTTCTTCTGCCTTAAGAAAAACCAGAAGTTGGTTAGTATTCATAGAGGAGTACGTGATTTTTGCATGCAATTAAGGCTTCAGAGATAGTTGAAGATTTTTGAGTTTTTTTTCAACAAGAAGGTAGTGAATAAATTCTTTAGAATTGAAGATTTTGAAATAAATTTGATGAGTTACTGTCATCTGCACGAACATGGCATTTTCATATAATTGTATTCTTGAACACTGTGTTAAAGGGATAAAAACTTGGGGATATGGTGTTATTTGGGTTTTGACGGATTATTAGTGATCAGGTGTTGTGAAATAGTTCTTGGAGTTGAAACAGAAATAAAATGATGTATAAGATTAGTTTGGAGAGTTAGATATGGAAAGGTGATATACTCTGTTTCTTCATTAAGTATGTATGAAAAATTAGGTATTTATATGAGAGTTGATGAAGACTTAGAGATGTCTAGGAGCATAGACGTATCGTCTGTGTTGACCACCTTACGTTTGTGTTTTATCGTCTGTGTGTTGACCATCTTGCATCTCTATTTTATCGTCTGTGGTTGACTATTTTATCTTCTGTGTTGACCACCTTGCATCTGTGTTTCATCGTCTTTGGTTGACTATTTTATCGTCTGTGTTGAGCACCTTGCGTCTGTGATTTATCGTCTTTAGTTAACTATTTTATCGTCTATGTTGACCACCTTGCGTTTATGTTTTATCATCTGTAGTTAACTTTCTTCGTCTATATTGACCACGTATCGTCTGTCTTTCTTCACATTGTATGCCTTTTTATTTAGCTTTTTGGAATCGTCTGTTCTTTGCTTCATTTGTGTTTTGACGTTTCATCTATCTTTGGGCGCTTCATCTATCTTTCGGCATTGCATCTGTTTTTTTGGCACTTCATCTATGTTTGACTTTGCTATCGTCTGTGTTTGACCTACTATGCTTTGTGTTCCGCATCATTTATATTTGACTTCTTATTGTCTATGCTTAGGCTTTCGTCTATGTTTTGCTTCCATCTATGTTTTTCTATCGTCTATCTTTTGAATTTCGTCTGCCTTTAAGATTCCGTCTGCCTTTAGAGACTTCCTCTATCTTTTGGCATATCGTCCGTCTTTTGTTTCCGTTTGTCTTTAGTCATCGTCTATGTTTTGAATATTCATCTGCTTCTGCTTTGTCTACTTTCTACTTATAGGACCAAATTACATCAATTGCACTTTGTGGTTTAACATGAATAGTAGACTCGAAAGTCACAGTTTTGAGAGAAATCTAAAATGGCTCATTAAGTTATGGAATTGGATTCAAATGGTTTTTTAAGGTATAAACCCTATGATCAATGCTAGTTAAGTGAGTTTCGATATTTGATTGTGTTTATGATAACCTTGATGGAAAGATACCCGGGATTCTCATGAACATACATTGTACATAATTCATTCCATTTATGTGCATTAATGAACACGCGTAATTGTGCAGATTGTGATATATGTGTGCATTATTTTGTTATAAAGGAACAGTTAGAACATCAACTTCCAGACGTTGCCAACACTTCCAGGCATTAGCTTCGGGAGTAACTAGTGAGTAACCTAGATGGTCTCACTTAATTTTTGGTTGTTTAAATTCTGTTTAAATTGATTGAATGAATGTGGCTTGAATGTTGATTTCATACATGGAGGTCCGATAACTGTGATATTGGATTGAAATATTGAAGTGCTACTTTAATGTGAATCAGTTGAAATAAATGTCCATTTGATATGAAATTGTCATTTGATTCTCAAAGAATAGTTGAATGCCGGATTTAGGTCCGATGACTCTGAAATTTTGTCTGATCATTCATATAAGATTGTGACATATGAGATATTCAAAAATTGTTGCATTTCATAAAATGCATGATCAGATAAATGCATTGTAACTTGAGTTGCCATTATGAAGCGCTTCCAAGTAGAGCTATGCTCCGTGATTTTTCTAATTTGGCACGTAGAGCTGTGCTCCGTGATTCTGTTTGATTGAGCCCTATGAGCTAATATCTATATAAGTCTGTGAAAGGAACTTCAGGATGGGTCCTTTCAAGATCTCTATGGATGTATGCATGAGAGAAAAATTGAAGAGAAATCTATAGGAAACATTAAAAGTAGCGAGTTTTTTTCAATGTTAAATGACCAACAGCGACTATAAATTTGGATGTCTCAATAATCTTGCTTTAATATTACACACTAAAAAAACAACAACGTCAAAACTGATAAAAGCAATTAAAATATTCTCCTTAAAGATAAAACTTCTTATTACATGAATAACTACAAAATTTTTAAAATTTTCCTTTTAACATTGGAGTCATATTTAAAAGGAAGAAAAAGATATTTTATTTTGCAAAATTTTATGGCAAAATTGTAAATTTACAAGCATAGTTAAAGATGTAAATTTACAAGCAAGGGCATAGCTATAACTACTGAATAGTGGTAGAACTATAAATATTCGGTGATGGTAAATTATAATTTTTCATTAGTGTGGAGTTGTAAAAGTTAGTAGTGGCAAAAATGTAAATATATAGGATAACGCAATATTGTAATTATTCAAGAAAGGGTAGAACCATATTTTTATAAATCATATTATACTTTAAGTTGGGTCATATAACTCATCCTTACCCATAACCTAACCCAATGATATCTCATTATTTGATTAGCATATTTTCATAATTTTAGAGGGATTTCACTCCTCTTCTAAAAACTAAGATTTTTAGTCTTTAATTTGAACAAAAAATTTTCTAGAAAAAAGATCAAAAAAATCAAAACCTTTGACCATGGTGGAGCTTTATAAAACAAGCCATTTTGTTTGAAAGATTTTCTTAAGAACATATATTATACATGCCCTAAAATAGTTTACCCATTATTAAAAACTATTTCATAAACATATCGTAGACATTTTATGTTTAAAATTGATCTGATACCAAATGTAAAACTTTATTTTATTAGGAAATAAAGTTTAATTAACCTAAGCAAACATTAATAATAGGAACTTGAATATATAACTCTCAAAATATAAAACATGTAATACATATTTAAAGGATTTGATGAAATTTAGATGTCACTAACTCTTAAAATAAATTGATTTCTCTCCTTTGGTCTTTTCTTATTAATGGATACTTCTTGATGGATGGTTTTTGTGTCTATTAATCGTAAACCTTAATGGGTATGAAAATAATCAATTTATATCCTTTATAACTTAATTTGGTACGTCTATCACATAACTAAGTGAATAGTCAGGATTATTTAGCTACTTAATTATTAATTAGGCTTAAATTTAATTAGTTAACCTAATATTAGCTGTATTCTAACAATTGACATACGTGTCACTAAGATTTATAGACATTTTCCATCATAAGAATAAGAGGTCAAGGTTGTAGCTAAGATGAGACAAGCTTTGTTTTTGTTTAAATCTTATTTTCACTTTCCTTTTCTTTATTTTTTTGTGTATTTAACCTTAAAGTTTGGGTTGGCATTATGGTATACCATTGTTAAAACTTATAAAGCCACTGAAATCTTTATTTTTAGGTTTTTATTTATAGACCTTCTAGATTTTTTATATGCTTTCAATTTAGCTTTCCCTACTATTTCTATATTCTAGGATTATTACGGTCGTTGTTTTTTATTCTCCTATTTCTTTTTCTTTTTTATTTTCATAGTTTCTTTTTCTTTCCAATCAATAATTTATATATGGTTTAACCTTTAAACCTATATTGCTCATGTTTCTAGTTCATTTCTATTTCTCTTTCTCTATCTATATTGCTTTGTGCCAACTTAAATATGTTGAAAGGGGTTTGCAGCTTTAAGTCATTCAAGATATTTTGATTATGGCTATCTTTTGATATTTCAATTTTAGTGATCCGTTTGTTATGTTTGCATTTTCTATGGCTTGAAATGAAATTATTAATCTAAAGAAATGTGAGTAATTGAAAATCAAGTTGTCTTTCAACATTTGGTGATCTGGGTTAGTAGTTTCTTTTTTTATTTTTTTTGCTAATAATTTATGCAAGAAGAATTCTTTGTCAAGATATATCTAGACGCCACATTCTTCATCCACTTTTTTTTCGATATTATTATTACTTCTTTTTATCTTTTGCTTTTGTGAATTTCATTTTTTTGTCATGTCTTATTTAGTTAAATTGTAAAATCCTATTTGTTTTACTAGCATAAGCAATAAACTACTCATTAGTTTGTTCATATAATTCCTATCCATTCCTATGTTTTTTTTCTATGTTTTCAAGGTAAATTTTTTTTCAAAACTTTATAGTTTTTTATTTTATTTTTTTGTCTTGAGTTTTTTGGATTTTTTAGGTATAAATAGGATATTGTATAAGCCATTTTGTTGTTAGAATTATGTTAATAATGTTTTACTTAAGATAATTGTTTTCTTTAACTTGTTTATCAGGTTTAACTACCAACTTTGTTCTTTTGATTAATAATAGGAGGGTGGATAAGGACTTCTTTATTCATCATAATGTCATCAACTAATTCATAGCTTGCAAAACATAAGGAGAATTTTAAATATCCATTTTAAAAATCCAGTTTAAAGGTTTCTTTGGGTTTGGTCTTAATTTTGTAATATTTAATATTATTTATTTATTATGAAATTAGTTTTAAAACATAAATAGCAGCCCATTAGGATCCACACTTTTTTTAGTGAATTAAAGCAACCTCTTGAGCCTCATCTCAAGAGAGCTACAACCTAAGTGGAAATTTTTTAAATTAAATCAGGTAACATGCTTAGTTCAAGAGAATCATATCCAAAACTCAATTTAAAATCAACTAAAATAATACATTTTTTCTATGAACTATAAATGCTTGACTCAATCAAAACATGTTTGGGAACATAAGAATAACATTCCGTAACAGTCTCACTAATATGTGAGGTTTGGGGAGGTCTAATAATAGTAAGTAGCTTGGGAACACAAGAATAACATTCTAGTGACAGTCTTGCTAATATGTGAGGTTTGGGGAGGTCTAATAATAGTAAGTAACCTTACCCCTAATTGGTGGAGAGGTTGTTTCTGATGGGCCCATATGAAAAATAAATATATAAATATATGCATAAAATAATAAAATAAAAATAAAAAAGTCAAAGAATAATAAATAATAAAATAAATATAGAACAACATAAAGAGTAAAAATAAAAGATAAATAAGTTAGTAAACATGCAAACAAGCAAGAAGATAAGTACATAAATAAATTAAGCAAGCCAGTACAAGTAAATAATTCGATATATATGAAATTGAAACAGTAGATCTACTTTTTTTCATTTTTATATTTCTTTGGACTTAAAAAAATATGTCAATATGTATGATTAAATCTTCTTGTTCCTAATTATTGTATACGAAGAAATAATATTTCTTTCTTCCACCTTCCCCAGAAAAGTTTATTTGAAGTCATAACATAAGACATATAAGAGACATCTTCAATATTTTTCTTGGATTCAAGAACACAAGATCCATTTCAATTGATATTTAGACCTATATAATATTTATATATAATAAACAAGTATATAATAAACAAGATTTATCTATCTATTAGATCATGGCTTCATGTATGAAATATTTCCATATTGATGGATAAAATAATTGATTTATTTTGATTCTGACAATCTGTTAGATAATTGTTGAGAGGAATATCTCCGAACATATCAACAAATTTTCTTTTAGTTGTGTTATAATTACAAGGAATCTCTTGCTTAGTATTTACTTGTAATGTTGTTCCATAAATATATGAGTCTTTCGTATCTTCAGAATTAATAGATTTGTATAATAAAAGATCATATCTATAATTTTTTTAAAATTCTCTTTTTGGATCCGCTTCAACTAGTATTTTGGTTTTTCTGTTTGAGCTGTACGAGATGAAATTCTCATCTACAGTTCTCAGAGGGGAGTCCCTTTGGTTTACCTATCCCAATAAAGTCTATGATTGGTTCGAAGAACGTCTCGAGATTCAGGTGATTACAGATGATATAACTAGTAAATACGTTCCTCCTCATGTCAACATATTTTATTGTTTAGAAGGAATTATACTTACTTGTTTTTTAGTAAAAGTAGCTATGGGATTGCTATAACTTTTTACTATCGTCCGATTGTTACTGAGGCTTTTGCTTTTGTTCAATACATAATGACTGAGGTTAATTTTGTTTGGTTAATCCGATCAGTTCATTAATGGTCAACAAGTACAATGGTTCTAATGATGATTTTGCACATATTTCATGTGTATCTCACTGGTGGCTTTAAAAAACAGCGTGAATTGACTTGGTTTACAGGTGTAGTTCTTGCTGTATTGACTGCATCTTTTGGCGTAACTGGTTATCCTTTACCTTGGGACCAAATTGGTTATTGGGCAGTAAAAACTGTAACAGGGGTGCCAGAAGCTATTCCTATAATAGGATCGCCTTTGGTAGAGTTATTGCATGGAAGTGCTAGTGTCGGACAATTCACTTTGACTCGTTTTTATATTTTACACAATTTTGTATTACCTATTCTTATCGCTGTATTTATGTTAATGCACTTTTCAATGATTAAATAACTAGGAGGGAGGTACTACGTATTAAAAGTTTATACCTAAAATACTTAAAATACCTAAGAGAATGAGAATACTTACCATTAACTAAGAGAATAAGAAGGACCTCTCTATGTGAGATATTTTATCTATATCCTAGTATGCCAAAATTTTCTATTGAGGTCATGTCTTCTGTAAGTTCGAGTAGAGCCATATCATTCTTAATTACTTCCCCCTAGTTGTTTTTATGCCTTCTTTTTTTCCTTTTACACTCTCTACGTTTAATCTTCTTGCATTTTCTCACTAAAGCATCATCATCTCCTCTTAACATATTTAAACCGCTAATGCCTTGTCTTTTTTAATTTTCACTAATCTTAGCCACCTTTAATTTTTCTCTTACCATTACATTCCTAACCTTATCTCTTCTAGTAAGGTTGCACATCCAATAGAGCATCATCATCTTTATCACCATTATCTTATAACTATGCACTTGTTTGATGGGCCAACACTATTCCCTATAAAGCCTAGCCAACCTAATTGTTAGAAGATAGAATTTTCCTTTAAGCTTGAGTGATATCTTCTTATCATATAAAACTCCCAATGCACTTCTCTATTTAATCCACCCTGATCTAATACGGTAAACTATGTCTTTTTCTGTCTCTCCATTGTTTTAGATGATAGATCCTAGAATCCTAAAACACTCTTTATGCGACATAACTTGTGAATCAATCTTTACCTCCACATCAAAAGCCACCTTATCCCCTAAAAAATTACACTTTAAGTAATCAAATTTAGTCCTACTCAATTTAAAGCCCTTCATCTTTAATGTATCTCTCCAAAGTTCTAGCGTGACATTGAAACCCTCTTTTGTTTCATCCATCAAAACATTGTCATTATCAAACAACATACACCAAGGCACGTCTCCTTGGATATTTTTGGTGAGCTCATCCATCACTACTACAAACAAAAAGGGGCTTCATGGGAAGCATTGGTGTGGCCCAATATCGATAGAAGAATGCTCTATATCTCCTCCTATCATCCTTACTTTAGTCTTTACACCTTCATACATATCCCTAATAACTCGTATATAAGTTGTAAAAACTCTCTTAATTTCTAAACATCTTTACATGATTTGAAAACATGTGTATGTTATGATGTCTTTCCCTATGATATTCCATCAATCTTCTAAAGAGATGTAAAGCTTTTGTCATGGACTTTCCTGACTTAAAGCCAAATTGGTTCTCTGAGATAGGAGCATCCTTTCTCACTCTCTTCTCAATCACTTTCTCTCATAACTTTATGGTGTCATTAAGTAATTTGATGCCTCTATAGTTGTTACGACTTTGAATGTCCCATTTGTTCTGGTATAAAGGAATTAGCAGACTAAGTCTTAACTCATCCGACATTTTTTCATAATTAAAGATCACATTAAAAAGTATGCCTAGCCAAGTAAGACCTTCTTTGCCTAAGCTCTTCCATAACTCTATAAGTATCTCATCAAGCCTTACGACCTTTCCAATCTTAATCTGCCTCAAAGCTCTTTTAATTTCTTCCCTTGTAAATAGTCAGTAACAAGTAACATTATGATATCTCTTAGACATACTAAGATCACCTAAAGAGATGGTATCCTCTACATATTCATTAAAAAAGATATAATTACTTTTGTCATCTTCTGTTAATGTCATTTTTATCCATGTGGACCCTCCCTACTTCATCTTTTATACAATGAATTTGATCTGAGTCTCTAGCTTTTTGTTTCCTAGCTCTTGCCAACTTAAAAATTTCCTTTTCTCCATCTTTAGTTTCTAATTGTTGGTATAATTTCTCGTAAGCTATGCTTTTAGCCTATGAGATTATCTTCTTCGCCTCTTTCTTTGCTAGTTTTTAACTTTGTCTATCAACTACTCCCTTTACCATTATGGTGCTATTTAATAGATCTTTATATATATCCTTCTTTATCTTTTTTTTTTTTACGTCGTCATTCCACTACCAAGACTCCATCATACTACTCCTAGGTTTTAGAAACACCCTCAAGCCCTTTCGAAAGTCCAATACATATTTTTAGTTCAAATTCAATAAAATTTGATCTAAGGGTTAGAAAATTAGTAGGCCAATAATCTTGTTAGGAATAAATTTGAATTTCGTTTAGTTTGAATTTAAGTTCTTAGGCTAATTAGTTTTGTTTATTTTTAAGCAAGTGTTTTAGACCTTTAAGGAACTTAAGCTCCTTTAAACAATAAACATCTAGGATCATTTCCCTTTTCTTTAAATAATTCAGTCTAAAAAGCTTTTTTCTTAACAAGAACCATTCCATGTTTTTAATTTTATTGTAAATACCCTAATTCACCTATTTTTTTCTAAAATCTCAACCTTTTTTGTAGGATAATTTTATTCTTTTAAATAAGAGCCTCCATTTGGTTTTCCTATATCTTATCAAGCATTTCATTATTCTCATTATTACCATTTTCATATAAATCAAACTTACCAATTTTAAACCAAATTGTAAGATTTTTACATCCAAAGCTCTATAATATAGTTTATGCATTTTTAAGTATTTTTTAACTAAAAGCAAACCACACATTCCTAAACATTCACCCAAATGTTAGAGTATCCCATATTGACTAAACATGAAAATGTTAAAGGGTTTATAAGTGGTAAGGGTCAATTATCCAAATGACTAGTTTTAATCATTTTGACAATGGTTGACCCAAACCCAATTATTATTAGCGGACTCTACACTCTGCCCATATTAAAAAAGTTAATATGGTATCAGAACAAGTTTAGTCCGGATCATTAGTTTCCCAGTTTTCTGTCTGGATGTCCAGTCTCAACGGCCCAGTCCGGTTACGACTGCATTTATTTCTAGTGACAACTAGATGTTCCGTCCCAGTTGCACTTAAGGGGGAGTGTTAGAGTATCCCATATTGACTAAACATAAAAATATTAAAGGGTTTATAAATGATAAGGGCCAACTATCCAAATGACTAATTCTTGTCATTTTGATGATGGTTAACCCAAGCCTAATTATTGTTAGTGGACTATACACTCTGCCCATATTAAAAAATCTAATACCAAATATTTTATTTTACCCTAGACATTAATAGAGGTATTTTATTCTAAGCCTTAGGTAAAATTATAATTTGCTATGCATTTAACCATATGTTTTACTTTCTTTAATCAACATATATTTATTCACTTCACCCTCAAGTTTAATCTAATTTGCAAAACTTTTTCCAAACTTAGGTAAGTGCTTAGGCCCATAGATGCCTAACTTTTTTATTTTACAATTCAACCTACAAACTCCCTGTTTTGGTTAAGACATTTTATAGTTATTTTTCCTTTATATTTTTCTCTATTTTCTCTTAATAAGGTAAGGCAGCAACATCATTAAATATAATGTTGATATTTGGTCATATATATAGTTAAAGCGTCTAAAAAGTCAGTTATAATAACTATATAGATTGATAAGTATAAGCAAAGTAGAATTGATACATTTATTTATCTAAATTGCCAAAACATATCAATATAAGTATATAGACATAAATATATGACCATGATAGTGAATATTGTAACAAAGATGGTGATTCTAGGAAGTCGTTAGGCTATTAAGTGATTGCATGCTATAGGTGATAAGATGAAGTACATGAGTGTTAATGGAGTTTGGGAATTTATTGTACTTCCTAAAGGTTGCAAGCCTATGGGTTCTAAATGGTATTTAAGGTTAAGAAATATTCTTAAGATAAGATTGATAGGTTTAAGGCAAGATTAGGGGTTAAAAAATTGATACAATGAGAATGAATAGATTATAATAAGACTTTTTCATATATTTTAACCAAAGATTCATTTATAGTCAATATGGTTTTCATTGCTCACTATAACCAAAAGTTACATCAAATGGATATGAAGACTACCTTTCCAAATGGTAATGTAGACAAGGAGTTTTATATGATTCAACCTACAAGATTTGTAAAGAGTGACAAGGAGCATTTAATGTGTAGATTGAAAAAAAATCAATTTATAGTCTAAAGTAGGCATTTCAATAATAATGTTTGAAACTGATCAAGTGATCTCTTACATGGGTTTCATGGAGAATAAGATTAATCAATCAATGCATTTATGTTAAGGTCAATGAGAGCAAATTCATATTTCTTATATTATATGTTGATGAAATTTTGCTAGCTATTAGGGATTCAGGTTATTGTATAAGGATAAAATCATGTTATATAAGAATTTTGACACAAAAAGTATTAAAGAAGCTTTTTTTATTTTAAAACTTGAGATCCATCATAATAGAGCTTGTCGGTTGCTAGGATTCACACAAGATCATATATAGAAGAAGTTTTAAAGAAATTTGACATATATGATTATAAACCTAAAGAGGTGTGTGTAATATCTGGTTTTCAAAACTTACTGAGGGTTAGAATGTTACATTTTTTAGTCATATCATATTAGAATTTATGAGGTGCATCTTATTCATATGCATAACATGAGCATATATACACATAAATATTGATTTAGAAAACATTGCAAAGATAGTATATGTACTCAATTGACATATTTTGAGGTGTGAAAGGTTTTAAATGATTATGATATAATTGCTTATTTTTTATGTCTTAAATTGATGGATTATGATTAGTAATTTGGAGTTAATTGTTACAATTGGAAAAGTGATGAATTAAAATGTACATTTAGTCTAGGAAAAATTTAAAGTGGTAAGACAAGTTGACATATAGAAAATTAAGAGGACTAAACCTATAAAATAAGTGACATTGGCATAGAAAATTAAGTGACTAATGGAAGTAGTGACTCAGTGACAAATTGCCTAGGATTTTGATGACATTGGGAAGCCACATAAGAGGACATATAGCTTATCTCTTTGGATGACATGTTTCCTTTTAAAACAAGGACACCTTACACCAAAAGACTTAAGAAAATGCAAAGTCACTCATCTTTCTTGAAGTTTTTGCTATATGCTTTCTTCTCCTTTCCACTCACCACTGAAACACCCACACCCTCACATCTTTTTTTTTTTGTCTACATTTGTGTTCAATAACCACACCAAAATCGATACTTTTCCCTTCATAAAGATAGTTATAGAACCAGATCATTGTTGTACTTGATTCTATCTTTTGATCTTTGCTGAAAACCATTATACTACCACCTTGTTCTTAGAATTATGATTGCTTGCATAGAAGGCTAGGCTAGGTTAGCTGATAATTGAGGTGGCAATTAAGCTGATCAAGTAAGTGAAAGACTGATCTCTTTTGATATATGTTAATAGAACTTAATGATGACTGAATTGGAGATGGATTGATTATGATATTGAAGTGAATGAGTGCTTAAAAATGATGCATGAATGATAGTTTCTATTCTATTTTTGCATGCATGAAAGAAAATAGTTTATAAGCAGCCAAATGAATGATTTTGAGTTAGAATTGGAGATGAATTTGATGAGGAATTTAAGTATAATTAAGTTATACTTAAGGTATAATTAATGGACTGTTATGAAGTTATTTTAAATTTGGTATGAAGGTGTTTGAATCTAGAAATTGAGGTAAATTGTATAGCACACTTCGGGGCACTCATCCTATGATCGTGGGAAGGTCTCCTATGATCGTGGTCAAAGCTTTGAAATGATAATTTCGGTTTGTGAATTTGTTAAACCAAATGAGAATAAGTCACTCTACATTAGTGTATTTGGACTTGATTAAAGCTTTAAATGAACCCAAATTTTTGCTTGATTAATTAGTTAAGGGTTCAATAAGTTTAGGTTGTTAACTGATGTCGTTACTTAACAAATGGATTGTCTTGATATCAATGTATTTAAATCTGGAAATTTTAAGTTGTTAAAGGAATAAAGGTGTTCTTATGAATGCAAATATAATCTAAATGATATGAGTAAGGCATGTTAGGTATGAATGAATGAGAATTGGGAAATTGTGTGAATGTATATTGCTAGAAAAGGTTGATGAATGTATGATTGATGAATTTAGGGTAATCAATCTTACTTAAGGTATAAACATGAATGCAAAGTGGCAATATAAAAGCTATAATAATTAAATGGTCAAGACTTGTAAATAAGAATACATACCCAGAAAGGTCAATTAAGCATGCATTGAACATGACACATATACATGTGCATGATTGTATATGCATATGATTGAACAAATTAGTGATTGTGAACTATATGTGTATTGCTTGACTATAGACGCACAAGTTGATCGCTAACACCCGGACATTGTCGGATCATCACGGCAATAGCTTTTCTAGAGCATATTGTGAGTTAAACTAGATATGTGGAATGTATGAACAATTGAATGGTGAATACCAGACGTAGATCTGAAGAATTTGACATATGACATGAGCATATTGAATGACAAGTATTGAAAGCATAGTATTTGAATTGATTCATCTCATTATATTGAAATGCATGATTAGATAAAGGAGTTGTAACCAGAGTAGCCAATGTGTGAAAAAGAACTTTAAGCTCAGGATTATGCACAGAGAGCCACAGGCACAGATAACAATGAACATAGTATCCATAATGGATACAGGACAATATATAAAATGAGCTTAGTATCTACAACAAATATGGGACAGTAAATGTTGATAGGCAGTCGATCATAATAAAACAAAATAAGAAAGAAATCATATGTGCATTTGTATATACAATTATACATGTATCATATGAATGATTGTGATGATTTATTGAATTGTTCTAAAATAGTGATACGCAATGTTGGTATACAGTACTTGTTGAAATATAAAAAAAAAAATGTGATGTGGTATTCAATACTATATTTGGTAATATACTTGTTGAATTGAGTTATGTAATTTATTTTGAGGTTCTGACTCAATAATGGTTCACTCACTGAGTTGCAAACTCATCAAAATTGCAAATGTTGATTTTCAAGTTCAAAGAAGTGCTGGCAACTGAGGTTATATATTAGAAGTCTAGTACTTGCATTATGGGGAAAAGAATGGCTCAAAGGTCTAGTCAGTTGATATCTCAGGAGTCTAGTTCAGAATGTTTTCAGTTAGTGTCCCATTTCATGTTGAACATTTTGTATGGAGTATTGAACTCTAAAATGTTATGCAATGTATATACATGGATTATGAATAGTAATGATACAATGTAAGTTTGACGTTTGTAAATGAAATGGGAAGAATTGATCATTTGAAATGCTTGTGATATATGTGATGCCCTTTAGTTAATGTGATTGTTCTAATGTACCATTTTCGTAGGTATATTCTTGACTATCTGTGGATATTTTCAGGCATATGCACTATGAGAGTGGTATGTTATAGCGTGTATGCTCAAAGGTGATAGGTTAACTAAGAAACAATATCCAAGAAATGACATTGAGACCATGAGAAATGTAGGATAATCTACCATTATGGGTAGTTTGATATAAGTTCAAGTTTTTACAAGTATTGATATTGCTTACGCTATGAGCATTCAGATTGATGATATGATTGTTGAGTTATAGTTTAGAAGGTTTTAGATGCTCGTAAATAATAAAAGATTACATCATAATTTATAAGAGCATTGATAACCTTGACCTAATTAATTATATAAACTAAAATTATAATGGTTGTCTCGGTGGTCTTAAATTGAATTCTAAATATATTTTCATGTTTGCTAAATGTGCAATCTTTTGGAATAGTGTGAAGCATACAATTACAATATCACCAACATACATGTAAAGTTTATAACTTGTTTATTGTAGTGATATAAGCTATTTGTTTGGAAAACTTTATTTTAGAACTTATGGTAGTTAATAACGTTTCTTCACCATTAATTATATATTATCATATTAGTGGAATTGTTTTCTATTCTGAAAACAATAAGAACTCTAACATATTGAAACATGTGGAGAGCAAGTATCTAATTATTAAAGACCATGTTAAAAATAATGATATTGTGATTGAGCACCCGAACTTAAAAGCTATACTAACTAAACCATTAACAAAAGGATTAAGAATTGTGATTTTTTCAAAGACATGTACATGATATAAGTGTGTTAGAATACTTCTAATGTTTTAAGTTGGTTGGAATATTTAATTCTTTATTTTATTTATAAAATTATATGAATTTTTTATATTTGAATAAAATGACTTGATATTTGAGTGTATTGTATGAGAAAAGCTAACATTTTAATTTGCAAGTTTAAGAAAAATTATCAAAATTACTTGGCATTATATTTTTTTAGTACTACAATAGTTAAACTCTCATTTTATATCAAATATAACTTGGCATTAATCTTTATTAGTGACCACCGATAATTTAGGTGATGTGACTTAATAAGTGGACTATTAATTAACTTATGAGACACAAGAATTTAACCAAGAAAACCTAAATTATTAAGGGGTCATTTGATTCCGCTTCTATTTTTCTATTATGATTTTCACTTTTTATTTTTGATTAAATTTTCATTTCTCTTTTAAATAAGAATAAAAAACTTATTTGGTTGTTAATATCAATGTAGTTAAATTTTTATCACTAATAATAATTACATATTAGGTCAAACTTAAATATTAATTAAATAAATTTATTTTAATATCTTATATAATATTTATTAACAAATTGCTAATAAATTATTTTATTTATTAAAATAAATATTTTAAAATAATATTTATTTATAAATAATATTTATTTTAATAATTAAATTATAATTTATTTTAGTTTATATATTTTGAAGATATTTTAAATTTAAATATATTTATTAATAATTATTTGAATTTAATTTAATCTCAAATTTAATTAAAATTAAATTATTCATGATTCTTATTAGTAATTAATTTTAATTAATTACATATATGATATGAATTTAAAATATTCATAATTCTTATTAAAATTTAATATATTAAATAATTAAATAATATATTTAGTTGATGGTAAATCATAATATTATAAAAAACAAAAACTATTTTTTATGATTTTCGTAACTTTTGAAAACTAAAAGAAACTAAAAATTCAAACAAACATGTTATTTGAATTTTAAAATAATAATTAAAATAAAAATAAATTAGAAACAAAAGGCCATAAGTTAAGATTCATGTTTCTAAAGTTCATCAGAAATGCCCAACCTATTAACTTTACTGATTAAACTTTAGGGTTTTTATTTTTATGGTATTAATCGATTTCTCTTAGGTCTGGGATTTTTGTTAACTTTAATGAGTGAGTTTGATCTTTAAGGTGGTTTGAAATATGAAGCATTTGAGATAATTGATGTATGGGTGGTTTCGAGGAGAGAGCAACGGGTTCAGATCCTAGGTCTGTGGCTTTGAGGTTCTATTTGGTGGTGTATGAATTTGTCCTTTAATAAATGCAACCTCAACAAATCTCTTAGGCCCTTTTTGATTGAGAGATAAGTAACGGAATGGAATTTCCATCGTTTGGCTGAAGGTTTCATAATAGTATGAAGCAGAATGGGGTGAAAGCAGAGGGTTTCATGTTATGTTCCATTTTATCCTAAGCAGTGAAAATAAGAAACCTCCGATTCAAGGAGTTTAGGATGGAACGTAAACTAATAAATACAAACTACCTAATATACCCTCAATAATTTTTCTTAATACCAATTATTTCTTCTAGCCCTAACCCCACATTTTCATTTCTCCCTCTCTCCTTATCTCCGACTCTCCTCTCCGGTGACTCTCCTTCACATGTTGCTGTCACCAGCCACCACAAACTCAGCACTACCCCGCCAATGTCTCTTCCTCACAGCTCACAGCACACCCCCATCATCTCTTCCTCTATGCCTCACTCTCTAGCTTTACAGTTTGCTCATCTGCTCTCATGAGAGAAAAATAAAACAATTATAGTATAACAACTGACAAGGGAAGGTACATATGAGATAGGCATTTATTAAATAATTAATAATAATATTTTATATAATTAATAATAAAATAATAAAACTTTTATTAAAGTTAAAAGTTTTATTATTTTAGAATGGAAAATATGTAAAAAATTATTTGTCACGGTTGTGACTTGAATAAGTCACGATTGTGACTTTTTAAATAGACATGATTTATGTTTTAAAATTATAGTGTTAAATCTCTTGCAACAACCATTTTAATATCAAAGGTAAAATAGTCATTTATTATACATTACATTCCATTATATCCATCTTTTAAACAACATTTCACTACATTACATTATAAACCATTTCATCCCTCCCAAACAACTTCTCACTATAATACATTTCATTTCATTATAAACCGTTCCGTTTTATTCTATTCCATTCCATTCCATTCTATTAATTAACATCCAACCAAATAGGCCCTTAAGGATCATATTTTGAAGAAGATTATTCTTAAATCTATCTCTCATCCATCCCACAGTTGTAACTTTACAATAACACCCCTGGAAAAGTAACCATTAAAATTCAAAATAACTAACGAATAAAAAAGGAAAAAAAAACCTTAGTGGAGTGGATCATCATATATTAGTTTTATTTTTTTTCTTTTGAGGAATCAATATTAAGGGACAAGATGAGAAGGAAAGAAGAGAGAAGGAAAACAATTTTGAGAGATGATGGTGAGAAGAATACGGTGATTATGGCGAAGTAGTTTTTTTAAATTAAAAAAATTGTGATTATAGTTGAAACTAAAACATCCTTATAATGAGTTCAAGGCTTTAAGCCTACAATCATATTGCAATATGATCAAAGAACAAAACTCCCTAAGGAAGATAGTATGACTATCTGCATAAGAGACAACAACATAAAGCAATTATAGGCACTACTAAAGTTTTATCTCATAGGAAAGCTCATTCATTATTTCTAGTATTTGGGATTTTGCTTTCTCTTCTTAGCAGATTTCCTTTTTACAGATTTGGGTTACACTCAAAAATCGCTAAGTATGTCAGGCATATGGACAGTAGTTATATCACTATCCTCTGTTTGTTCAATATCCCTTGTCCTCTGACTCTCAATTTGCCTAACAATTACACCTGGGGTCAGCATGTTGGCCCAATCCATCTGACAATGCTCCAAATATTGGGAGGTAAAGCCATTCACACTTTTGTATAGATTCTCCACATCGTCTACACTGGAATTGTCAAGAGTTGTCTGACTTTGAGAAATATGTGTGACAACTTGCTCAGTCCTCAAACCAACTAGTTGATTACTATTGTCTTCTTCACTAGTAACTACATCTACAGTACCATTAAGCACACTCGTAACATCACTAGTAGGTCCATCCTCTGTAAGAAGGCTATCTGTCAGATGTCCCAACATGTAATAACTCTATTATTGTCTCCACATTTGTATCAAGCATGCTTGTTTTTGCCAAAGGATCACATTCTGTTTCTGGTGTCATGGCCTTTACAGTTTCCAATTCGTCATTACTGTCAGTCAGCTAATTAGAAATTTGGCTCTTCCCCAATGGAGTTCTCCTATCGGTATCTACAACACAGACCATAGGTGTCTCTGCAACAACATCAGCAAGTTGAGCAATAGTCACAATAGTACTCTGTTTTAGAAGATTCTGTGTTGGTATCTTTGGAGAAATCTCCAATTGAAAGGTCCTCCCAGTTGGTTGCCCCTGATTGTTGATGTTTGGTTTCCAAGGGAAAGACAAGTGTATAATCTTCATAACCATTGCACCCTTATCTCCCACACTCATCACCGAAAGAGTATCCGAAAGAATCATCGACTTAGGAGGTATCTCAATACACACTTTTGCATAGCCTAGCCTCTCTATGTGTAGTGTTTGAGAATCTAAGTTTTGAGGTTTACCTAAGGAGCTCACCACATATCTCAACCCTTGGAGCGTCTATAGTTCTATAGGCAGGTTATAGAAGTGGACCCACAGTGTAAATTTGTCTATCAAACCTTTATCTGTGTCCATGCCCAGACTCCATTATCGCAAGAGTAAAGGTTGATCTCCAATGTGCCATGGGCTTTGTTTGGTGATTTCCTACACATCAACATCCTTGCCAAATTTAAAACGAAAGGACTCATCCTCACGTAGCAAGACCTTCTCCAGTCCCTTGGAACTCGGCCTGGCTTAAGCCCAAGTATTCATCACTAGGAATGCTAGCCTCTTGCTCCGAAAAAAAAACCAATAGAGTTGAGGATCATATTTAAATGCCTGCATCAAGAATTTCCTTTGGGGGCCATATTAAGTCATCCGTCAATTCCTATTGGAAATGTGTCATAGCAACTTTGGGTAACTGAGGTATTAGTTTTCGCATCCAAGCTCCATCGGGTTTTGCATTTGTTGTCACCACCTTGGGTAGTTTTCTCTGGATAGCATCGGGAAGGCTTGCTTCAATCCCGAAGGCTCTTTAACTTCCATCTGAATGTCCCTCAGCCCAATCGCGGTCTGGCCAACAGGAGGAGCAAACCCGAGAACATCAACGCCAGCAACATCAAAACCAAATTCCTCCACCGCTTGAGGAGGCGGCCCACCATCATCAGTCGAAACTATGGAGCTTCCATGGATCTTAGCTCCATCTCGCTAAAGTCAGGTCTCCACTGGTTTGGGTTGTCTGCGGTAAATCTATCGAAGATCTGGATTTAGATTGAAAGCGTCACCTTCCTGCATCAATTCTATCCCTCAGATCTAAAACCTCACCACAGATCTAGAACACTCACAGTTGCCTCACACCCATAGTCCCTCCTTGCACCGCTTCTCTTGCATTGCTGCTCTCTCACAGATGTCTCACCTCGTGCTCGCACTGCAGTCGAAGTCGTCTCGCCTCTCATGCACCTCGCCTCACAGTCACCTTGCCTCGTAGTCACCTCACAATCACCTTGAGGTTTTGTTGTAGTCGCCTCGCAATCTATGGCGAAGTAGTTTGATTGAGAGAACAAAGACAATTGGTCATGGCAGAGGCCAACGTAATGGCTTATGGAGGTTGCGGGTGGAATCACCAATAAGAAAGAGGAGAAGGATAATAATACAAAGGGGATCTAAAAAGTGACGAAAGATGTAGTTGTGGCATTGGAGATGGGTGTTTTCTCATAGATTCTTGTGTTTAATATTTTCTTTTGTTTTGTTAAGGTAATGTGTCCTAGAAATTAATTAAATAATCTCCGAACCCCGTAACATAAGTTAATTTCATTAATAGAGGATAACATTGGACTATATTTGATATCAAGTGAGTTTATACATTAAAATATTTAAAATAAAAATACTAATTAATTTTAGTATTTTTAAAATTATGGATTAAAAATCAATTGTTCATTATGGCATTATGCTTATGTTAGTATTTATAATATTTTAAATTTGATAACTGGTATTATTAGACTGGATTTGGGCTTATGGTTGAAATGTATTGGAATTGTTGTGATTATATCAATTTATAGTGATTGAAATTAATATTCATCAAATTAGAAAAATGTTAGAGTAATTTCAAATTTTCGGAGTTTCTATTAATTATTTTGAGTTCAAGATTGATATAATAAAGCTATATAAACTAGCATTAACCTTTGTTCATGTGATTTGAATTATGTTTAAGTTCATAAATACTTTATTTTTATAGATATAAATAAATAGTTAATGTAGGCATTAAAAACTTATATGAATATCCTTACCGGATAGTAGCTAATATAAATAACTATTATACGTCTTCTTCTTCTTTCTTTCCCCCTCAAAACACCTTTCCATAAATCCTATGAGCAGATACTTGTGATTGTATAAATAATAGGTTGACCCCATGATTACAGGTACGCGATTTTTTTTATCACATGATACTCATGTATTATGTGATTTATAAATTTAATCCTCACATAAGTGACATTTCAAAAATTTAGGATGATATTATTGTTATTTTAAAAATATTAAAATGCAACGTAATATTTTAAATAATGACAAGAACATATTATTTAAAATTTTAAAAACATTAAGATGAAATTTAGACCTTCAACATTAACTTTGACAACATTAGAAATGGAATTCTAAATTAAAATCGAAAATGACAATTCTAAGAACAAATTATCAGTTAGTAAAAATTAAGTAAAACTATATGTTTTAATCCAAAATTTTAGAGTATGAATAATGAATTTCTACTGCAAACAATTCAAGTTTAATAATTAATTAATAGAAATTTTTTGTTAATTTCACTTTTGATTTCTGAATTTAAATTTACATCAATCTCTGAAGTCAAGATGCCAATATGATGAAGTATGGACATAACTCTGTGTTAGTTACGTCGCTTTTTCTGAAACGCCCGTTTGACAACAATGTCAGGCGCTTAACTTAGTTATGTCGCTTTTTCTGAATCACGTGTGTTTGACAAGAATGTCTGCTTCGCCGACTTTTGTTCCCAATACGTGGCGAGAGCTTTATTTGATGCATGTAGACTATGGACTTTTAGAATAGTAGTAATCATATTTCGGGATGACAATTTTAGTTTGATGCGTCCGATCCGGCTCAATCTGGTTTGTGTTTTGACTCGAGTTTAGAGGGTCACCAACGGGCTACGGGCTGATCATGATAGCTCGGCTCGACCCGTGACCTGATTATTTTTCTAGAAATAACATCGTTTTATTTAAAATGATTTCGTTTTGTTTCTTTTTTATTTAAAAAATTCATAGACGGGCCGGATCGGCCTAGCTCGCCTGTGACCCAACGGGCCATAGGGAGGGCCACGGGCCGGTCAGCCCGCCCATAAGCCGGGCATTGACATCTCTAACCATATCATGGTCAATATTCAATTAAATCTCATACAAATTCGAAACCTAGTAGAATCTGATAATACATAATTTTATTCTTACTTAATAAAGATATTTTCAATAGACCTACATACAAATGTGACATAAAAGTATTATAAAAAAAGTTGAAAAAATAAAACTATAATTCTCAATTAGGTGATTCAAGTTTAGAAAACATAGTTATTCAAATATTCAAAAAATAGTTGATATGTTGCAAAGTTATGACCACCATTTCTCGAGTTACGCATGTCATCCTTACACATGAGTCGTGTTAATCTACTATGTATCATTCAAATATTTTCAAATGTTCTCGAAGGTGCAACCAGCAGTTGTTGCATCCTGATAATTAAAGATTAGTTTGCCATTTTAAGCTTGCGACGTGGTTTTATTTAAGTTACTTAGACAAACGATGAACCACTACATCGTTTTATTAAAAACTAAATCAAACACGCAGCTTTACTATTAAGATGTGTCTCAACTCGAGTAATAATTCATCTGTAGCATCTAAAAAACACATGTACCTAGGCATTTAATATAGACGACTCTGATCTGACATGACCAACTTCTAAAGAACTCAGCATACGAAGCTGAGACCAAGCTTTCTGTCGATAGCGAGTAGCCTAGTATTACTTATAACAAGTTCTGCTTGGATTCTTTAAAGCCATGCATGATCATATCGTAAAAATACAATCTTTACCCAAAAAACAAAAAATGTGTATCACAAGAAACTCACAACAATCCACTACAATCTTTACCAAAAAATTATGAAATAGTATGTATGTTAAAATTTTTATCTTAATAAAATGTCAAGCCTTTTGTCTCTAGTAACGTAGAATAGAACAGTGAAAAAAAAAAGGAACAGAAAAGAACAATCTGCAGTCAGAGTTAGACTGAGCACGGTTTCAAGCTTTGGACGCTTCCTGATTCTTTGTAACTGTTTTTTGTTGATTAGGATTATATCGCCGTTTACATCCCCTTCCATCTCGAATAAGTGTAGCGACCGAGCATCCACCCCTTCTCCAACACGGGCAAAGAATAAGCAAGGTCACAGTGTGGTGGACGTCAAAGATTTGAGAGACGAGGCCAGACAACAAATCCATCGCATTCTTGGTTTTTCTTATTTGTATAATTTCAATTCAAACGTTGATTCAAGGTGCTCATAACCTTTTTTTAATCTGATTCAAGGGTCGCATTCTAGAAATTTTCCGACTTTTGAATTGATTTCTCTGTTTTCGAGCGTGTTTGACTATTTCCTTCTCTTCTCTGCCTTGCGCCAATAAATATGTGTTTACCTACCTAACCTGATTATACGACTCTCCTCCTATCTTAAGATTCAAGCTTCTTTTCTTCTTCTTTTGTTTTTTTTTTCCTCTTCTCCATTGGTTTTCATCTTTCAGAAGAATTCATTTGTTTCGAAGTTTAAATTAATATGTCTGGTTCTCTGACTGAAGACCAAATTGCAGAGTTCCATGAGGCCTTCTGTTTGATTGACATGGACTCGGATGGTATGTCTCTCTTCTGCGTATATGGTCTTCACCTCCGTTATTGAGAGCGTCTGGTTAATGAACTTCCCGTTGATTTGTAGCTTCAGTTGGCTTGTTGTCAAAATATCGAGAAAGACTACCAAAGTTTCATCGCAGAATAGCTCTTTTCAAAGTTTCAATTAAGTATCCAAGATTAACGGGAATAGCTTCGCGTTTAGCAAGGCTTAGAAAATCAACCTCCTGAACTTTCACTGAACACCCACATTTACCAGTATGACTGTAGGAAAAATAGAAGTCAAATGATAAGAAGAGAGAACCATAAAACCATGACTGCCTATGCTACTGTTTATTGTTAGTGTTCTTGTATCTAATGACGAAGTTGTTTGGAACACATGTAGGGCTCGTTACAGTGGAAGAACTAGCAACAGTAATGCAATCATTGGATGGACACCCCATAAAGGAAGAAATTAGAGACAAGATGAGTAAAGTTGCTGCTGACGGGAACGGGACATTAGACTTCGAAGAGTTTTTGAACATCGTGGGAAGGAAATTGAAGGTAAAAATAAGTGCTTGTTATTTTGTTCAAGGCAATGCTATTGCTGCTACTCATCCCCTGTTTTACTCCAGGATCACGACTGAAAGAACACTCAATTCTTTTTGCAGGAAAATGTTACCGAGGAGCTAAAAGAAGCCTTCAAAGTATTTGACAGAAACCAAGATGGATTTATATCGGTCAATGAGGTAAATGTTGATAGCTTCAAAAGAGAGAAAAGTTTGGTGTCCTGGGAACGGTCAAACTAGGTGTATGATGTCTCTTATTTCTGACAACTATCAAATTACTGTCTGTTTGCAGTTAAGACAAGTAATGATAGATCTGGGAGAGAGATTGACGGATGAAGAGGCGGAGCAGATGATCAGAGAGGCTGATTTAGATGGCGATGGTCTAGTTAGTTATGAAGAATTTGCAAGGATGATGATGGCGTGCTGATTCCTCACATAAGTCTTCCTTTCGATGTTTCCTTGCCCTGAATCGAGTTGCAGTGTGCCTGTAAATTATAATAGGGATCATGGGATTGGAAGCCAAGTCCAGGACTTTGGTGACAGGGCCCAAACTAGAAGGAAGATAAAGTTGTAGGATAACATTTCTTTTATCAACTTGAATGGGACAATTATAAATAAATGCGTTATGACATATATTCAAATGCAATTGATTATGTAGTTAAAGGTTGCCTTTCCCTTCCAAGTTTGTTTTATAAATTGGTAGAAGTAAATCCAAGATAAAAGGAGAACTTTGAAACGATACGGACTCTATGCTTAGTTTTAGGTTGAGGTTATCCAAATAGAAAGGAGTAAATGAAGTCACTTATCAGAATGATTTTGCTTCTGGCTTCTGGCTTCAGGCAATTAATAACAATTTTGTTTTCGGTTACTTAAATTTCCCCATTCGCACAATTTACCAATAACTTTACTAGTTCATTTATTCAAAAGCAAGAGAATCCAAGATTAAGATATATATTTTTACATGTAGAGAGACTATTCTCAGTCAGAAGGTCAAAGCACTTGAGAGGTGTCTTTCTTCTTTATTGGTTAGATAAGAAATGCTACTGAATGTGAAAGTATAATTGACTTATGGCAACATTGCTGGCACTTCTAAAGAGAGAATGTAAAACCAGCTGAAAGAGTTTTTGTGGGTGGGGCTAGAAAACTGGAGCATTACCAGCAATCTTGCCGTAAGTCAACCTCTTACTTATTGGCAGTATAGAAACTTTGGATATAATTCCCATCGCCAAAGCTAACAATTTGACTTCACTCAAACTCACCTCAACATTTGGGTATTATGATTAATTTCTGAATCAATAAACCCTTTTCCAACTACATCATCATTCACCATTGAATTCGCCCAAGTTTGAACAATTGTATCAGTATTACATCGATTAATTAAAAAGCTTGACGAGAATGTTAGAAGCGAGGACATGAAGGATGTGAACGTTTGAGTCGAGGTAAGAAAGCCTCGCTACCTAAAAATTGTCAACTTCCGTGTGCTTAGTAATGATTTTTTCCTCATATTCTCTGCTTCCTTTAAAGAGCCACAATGCTTAGTAAGAACCAAGACGGGGTCTTCGATTCACATTTCATTTGCCGTGCTCAAAATTCCTTGTTGTCTCAGTCGATAAATAATGTTGACGATAGCATGAGAATTTCATCCCATCGAAACATATGTTTGAAAATCTACACCTTTTGTATCATTTTTGTCAAGAAAAAGAAAGTGTTTGACCATGACAAAACCATAGTACACAGCTTGAAAAGACTTTGCCGTGTAGACTGAAAGAGAAAAGTTAAAAGCAGTAAGGTTGCTATCTCCTTTTCTGTTTCTTCACAACGATTGTTCACATTTGCCTGGTCAAGGAGATATCTTATGCTGGAAGTAAACTTGCATTCTCAATTCAATTCTTAGGTCAAAGACAAGAGAAGAAACTAATAAGGAGTGCCGTACAGGGTACTTACTTCCCTCGTCTAAATGCATCATACACCAAAATGCACAATTCAGAACTCTTTAAGATGACCTGGAACATTGGTGTTGGACATTAGGGAGGCCGAGCTAACAAAAGAGTTACTATTAAAGTGAACTTTATGGGAAATTTTAATTTTGTTTAAATAAATTTAAACAAAGTTTCATTACAATGGATTCCTTTGCTTGGCCCCTAGTCGATAGACTTAGATATGTTAATAGGTCAGGCCGGGTTTAAATTACTCCTTGCTTAGCATGACCCAACTTAAGTTGGCCCCTAATTTGATAGTTTTTAGAAACTATCAAAAACAACAATATTTTTTAAGTAATGATCGGGGTCATGGGTCAACTCGTGGCTCAACTGACCTTGACTCGTGGCCCGATTAACCTAGGTCGACTATAATCAACCCGTAACCTGATCAATTCTAACCAAAACATCTCTAAATAGACAGAAAATACATCAGGAATTTACTTTGAGACCATGTCACAACTTTGTTTCACCACTTCATGGAGTCACAAAATTGGGCATACAGGCCTGTCATTTTCATTGGGTCCAGTAATCGTCCAATGCTTGTCAGTTTCTTTTATTAAAGATAAAGCTGGTTATTTATGGGCTGAGAAATCCTGTGGTGGCCCGTTTTAGATGTGGCCCAACCTCATATACCTCAGGACAATCACAAGAAAACCATCAATATTCAATCCAACTTACGTGTTAATAACAGCAACAGGACGTTGAGATTTTTGAAAGTATAGTTATAATTTGGTGTAAAGACTTAAAACAAGACCTTAAACTTTATCTATGTTTTTAGTAGAGTTTTAACTGTTTTATTGCACAAAACCTAGCACTTGTTTGCATGCGCAAATCTATAGGATTCACATATGACCATCCAAAATTTTTAGGGTAATTATATCACAATAAATATGTATATATACAACTCTATAAGATTAAGATTTCCTTTTTTCAATTATAACCGGCTATCACCTCACAATTTGATAATATACCCTTTAACATATTTTATTTATATAATAATTCAATAAAATTAAATTATGTTACTAAGATGGTGTCATATAGAATATGCATATACATGTTGACAAGTCATGATTTATAACATTACTAAAGAAATAATAGGATATTTTTATTTAAAATATTATTTTATCATAGTCACTATCTTCTAATGGCCTCAACTTTGTTAGCAGTAATTTCTAATAATTTTTGTAGTAGTAAGGTACTGTTTGTACCAATTGGCATACATGTCAATTAACTAAGTCTTTTGAGATGGTAATTCTTGGTCTGCAATTTCTGCACATTGAACATATCAATTTCCCTGATTAACTGCAGAAGATCCGTTTTTCTAAACTTTGAATGCATACATATTAAAAATTTAAGAAAAAAATCGAAGATATGGATATGTCAGTCCAATCCAACCAAGCGTTAGCAATTGTTGTCCACGATCGAGGGGACCAAGTTTCGTCTTCTTCTAAAATGAATGCTGGGGCCAATTTGATAATGGTCACAAATACTATACTAAATATAGTTACTATCGTCGAGGTTAACTGGCTTATGTGTTTAAAGCACAATTGGTGCGGAGAAATAGTGGAAAGAGTTTTTGATATACATCACGTCTTGATGAGACTTGCTTCACTTCCGAAAAAAGTGGAAGAAAGAAAAGACAAGGGCGAACAGAATGGAATCAAACAAAGGGAAGGAACATAAAGAATCCAACAAAAGACATGTCACAGATTTAGCAACCTTGATCTGTAAACCACTATTTCTAGGAAGACAAGTCATGCATGTGTGCATTTTAATTTTGTAGCATTATTCAACTTCCGGGAAGCAGGTTGTATTCTTTGTTATGTTCGTAAGCATTCCTATAAATAAATAAAGATATCCTAATCCTTAAGAATACGTTATACAAAGACAGGTAGAGGTTAGATAGAATGAAACTCTTTTCACTTTTCTTTTTCCACTCCTTTTGGCTATTTAATTGCAACTTTTCCTCTTTCAGCTAGCTTATGCAAAGACTACCATGTTAAATTAAGATTAAATTTAGAGCCAACAAAAAGTGGAATATGTATGGAGGATAAGGAAAATCTCGAAAGAACCAACAACGTTAAGGCACGAGAAATTTTGCCTCTAAAAAAACCTTCCGACCTGCTCAGATTCCTCACCGTTTCATATGTTGGCCCAGCCGATGTGCATCGAGCTCAATTATAACTTCGACTTGTATTGCCATACTGACATGGAAATACGGATACTACGTAGCAAAGCTTTGGGGGAAGCAAACAATGTAAAGGACAAACAAGAAAAGTTAAAATGATTTTTATATTAAGGAGGTCTACCGTCTTTAGAAAGCAATTAAGAAAATACGTATACCAGTACATGATGATCAACACTTCTGTATATGGGCAATAATTAATGTGGCCAGTTAGCGATTAAGATAAATAGTAAGAAGGGTTATAAAAAGGCTTGATTACCAAAACAGGGATTGAGAATCGAGATCATCAGCACGTATTAGTCCACAAGGAAAGGCTTATCCAAAGTAATAAAATAGAAATAACTCACTTGGTCCGTTTCATTCACCAGCTTAGTCAAGCACTACAACGTAATAAACAGAGATAAAATTTCTCATTATACATTAGGGATTCATAAAGAAAATTAAGAAAGAAGCACCACCCTTTTATTTTTGAAGACTGAAGACCATCGTCAAAAAGCATTCTGTTAAGTAGAGCTGAAATAATGAGAAGTAGGGCTCTTTCGTGAAGCCATCAACAGGTGAAACTACCACATGATCTGATCTCTTCCCTTAAAGGAGGAAAGTTTAGATCATGCTGGCAGCTTCAACTGCTACTGGTGCACGATCCACACAGGACTTATAATCCAGAGAGACGCAAAACTGAATTGGTTTCGGTGGTGGACAAGAGAGAAAGAAGAGCATACATATTTATAGCGGCTAAGGATAAATGTGTGATAAGGTAATTTGTCACATAATTATTGTAATAAGAGACAGGTAAAAAGCTTTTTCTAGAAAGCAATACACTAAGAACAAATTGAAACAGCAGACGGGCGGTTGCATGCTGTGGTCCAAAGCAAAGACAAAAGATGAATATTATCACGACCACGCCACCACCATGCAGACAAAAATAGCGAGTTCTTCTAGATGTTAACCTTACGCTTTTCTTTTTTATCAACTTTAACTCTGCCTTTCTCTTGGTGTTGTTTGTATGAACCTTAAAATGAGTGCTACTACAGCATAGCTTGGGGCCCATTTTCATAGAAGCAAATGGAATAAGGAAATCCCATAACCTAGTTACCAGTCGATGCTCACGTGGCTCTATTCGTCCATGCCATGTTTGCTTCTTTGTTCTCTACCTTACTTCATTCCCTTTTTAGGTGTCTTTGTTTCTTGTTGTGGCGTGGAGTGTTTGGTTTATCTGTAATATGAAAGTAGCAATAAGGTACATACGCCATTTGTCAGAAACTTGATTCTCTCGCATCTTAGGCTCACCTGCTGGCACTTACACATATAATTTAAAGAGATGTACTAAAGCTTTTTTAGTAGAAATCTGCAACCATAGAACTGCCGCCGAGTTATGTAACTAATGATTTTGCTGTTAAAGATATGCCCATAAACTATCCGGACATACCAAAAATTACTCCCGTCAAATGGTAAAGTCGCCATGGAACATATTTAGGGTCTAAGCGATAAATAACGCATTGAATTAATGTACTGGAATTCAATTTAAATTTTGTAAACGATTTTGAATGATTTTGTGCCCTTTTATCTAAATCTGAAATAACGACTGCCAATTGTCACCTTTCGAATAGAACAAGAACTTTACCGCTATTTACTCCATTGTTTGATTCCTTTGGTTTGGTAGATGTGTGACATGTAACCAATAGATGCATGCAGACACATCACAAAGGAAAAAGGTGGATAAGCACAACAGTCTGAAGAAGAGTTCCAGAGTGTTGGAAAATGAAGCAATTAATTAATTTTGATATATTTACTTAGTTTATTTATTTTTATGCATGTATCTCTACATTTAAGAACTTATAATTTTAGAAGTTAAGTTGAATTAAATAAATTTATGGTATCTCATATATTATGAGGTGTCTTGTATACCTATAAATATTTCGTATACTAGTGCATTTGAAACTAGTCAAGAAGCTAAGAAACCAAAATAAAGTGAATTTACAAAGAGAGTTTCAGTGTTCTTTCTTCTCTACTTGTTTTTTTATTTTCCCATAAAGTGGTATCAAGAGCATAGTTGTTTGAAAAATGTCTAACTTCGTTGTGCAATTCCCGAACTCACAAAAGAGAATTATGATAATATTAGTGCATTCATATGAAGGCAATTATTAACTGTTAAGATGCGTAGGAGATGGTGGAGCAATTGGATATGAAGAATCGGAAAATCAAGGAGCATTAAATCAAGCCCAAAGGAACATATTGCAAAGGAATCGTAAAATGGATCAACATGCTATTAGCATTATCCACGTAGCATTAGTGATGAAATGTTCGAGAAAATGTCAAGCACAATAAAGGCAAACACAAGCTTGGGAGATTCTTCAAAATGTTCACAAAAGAGTTGATAAGGTGAAAAAATTGTCTTCAAATTGAGGTGAATTTAAATCCCTACAAATGAAGGAATCTGAATCCATTCATGATTATTATACAAGAGTCTTGACAACTATCAATCAAATAAGGAGATATTGTGAAAAATTAGAAGATACTTGAGTGGTGGATAAAATTATTCATACTCTTATTCAAAATTTGATCTTCTTGTTGTAATTTCAAGGATGTTTACATGCTTACGAAGAAAGATTGAAAAATAAGGAGTTTCTAGTTAAGGCACTTCAAGCTAAAGTTTCTTTGAAAGACAAAGAACAAAGTCCTTTAGCTCACAAGAAAGAGGCAAATGTCAGGTCAAGGCTACGAAAAAGATAGATATCATAGTGGCCATAACCCTAGTCATGGAAGAGGAAAAGGAAGAAATACATATCATTTTAATAGTGAAGAATAAAGCGAACAATTATGAAACTCAAGAGATCATGAAAGTTATGGCTATAGGAGAGGAGGTAGAAAAAGGTGTGACAAATCTAATATTCAATGTGATAATTGCTCATAAATATGGTCATTATTACTATGAATGTTGGAGTTCTACTAGTAATCAAGGAGAGACTCATCTTGCGAAAACAAAAGAAGTAGATCAATTCTTGTTGTTAGTCAATAAAGGCAACAAAAATGAATTCAGGTAGTATCTTAAAATGAGTGCAAGCAACCATATGAGTAAAAACAAGGAATTATTCATAGATCTTGATAAAAATAGAAAGTAAAAATTGTTTTAGCCAATGATTCAAAAGTTTCCATCAAAGGCAAAAGTGATGTTCTTATCCTTATACAAAAAATGGTAGTTATAGACTTCTTTCATATGTTTACCATGTTGCTTCTCTAAAAGAAACATTTTAAGCTTGGGATAATTGCTAAAGAATGGGTATGATATCCACTTAAAATATGCTTATTGTACTTTGAAAGCTAAATCACATAATTTGATAACAAAGGTGTTCTAATGTTAAAGACTAGAATGTTCTTGCCCAATATCAAAGTTAATCATCCAAGGTACTTAAAAACATATGTCAAAGATTTCTCTTGACTTTGGCACATGAGATTTGGTCATCTAAATTTTGAACGATTAAATTTATTTTCAAAAGAGCACATGGTGGATAGATTGCTTCTCATCACACGACTCAATCAATTATGTGAAAGATGTCTCTTAAAGAAGCAAGAGAGAAAGCGCTTTTTAACGGAGTCCACTTCAAGACTCATCAAGCTACTTCAACTAGTTCATGTTGATATCTATGGCCCAATCAAGCAATCCTCTTATGTTAAAGCTAAATATTTCTTACTCTTTGTTGATGATTTTTTCTTACAAAACTTGGTTTATTTTTTGAAAGGGAAGGATAAAGCTTTTAGTGTCCTCAAAGATTTAAATCCCAAGTTGAGAACAAGAGTGGATTTGCCATCAAAGCTTTGAAAACGGATAGAGGAGGAGAGTTGATTTCCATGAAGTTTACCAAATTTTAAGAAGCTACTAGCATTCGTCATTTTCTCACAACTCCATACTCTCAACAACAAAATAGAGTTGTGGAATGTAGAAATAGATTTATTCTCAACATGGAAAAATGCATGCTTAAAAGCAAAAAAATAACTAAGGAGATTTGAGTAGAAGCTACCGCTTGCGCTATATATTTATCTAGCATATCTCCTATCAAAAGTGTTCGTAGGATAACACCTCAAGAAGCTTAGAGTAGTAAGAAGTCTAATGTTTCGCATTTGCAAATCTTTGGAAGTATTGCATATATTTGTGTTCTTAAAGAGATGAGAACAAAGTTAGATGAAAAAAGTGAAAAATATGTCTTCATTGGATATAACTCAAATTTTAACTACCATAAGATATTTAATCCTACCAATGAAAATATTGTTTATATTAAAGATGTTGATTTTGAGAAAAAAGAAAAAACTCATAGAAGTGAGATATATATCTCTCAAAATAAAGAAAATATTTCATTTCCTATGCTAGAAAATTCAAACCAGACGGATATAGGTGTTACACCCCACTCACCAAGAAATTAATCTTCTTCCAATAGATCTTTATGAGTCCAAAGAGATGATATAAAATACAACTGTTTTATCTCTTTGTTAATTCTGAACCACTACACTTTGAAGAAACAATACAAGAAAAGAAATGAAGACTTGGAATGGATGAAGAAATCCAAATAATTCAAAAGAATGACATGTGAGAACTTTCTACTCTTTTAAAGGGACAAAAGGCGATTAGTGTAAAAATGGATACAAAAGGCCAAAAGAAATGATAAGGAGAAGTAGAAAGCTGAAAGGCAAGGCCTGTTGTTAAAAGCTATAATCAATAATATAGAGTTGATTATGATGAAGTGTTTACTAGCGTGGCTTGTTTAGATACAATTCGTTTAATCATCTCCATGGCTGCATCAAAGAAGTGGAAGATTTATCAAATGAATATCAAGTCTACCTTTTTGAATGGATATCAAGAACTTGGTAGAACTGTATTAACAAATATTTTCAAAGCATAGATCATCAAATGTCCACTAGAACACTCTTTATATCAAAGATGTTGAAAATGGTTTAATCTTCACATATAACAATCTAAAGATGTTTGATGAATTCAAAAAGAAAATTGATTAAAGAATTTGTTGTGATGGATATATAGCTTATGTCCTATTATCTTGGTCTTGAAGTAAAACAAGATGAAGAAACAATCCAATTCATGGGTATACTGCCTTTATTTGGAATTTAGAAATTGAAGAAACAACTCATTATGACTCGACGATAGCTTCTCAAAGTGAAACCACTACTATTTTCATGAACAACAAATTTGCCATAATATTGGGAAAAAAATCTTATCTTTCATGATCAAAGTAAGCACATAGGTAATCATTTTATGAAAGAGCGCTGAAAATAAAGAGGATCTTTCTTTGAAAGTTTTACAAAACTATGCACGCAGTTCAAAGTCACAAAGAAGAATCAAATTTAAAGAGAAACGTTGAAAAATAAAGCAATTATGTTTAGTGAAACAACTAATTAAACTTGATTCAGTATAAGAAAAATACATGTCTCTACTTTCAAGAACTTATAATTTCTACGATTTAAGTTAAATAAATTCATTGTATCTCATATATTATGAGGCGTCTTGTACAACAATAAATACTTCATATATTAGTTCATGTAAATCCAATCCAAAAGGCCAGGAAATCCAAATAAAATAAATTTACAAAGAAAATTTTGAGTATTCTCCCTTCTCTACATGATAACATTTGGCTTGAATAGAGTAGAGAGCATGAACTACTATTAACTATTCGTTGCTAAACTAATCAATTGTTTACAATATCTCATAGGTTTGGTTGCAATAAACTACTCCTTCCAACAATAAAGATTCCACCGGGCACATTCCGTATTCACGGGCTCCTTCCATGTTTTATACTTAAGAATTAAAAGAAATTCACATTATTCACGTCACATCAATGGAAACTATGATTTCCACAGACGAAAGATTATAGTCAAATTAAATATAGGGATAAACATTAAAAACGGATGAAATTATAGCACAATCATCTGCCTACTGCTTTGGCTTCCTTTTTTTTTTTTTCTCCTGTCAATACAGGAATATTTCAAGCATTCTTTGCTTGCCGTGTGAGTTAACCACAATCAACAAAAGCTACTTGAATGGCATAAGGATTAACTTTAGCCAGGCAGTTGCAGACCATATCATCAATATTGGCCGTCTGTTTTGAAGTTTCACCATATATAGCTGATCATGGCTTTAATTGCTTTCGTTTTAACTTTAGCCAGGCAGTTGCAGAACATCACACTAGATCTCCCTAATTCATTAGGTAAACCTTGTTTGGTTTTAAACATTAAACAACAAACAGGGTACATAATTTGGCTGACAAGTATCATACAAATTCATCATTTATTTTGTTGTTTCCAAAAGAAAAAAACCATCGCTGTTCCTTCACATAAAACTTATTACAATTCCGAAGTATCGCGGTTTGTAGTTGAATTTCCTCTTTCATCTCTTCCTTTGAAAAGACGGAACAAGGTGGGCAATGTCCTTTAACTATGGTCTAATGATAAACGCCATAAAAGAGGGACAACTGCAAATTATCTATCTTTTGCGTGCTATATATATTATAACGTATCAAATAACAATGTGTTCCTTTAAGATGAGTATATGCTTAACCTTGAAGGGTAATATGAAATTCTAAAACAAACTTATCCAAAAGAAGATTTCTCGTACTTCCAATGCATTGTGCGATTGGATTCCGTTAGCTAAAAGGCACAAATCTTACAGTTTTTACTTCTTTAAAAACAAAGCAATTCGAGGATAACAAATCAAAGGAAATCCAGGCTGTAGAAGCGTAGTTAGGCGAGGAATCTACATTTGAAGTCAACATAGGTCTTGCTTTAGTTAGAACAAGATTACAGAGACATGGATAATTTGACCCCATTTTGCCTTTGTCGTCAGATAACAAATGTAAGAATGCAAAAGCAAAAAGCAAAAGCAATATAAAAGCGAAAAGTTGGTAAACGCATGCCAGACATTACCGTAGCTGAGGGATAGATCAAGGAATATACTTACAGAGAGTAGCTCATATGTTGAGTCACTTTTATTTCATCTTTCGATGCAAAGGATCAAAGGAACAATCTTTAGGGTACCCAAATAGGAAGAAGTGAGGCTGCTACAGCATGACCTAGCTGAAGTTAGCACTTTCTACGTGTGTGAGTCTAGCCAAAGCTAGATCACGCTGGCAGCTTCACTTTTTCCCTTGTGAACTTCTCCATCTGGGACGACGATTCACTCTCCGCAATCACTAACTTTTAGGACGATGAGGGAAAGAGGCAAGAGAATCCAGGTGCTAACAAAGAAGAACGCTATTGATTTAGTTACAGAAAAGAATATGAACGAGAAAGAAATCATATGACCTTTAATGATTAGTTGCCAAAAAGAAGGATATGGAAGCAATTTTCAGCAAATATTTATTTCCAGTTGACAGAAACGTAGTTAAGAACACATAAAGAATCGAAAGAAAGACAAATTTATGAACTAAACTATGAGGTGGGTGTTCTCGAAACCAGAACGAAAAGAAAAAGCTTATATTGCGTGAAAGGCGCAGGAGACACAGACGGTGAGAAACCATATACAAATATATATTTATATATAAGCTAAATGATAGAAACCCTAACAGGGTGAGAAGTGAGAAGCAGGGTTGTACAGCAACAGGGAGAGAAGTAGAGGCAGACAAAGAATCAATCTTGTGGAACAGTGAATAAAAGAAGTATCATGCAACCAGCTAAGAGGAAAGAGAGATGCATAGAGTAGATAGCTATAGAGGTAGATGTGCCAATACATCATAAGGAAAGAGGGGGATTAGGGTCACAGATGGTAGAAATATAGGGCGGCATGGCAGGGACGGGTGGTCTGAGAACTCTGGTGCCCACGCCACAGTAGTGAGGTAGGCCTACCTAGTCGAGGATCCATAGGTATAATACCACTATACAATGGTAAGGATATCTTTCCGCTAAGTTCAAATCTCTTAGATGTCTCTGATATTTATTGTAACTAATCTTTCACCTTTAGATTATTGTAACTAATCTTTTGAGTTTTTTTAATCCTTTAGATTTACCATACCCTAATACATGTATATAATGTGTAAAAATATATATATCGTAAGCTTATTTTACCGATCAATATCTTATCATGGTATCAACGTTGACTTAGGCTTAGTTTGTAGGAGCGGTGGTAGTTGATAACTTGCTGAAATAATAAGCACTTATTTTCAATAAATACTTATGTGTTTGGGATTATTGTTTTTGTAACTGCTGAAACATAAAAATAGGTGTTTGACAAGTGCGGTTGTAGTTGCTAAAAAAAGATAAAATGACTAAAAAGTCTATTGATTTAATAAACTATTAATTCTTGTATAAATAATTAAAAAATATTATTAGCCATATAAATTTAAAATTATAAATAATAAAATATTAAATTAAAATAAG
>JAOSBN010000004.1:14039301-14057526 GCA_027563595.1 Erythroxylum suave | reverse complement strand
AATATAATTATGCATTAATTTAAATATTATAATTAATTATAATATAATTAATTAAATTATTATTATTACTTAATAGGCTTGAGAGATGTGTTTTGTTTTAGGTTTTAAGGGGAGGGCATTTTTGACATTTCACCAAGGTCTTTGGTTTCTGTCTCCGTCTCATCATTTCCGTGCCACAGTCAGGAAGATCACAAGAATTTAATGTCCTTGTCTCTGAAGTCGGGACAAAATTAGGTGGAGACAGCAGCTAAACAGGTTGAGAGACAGGACTTTTGTGTCCCTATCATCTGTCTCCACCCTTGGAGACACTAACCAAACACTGCGTAAGAATCGTCTAGATTTTGTTTCTACTGATGACTTGTATAGTTTGCTATTGAGTGAAGAACTCAATCTTGCCCGTGATTCTTCCTCTGGCATCAATGAATCTGTCCCGCCTATTGCTCATGCCATTCGACCACTTTTTCATCCAACTGAAATCCCTTTATGCATGGAAGAGGCGGTCGTGGCCCAAAGCGAGGCTGCCAACAACAATATCAGTCTTTTCCTCACTTGCATTGCTCCCAAAGACCCCCTGTTTACTTGTCTTCCTCTAATCGTGTCCGCACCTGCTATAATTGCAATAGGATAGGTCACTACTCTCGCCAATGTCCTTCTCCTCACTAGCGGATAGATGCTCTCCTTCTATTGCCCACACCTACTTCCCACCTAGCCTCTTCGCAATAGTCTTGTGCCCAATAATAGCTATTGGATTCTAGAGTTACTTGCTCTTCATTATAATTATAATGGCCTTGCGGAAGTTAAGATCAGCAATGGTAAAACCTTACCAATCTTTCATATTGACTCCTCTAATTTTTCTTCTAACCATTCTTATTTCTTTAAGCTGGATAACATTTTATGTGTTCCCTATATTTCTGCTAATCTTCTATATGTTTCCAACTTTGCTAAATCTAACAATGTTTCTCTTTAATTTTTTCCAAATCACTTTGAAATCAAGGATATCCCCACGAAAGCCTTGCTCCATTGAGATCGGATTGACGGTGGCTTATACTCTATCTCCTTGCACCTTTGGTTGTTGGTCCTATTACTCCTCAAGCTCACTCAGCTTCTCTTTTTACCTCCTCACGTTGGTTTTCAAGCTTTAGTTTCTATTTCCACAAAATTTAGCAATAGTGATTTCCATCGTTTGTGTCATGCGTCTAATCTTAGCAAAATTCATAAGTTGCCTTTCCCTTTGTCTAGTTCTCCTATTAATGGACCATTAGATCTTATTTGTTCAGATTTATGAGGACCCTCTCCTATTGCATCTTTTGATAATAACAAATATTATGTGCTCTTTTTTTATCACTTCAGCAAATATTCTTAGATTTACTTCATCATATGCAAATATGAAATGCTAAATGTATATATCAAATTTCAACACCTTATTGAACATTTCTTTAATCACAAAATCAAAGTGTTTCAGGCAAACTGGAGAGGTGAATTTCAAAGTCTCGCCACACACTTTCTTTAACATGGAATTTCTCAACACAGCTTATGTCCCAAAACTCCTGAGCAAAATGATTATGCCGAACGCGTGCATTGCCATATTTTTTAGACTGGTCTTGCCTTGCTCACTCACGCTTTAGTTCCCAAACAATTATGGCAACATACTTTTGACACCTCCGTTTATCTAATTAATAGGCTGCCTACTTCTCTTCTCTCAAATAAATCCTATATCAAGTTTTATTTCAGTGCTTACCTAATTATCATGAATTTAAAATTATTGGTTTTCTATGCTATCTTTGACTTAAACCTTATGCTTATGATAAATTGTCACCAAAATGATCTGCTTCTTATGTTTTTATAGGTTATAAAAAAATTCATAAGGGTTATTATTGCTTAAATCTAGCTATAAATACCATTATTGTCTCATGTCATGTTTTGTTTAATGAGCAAGTTTTTCCATTTTAAAAGCAGGAGATGATGACTAGCTCCACTAGCTCAAATTCCTCTCCAGCTATTATCTTCTTACCATTCAAACACCATAGCACCTCGCCTCCTACTTCTTATCCATCAACCTCACGTGCTACTTCAGCATCTGCTTCACAACATCAACCTCCCTTGCATCCAACACCAAGTTTTCCTCCTCAACTTGTTCTCTTGATGAAATCTACTCCCCAAACCAATCTCAACTACACCCACCATCGAGTTCTTCTCCTCCACCTATTCTCTCGCAAACACAACCCTGTTATATGTCAACATATTCGTTGCCTTCCTTAACCTCACCTTAATAGCCTACTCCCTCTACACCATCCAACACCAATGGCTTATCACTAGTTGTTGACCTTACCAAATATCCCACTCCCACTATACCTCCTTTTCCCTATATTGTTCGAATCAAGGCCCGTCCTATGCTGACTTGTCTTCAAACAAACTCCTTGAAGCCTAAGACCTTCCATGCTGCTGTTAATGATAATTCTAAACCTACATTCTTTCAAGCTGCCAATAAAGTTCCCCATTGGTGACTTGCCATGAAAGAAGAATATAATACTTTACTTCACAACAACACCTAGTCTTTTGTTTTGTAAAATCCCTCACAAAATGCTATTGGCTACAAATGGGTCTACCGTATCAAACGCAATCCTAAAGGCATAATTTACACTATAAGGCTAGTCTTATTGCCAAAGGGTTTCATCAATGCCTTGTTATTGATTTTCATAATACCTTCAGCCTAGTTGTCAAGTCTTCTACTGTTCGCTTGTGTCTTTCTCTTGTTGTTTCACTTGTCTGGTATGTTCGCCAACTCGATGTTTCCAATGCATTTCTACATGGATCCTTAGATGAAGCTATTTATATGGAGCAACCTCCTGGCTTCATTAGTTCTATCTTCCTAACTCATGTTTATTAATTGCATAAGTCTCTTTATGGCTTGAAACAGGCCCTCAAACAATGTTATAAATGTCTCACTGATGCGTTACTGTCCTTAGGATTTCTTAGCTCCAAATTCTTCGCTTTATTTCTACTGTAAACGCGGTTATATGATTTATTACTTAATCTATGTTGATGATATTCTCATTATGGGGAATCTTTCTTCCCTGGTTCATAATGCTATTACTTTGTTGAAGACGTCCTTTGCTTTGAAGGACTTGGACCGACTTCATTAATTTCTACATGTTTAGGCACAATGGCTTGATGATGGTTTACTGTTGCGTCAGACCAAATATATTCATGATCTTCTTGACATAGCCAATATGCTTGATGCTAATGGAGTCTCCACTCCAGCCTGTCCCTCATTAAAATTGACTGCCACTGGTGATGACTCCTTTGAAGATCCAACATTATATTGCAGCATTTTGGCGGGTCTTTAGTATCTCCAGTTTACTCGACTAGATTTATATTTTGCAAGCAACAAGGTATCTCAATTTATGCACTCTCCAAAATCCACCCATTGGGCTACAATAAAGCAAATACTTCGCTACCTTCGTGCTACGTCTGATAAAGGTTTGTTTATTACTAAGTTTCTTCTTTCACCTTAATCTCTGCCTATTGTGACTCTGATTGGGCCATCCTGATGATAAGAAGTATGTTACTTGCTACTCCATTTTTGTTAGTTCTAATCTCATTTGTTGGGGTTCTTGCAAATAATGCTCTGTCTCTCGTTCTTTCACAGAAGGTGAATATAAGGCCATCGCTGGTACAGTTGATGAACTTCACTAGCTTAGTTCATTGTTAGGTGAAATCAACTTCCACCAAACTTATGTTCCTCATCTTTGGTATGACAATCTTAATGCTACCTATCTCACCTTAACTCCAATTTTTCACTCTCGCTCTAAACATCTGGAAATCGACTTTCACTATGATTATGATAAAGTTCTCTCCCAGGCTCTTATTGTTCACCATCTTTCTACTAATGACCAACTAGATGATATGTTCACTAAGCCTTTAACGAAGAACAAATTGGAGTTGAGGTGAGCCCTTGACGAAGAACAAATTTCTGCACTTTCAGGACAAGTTGAGAGTTTGGTCCCCTCCTTAACTTGAGGGAAGATGATAAGGATATCTCTGCAGATATCTCTCCACTAGTTTCAAATCTCTTGTATATATGTTATTTATTATAATTGTTCTTCTAATTGTTCCTTTATCCTTTAGATCTACCATACCTTAATACATGTATATAATATGTATTATCAACAATATACTGTAAGCTTATTTTGCTAATCAATATCTTATTATACACCACCCTTGTAAATATCACTATTCCCAACTGTTAGTTTGAAATGGTTTTAGTATTTCTATGAATATGCTGTTTTTGCATGGTTTATTTGCATATACAATATGCCTTACTATTAAGCACTATTTTAAATTCCGTACCGTAGAGAAACGATATGGAATTATGTTTAAACATATTGGTCGGTATTTAAAATATCGGTCGAATACTGGCCAATAACATGAATTTTAAAAAATAGGATTTTTTTGCAAAATTTTTTAAAATTTTTAAGAATTTTCATAAACTTTGCCCTCCCACGTCCCCCTCCCTCCCCTCCCTCCCTTTTCAAACATTTTTTTAATTAACTATTTATTTCAATTTTATTATGATTTTTAAATTTTAATTTTAAAATAAAATAAATATTTTTATTACTCATAATAATTATACATTAAATAAAACTTTAAAATAAATTATGTTTAATTAAATTTATTTTAATCTGTAATATAATATTTCTTAATAATGTATAAATAAAATTATTTTATTATTAACATAAATAATTTAAATTTTATTATTTATAAACTAGTATTTATTTTTAAATATTTTTTAATTATCAAATCAAATTTATTTAAAAGTTATATATTTTAAAAATATAATAACTAATTTATAAATTTAATTTAAATTAATTTATTCACAATTTTATTAATAATTAATTTTAATTAATTAAATATATATAATTAAATTAAAATTCTTTAAACTCTTATCATTAATTAATAGCTTAAATAATTAAATGATATATTTGTTAATAGTAAATTAAATAATATTTTTTTAGGTTTCATTTCTAATTGGTTATTTTCTTATCATGAACTCTTGTTGTAAATTGTAATAATTAGATAGTTAAGAATGCTTATTGTTCTTTTTATTTGATGTTCTGATATAATTATTATTTATTATATAATAATATTTCAAATACCTTGTATTGTTCTTAATTTATATTTGTATAATGATAATTGTCTTTTTTCATATTAATTGTGGTTGTTATTTATATGTGAAATATCTGAAAATTATTGTTATTTTATATTAATTGTGGTTATTATTTATTATTATGATATTTAGAAACGTAATTAATGTAAACTTATAAACTATACAGTACAATTGTACAATATGATAATAAATTATTTTATAAATTTTAAAAAATTTAAGAATTATTTTATAAATTTAAAAAATTATCTAGTATTGATCAATTATGATATAATACCATACTAAAGTCTAATTCGATACTAAATTTGGTACAGTATTTACGAGACCGTTGTTAAGCTCGCACTCCGGAGTCTAGACCGACCTTTTTCTCAGTTGTCAGTGTCATTGTTGCATGTGATTAAATGCTTACTACTTTTCGTTCGTGTAGGGACAGTAAAGAAACTCAACCACAACCACACTGCTCTGTTGCTCTCTTTTCTGATTTATTTAACACCCTATGTAGCTACTAGGCCCTGTCAAAATCGTTAAAGAAGGTGTACGTCAGAGTTGATTCCGAGAGATGCAGGGTTTGCATGTATGGTATGCCCCGTAAGCTCCGTATTTCGACCCCTACCCACCTTCGCAACCCAGCAATTCCTGTACATCTAGATGTCAAAGATAGAACTTTGGTCAATAAATATGTTTATGAACTTAAAGGAACGAGTCTATGCAATTAAGTAGGTGCTGCTCAACTACACGCCGAATCAATAGAAGAATGGACCATTAGTGTCGCAAACCAACCTGACATAAGCTGAACTTGACCATATTGAGATTTAATTTGTTTAAAGTATTTTCAGTCTTTTTATAATTCATGGAATCTAATGTTAATCTTTATGATTAGTTCATTTAATTATTTCTCAATCAGCATTCAAGTCCTTAATGATTTTAAATTTTATATAATTTAAAGTTAACTGATTAAGTGATAAAAATTAAAACCTTGATCAGTTTCATGATGATGACAAAATTATACCATATCAAGTATGTAAAAACATTATCTTACTTTTTATTGCATTATTTCTCTAATCAGTTTGTGTTTTTCGGTTGATCTTTTGCTCTTCAACAAAGCGGATCCTAAATCAGTATTGGTGTAGCTGAAACTTTGAAAGAGTTTGAATACCTATTATGATTGGATGTATAACTACAACAAAAGCCACTTTGTAGTGTTCGCTAGTGCTAATCATCTAGCGGATAATATTGCGGACTTAATAGGTATGAAAAGGAAGAATCTTCCTATGATGTATTTGGTGCTACGCTTTCTTAACTATATGATCGTATTTTAAGGATTATGCTCCTCTGTCAAAAAAAATACATAAAATATTAGGAGCTTGAGCAAACAAGACTCTTTCTTCTATAGACAAGTTACAGCTAATCAAAGCAGTAGTAAATGCAATGCATATATATTGGACCTTCCATATTTTCCTATCCAAGGGACTAATTAAGGTTATAGAAAAAAAATATGAGAGAAGTTGCTTTAGGGTAATCATGGCAGTGGAGGTAAATCAAAATTTGAAATGGGTGGAGATGTGTATGCCTCGGAATGAGGGGGGATTGGGAGTTATGTCAAAAAAAATTAGTAATAAAAAGTTAATGGGAAGGAGGTTGCTGGAACTATTAGAGGGCAAGGAGTTAATGGGAAAGAGGCTGCTGGAACTATTAGAGGGCAAGGAGACACTGTGGATAAAATGGATGCATTCCTATATTCTTAAAGGAAAGTGTTTATGGGTTGTGGGCTTGTGGCTAACAAAGCTACCCATTCCTAATTTGTTACACTAACTGTTAGAAGTTAAGACACCGGGTTGTGGGCTTGTGGCTAACAAAGCTACCCATTCCTAATTTGTTACACTAACTGTTATAGCATACCGGGTTGGATATGGTGCAAAAGCTTCGCTATGGTATGATAATTGGAATGGTTAGTGGCCTCTAATTAATCACTTGATAGTTGTTCAAGTAATGGGTAATATTACTAGAGTAGCTAAGGTAGGATTATGGAACAATGGAGGGCAATAGGGTGGATTTTCAGGGGACTATAAGAACTAAGACATTTAGTGACAACTTTTTTATAACTAACTATTGTTTTGTCACATATATGAGCTTTTTTTTGTAACAAAACAATTGATTGACATTATTGTTTGGATTAATCGTGATGTTTTTTTTGTCACTAATACAATTGTAATTGTGATAATTTAATATCTTTCACAATTAAATTATCACTATTAATATATTAATAGTGTTAAATTTTCCTTTGTTATTAAGTTCAGTCACTAAAAGTATATGCAATTTGACGCCAAAGTAATTTTAGATGAATGAATTGTAATTGTGACAAAACATATGTTGGTAACTAATATTTTCTATTTGTTATGACAAAATATAATTTGGTCACTAATATTTTTCTCTTGTTGTGACAAAACGGTTTACAGTCATATGATATTTTACTTTTGTGACGAAACTTTTGTCAATAAAAATTTAATTAGTTAGTGCCTACTTAATATTGTCACAAAAGTGGAACTATCACTATGGTCACTACTATTCGTATTTTTTGTGACAATAAATTTTGTTGTCACTTGATTATCAGCTTTTTGTTAGAAAGGTTATTGTCGATATAAACATAACAAATTAATGATAACTATTTCTTGTTATAATAACATATTAAAATTAATCGCTCTAATGATTAATTTTGTTATTATTTTACAAATTTTAGTGACTAAAAACATAAAATTTTCTTTAATATTATTATTTGCAAACAAATTTAAATATTTTCTTATAAAATATTCAAACTACATGTATCAATAATTCAAAAGTAATATTTTACATATTAATAGATATTTGCTAAACACAACTTTGAAATTTTATTGAAATAAAAATAAAAATAAATAAATATTTCAATATAATGAAAATCTTGTTCCAAAATATTTAGCAAAACTCTTAACATATTTAAAATTTAAAAACAAAGTTCTTGCCAATGCTCAATCATTGTCATTATCGCCTACATCATCTTCACTTTCTGAATTTGTATCATCATCATTCCTAAAAGTATCTTCATCATAATCAGTTTCACCATATTCTTTAGCACTCATAGTGTCAATGTTTATTGAATTTCCTTCAATAGTTGCAATATTTGAATCAGATATATCGAAAGATATGATATCAGCATCATCCTCTAAATTAGATTCATGAAGTGTTAAGCTAAAATTTTTATTTGCTTAGCATGACTCATCACCTATATCATTATCAGGAAGATCATACAAATCACGAGACCTTGTCATGACAACAATCTGCCAATTACAATCCTTAATATCTCTTACATATTAAACTTGTTTAGCTTGAGAAGCTAAAACATATGCTTCATTAGTTTTCAACTTGCTTGTGACATTGACTATAGGAAACCCAAACTTCTCAACCTTATATCCACCTTTATAATACACATCCCACTAGTCAGCCTTAAATAAAACGATACTATTTCCCCTGTGATAATTTAATTGTATGATATCTATCAAAACACCAAAATAATCCAAATTGTTGATATTCACATCACCTTTTACAAAAATTCCACTACTTTATGATTTCAATTGCAAATCTCTATCCTTTGTGTTAAACCTCCAGCCGTTGATGAGGAAGCTTTTATACTAATAAACTCATTTGTTTGGCCCATAAGCTAAATGTAGTAATTGATCACTAACCATTTCACTTCCTTTATCATGCAATTTAGTGACCTATCATGAGTAATGAACATTAAATATTTATAATATATAAAGTATAATTTATTAAAAGCTATAAGTAAAAATATATTTATAGTACTTACATATTTCTTGAACCACTGATGGAATTATTTTTTGTATCTTCTTTCTACACTTCTAGGATCCTCCCTGTTAAGTTTTTCTTTATGCATGTTTTACTTTAAAAATAAGTAAAATATTAGTAGTTACTTGAAGAATATATAAACCATAAAACAAGTTACATAAAATGACTAATTTTAAAAGTTAAGAGAACTTACTCCACAAACTCTCTTATTTCTTTACAATTTTCTAGCACATACATTCAAGCTTGAGCCTATTCAGCTAAGTTCAGCTCATCATTTTTTTTTTCCGAGCATAGGCCTACCAGCTTGTGAAAAAACTTGAAACTTAGAATGAGAACGAGCATCACTTCCCTCATCATTTCTTCCACCACGATTCAACCTAGTTTCAGTTTTGTTCAAATCCTTGAACAAAACACATCCATAGAAATTATACTGACCTAGTAAGTTTAGCCTCACTCACAAGATGAGTGGTTAAATGCACCATTATGTCAAAAAATGAGGGAGGAAATATTTTCTCTAATTTACAAAGTATAAAAGGGATTGATTTTTTAAGTCTCTCCAAATCATCAAAATGCAAAACTTTAGCACATAACTCTTTGAAATAAGTACTCAACTCAAGTAATGCTTTACACACCTCTTCACCCAACGACCCATGTATAGGCAAAGGGAGATATCGATAAAGAAATACATGACAATGATAACATTTCATTCCAAAAACTTTGCATTCATTAAGGCTCACACATCGAGAAATATTGGAAGAATAGTCAATCAAAAGTTTTAGATCATTTAAGAATTGGAAGAATGCTTGTTTTTCATCTTTAGACAGTGTATAACATGTACGGTAAAACGCATACCTGCTATCACTTATGGGAGTTACATGAAGTTTAGGACGTATACCCAAGCTCAGGTCGTATACCCATAGATTCTAAATGAAAACGAGTATTTATAGTATCCTTTGTTTTTCCCTCAACGTTCAACAAAGTCCCAATTATTTTATCGCAACCATTTTTCTCGATATACATGACATCCATATTATGATATAATTTAAGTGTTCTCCAATATGAGAGTTGAAAAAAATTTCTCTTTTTTTTCTCCAATTTCTCAGAAATATAACATCTCCCAGCTTTCTTTTCTTTATAGTCTTTCAAAAATGCACCTGTTTAATGAAAATAGTAGAAATAAAAAAAAAGAATATAGATAAAATATATGAATAATTTAAAATCAATCAATCTTCACTTGAGAAAATTGATTATATTGATCAACAACATCATTTTTTGATAATTGTTTTGGTGTGCTTCGATTTTCCCATTTTTTGATAATTGTTTTGGTGTGCTTCGATTTTCTTTAGTACCATCAAATACTTTAACATTTTTCCTTTAAGAATGATTAGTTGGTAAGAAGCGAGGATGATCAAGATAGCATGTTTTATGTCTATTTTGAAGCCTATGAGAAGATGTTTCAAGATTGTAAACAAGACATGTTAACTTGCCTTTGGTGCTCCATCCTGATAAATTACCGTAAGATAGAAAATTATTTATGGTCCATAACAGAGTTGCACGTAATTGAAAATTACTCTCTAAAAATTCATCATATTTCTCTACACTTGTCTCCCAATGGCATTTCAACTCATCAATTAATAGCTCTAAGTATACATTAATATCATTTCCAGGAGTGTTGGGACTAGGAATCAAAAGTGACATCATGAAATAAGGATCTTTCATACAAAGCCATGGTGGAAGCTTATAAGGAACTAATACAACTGGTCATACACTATAAGAAGTGCTCATATTCCCGAATGGGTTAAAACCATCACTTGCTAAACCAAGTCTAACATTACATGGGTCTATTATAAAAAAGGGGTGCAAGACATCAAAATTGTTCCAAGCTGGAAAATCCATTAGATGTCCCATAGACTCATTATTACATAGTTTTCCCTTATGCCATTTAATATCTTTAGCAAAATTAGATGACATGTACAATCTTTGCAAGCGAGGAATTAACAGAAAATATTGTAAGACATTCCGCGGAATCTTTTTCTTACGGTCATGCTCATTAATCATATTCCCCATTTTCCCATTATTCTTCCATCTATATTCACCATAAGTTGGACAAGAATGAGCAATCTAATAGTTATTTCTGTAAAGTATGCAATTATTTACACAAGCATCTATCTTCTCATATGAAAGCCCTATATCTTGAGAAACTTTCTTACAATCAATATATGAGTTAGGAACTTTATTACCTTTAGGAAACTATCTTTTCATTATTTGAAGCATTTCATTAATTGCATTTGCACTAATCTTGTAAAGACATTTTCAATTCAATAATTCAAAAATGAATGATAGTGTGGAAGATTCCTTACAACTAGGATATAACACTTTCTCCAATTCTCGCAATAATCTATAAAACTTAGTAACTTCCTTATTTGTATTGGTGGGGCCACCTATAATAGAATCATCAGCTTCTTTATTCAAATTGGTCAATATAATCTTTGTTAGCACTTCTAAGACCACATAAAATATCAAATGTTCTATCATCATTTTCACTTTTATTACTCTGATTACTATCATTATTATCATCAGAATAATATTGTAGAACCTGTCCATGATGGTACCATTTCTTGTAGTTTGTTTTTTTTTTAATTCTCATTTAACATCAAATGTTCATAAATTGATTGAAGTGTCCTAAACAAATTTGCATTTTTTGCAAGGATAACAAATTGCTCTTCCTTCATCAAGATGTGTAAATGCGAAATCTAGAAATTCATTAACTCCTTTTTCATATTGTCACAGTGCTCTATTAGAAAATTTCATCCAAGTTTTGTCGATTTTCATTGTTCTACAATACAAATTAATTGAATGGGTTCGACAAAATTTGACACAGAACTTGCTAGGATAGGGAACTTTAGAAGCATTAATATTTTCCAAAGAAACATTGAGGCATTACTAAGAAATGCAATAATTCGATTTCCTAAGACCTTTCACTACCTTAGACCACGTTGGCCAAGGTCCATTGAAGGACTTCAAAATACATGTTATAGTGACTTGAACTTTTTACGAAAAATCATCTTTACATGCCAAATATATATACCATAAGCAAAGTACATACAAATAATCACTAGTTTGAAATAAATGATAATACTATCTTAATGTAAAGAAATATTTTCAAATACATTAAAAAAATTTATGCCCATTGGGAAGGTATCAAAAATGAGAAGTCAAATTTTGGTAGTAAATAAATACTGCATTTTATTTTGAATTAAAATTTTTTGTTAATGTATAAGCGATCAGTTGTTGGTGTTAAAAAGTATATAAATGTTAATGCATGGAAAAAATGTTAGAATAAAAATCAGAATGGAAGTAGAAAAAAGAAGAAAAAGCAATGTATATAACCAGGAACAAAAACTAATAAAAATAATGAACAAAACCAACAATTATGAAAACTATCATACCTATTTTAATAGATATCACTAATTAATAGAGCACAAAAGGGAAATTTCAAGATTTACCTAATGATGTCTATTTTCCTGGAAGCTTATAATTCTAAGCTTTTATTCTCCTCTATAACTTGTGCTTTATCAAATACTGCAAATGAAGGACAAAGGATTTCACATTTGTGAAGCGACTATTATATATATAGATGTATATACGTGGCCTATAATTTAACTTTATAACTTTTTCTTTCTTTGGAAATCTTTTCCACAATTCATTGCCATTAAAAGTTGAAATTTGGAGGAAATCAGTTGATCAAACAAACTGAAATTCACATGAAAGTTGAAAATAGCTAATATTATAAAGATTCAATTATGCAAAATGTTATAAAGTCGGAAAGAATTGATTGGATTAAATTACTATTACCTAAAAGCCTAATTAGCTATAGTTAGTGTGCTAACAATTTCTTATGCGATTACATGTTTTGGTTGAAATGATTTTATTGGAATTTGAAATAGGAGAATGATGAAACTGTATTGTCATTCAAAGTTTGAGAAACGAAAGAAAAAGAAGGGTCCCTCGATACCTGAACATACCTCAAAATTATTTTTGAAAAAGTCATATATAATTGTCCCTCGTCAAATCTTCTGTTCCACCTACTCTATTCTAACTAAAATCTTATCCATACATTTATGTGGATTAAATCTTATCCATACGTTTATGTGGAATCTACATAAATGTGTGGATAATATTTAATGAAACATGATAAGAACATTATAACTAATACATGAGATCTAATCTCAATTGTTCCGGGCCATTATAGCTAATGTAGTCAAATGGATCAAATAAAAAAGTATCTTTGCCTGCTTCATTTCTTTCCCATTAACCAACAAAAAAAATAAAATCAAAAGAAAGTTAAAAAAACCAAATTCTTAATTGTAAGGTAACTATAAGTAGGTTAGCTAGTTTAGTTAGTAACTAATTAAACCATAATGGAATTAATAATCAGTTAAAAGTATAATAAATATAGAAAAGTTCATTCTCTGCATTAACTAGCTAGTACCAGAGAGGAAAAAGATTGAAATTAGAAGCTTAACTAACTAATTAATAACAAGTACCTAGAATTGTCGTGGAACAAGCCAGAAGTTGAGAAATTGGAAAGGGATTTGCAGCTGACAATTAAAATAGAAGAATTACTTTCAGCAAAGAAGAAATTAAAATGACTTGACTTGAGCTCGAAACTCTCCCTACTCATTAAAATTCTTACCCAACAAATTTCCTAAACTGCCCTTTTCACTACCAGTTCTGGAAATTTCCCTTCCCGCGCGAAACTTCTCTCTTCATTCGTTCTTGGAACAAGGCACGGCGGAGGAGTCTGTCGCCTCTCTGTAAAGGCCCTTCTGGGGCCTTTCAAACCGTTACGGCTGAAGGCCAACCCTCCCTCGCCAAATAGGACTTTTTAGTCCTTTCTCGATAGCTGTTGGTGGAACATCAGAGTGACAAATGTATAGGACGAAAGGGGACGCTTGAAGCTGCTACTACACCCTCTCGACCCGTTGGATCTTGGGGCAAATATACTGCATCAACAGCACCACAAAGGTACTATAAAACACTTCCAAAATGTGGTTGGATGGGGTTGTATCCCCTCCGATTGAGCTTCTCCAAGCTGGTGCTAAAGCTGGGTCGGCTGTACTGGTGGGATTCTTTTGGTCGAAATGACTAGCCTTCCCTGTAGTGCTTACTTGGGCAAAGGGTGGATGAAAAAAAAAAGGTATGAAAAAGGTGATGCTTAGAGTGGATGACATTATTTTATTCAGATGGACACAAATTTGACAGAAATTGTTGAGCAGGGACCATATCATATTGGTGATCAACCATTATTTGGGCAGCAATGGAAGCCTGGTGTGGAGCTAGATCGGGGAGGAATTGAGGTACCGCCAATGTGGGTTAATATCTACAATCTTCCAATGGATTTTTAGACCGTTGAAGGGTTGAGTTTCTTAGCTAGCTCCTTAGGAAAACTGATATACATGGATACTCAAAAAGCTTTGATGCAAAGGATATGTTATGGTAAGATTTGTATTGAAATTAAGAAAAACCTCCCTCTGCTTGATAAAATATCTTTAATGAGACTTGGAGACAATGGAGAGTTGGAACAAACTGAAATTCAAGTGACTTATCCATGGAAACCGAGCAATACTACGAAAGATGGTTTCTTACTAGAAAAATTTTAAAACAAGATGGCAAGAAGAACTATTGGCTGATGAAGCACGTATTTCCTCTTTGGCTCAATATCCAATCAGTAAGGATACATTAGCTCATTATGTGGGCAATGGTAACTTATCTAAATCCTCTGACGTAGCATAGATGATTGTGCAGCAGAATGAATCCAAGGTTGAGGTAAGTGCAGAACCTCATACTTGCTCCCCATTACATGTTGATAACTTAAACAGAGAACAGTCAGCCTGGAGCTGCTTCTGATGATACTGAACTACCAAGCATGCACAAGGAGTCTCTTTGATTAAGAATTCAGGTGAAAAGGATGAGGATGATGCAATAGAACTTGAAGCAGATCATAATCCTACCTCTGATATGATGGATTTTAGCTCGGAAATTTCTAATTTTCAAATACAAAATACTAAAGCTAGAAGGTGATCAGCTTAGAAAAAAGGAAAACAGAAAAATCAAGAGGATTCCCCCACACGTCAATCATAGTTTGGAACACTAAAGGGTTCAATAACCCTCATAAAAAGAACGCAGTGAGAAAGGCTGTCAAGGAAAAAAGCCAGCATCAATCAGTCTCATCGAAACTAAAATAAAAGATCCTTCCTCCTTTACTGGTTCATTTTTTTTAGGCACTAATTGGGAGCTACATTCAAATCACAGCTCATACTTTAATGGACGCACATCATTTAGTGACTAACTATCGTCTTGTCACAAATATGAGGTTTTTTTTGTGACAAAACAATTTGTTGTCACTATTGTTTAAATTTCTTGTGATGATTTATTTTTTATTACTAATATAACGATAATTATGACAATTTAGTATCTTTCATTATTAAATTGTTACTATTAATATCTTAATAATATCAAAATTTCTTTATCACTAAGTTTTATCACTAAAAGCATATAGAATTAGCGCCAAAATAATTTTGGCGGGAATGTAATTGTAACAAAACTTTTCAAAACCTGAACTTTCCTTTCTACGGTTTATATATTTTATTCTTGGTGAATAGTATTTCTAAATGAATAGTGAACTCGGATAAATAATATTTCCACTTGATAGGGATTTTGAGTACCTAACCTTAAAAAAATTGTGAAAATACTCGAAAGAGGTATTAGAGTCAAATGAAATTGAAGTGGATTGAAAACAAGTCCAATCGGATGAATTTTGCGAATTTTATAAGTTTAGGACAAAAATACCCTTTTTGGAAAATAATAAGTATTAATAATTTTAAACCCGTTCAAAATTTTTGAGGCATCTAATTACTAAGTATTGATCCTAATTAAAGTATTCCATGGTCAAATTGGTGGTGAGATGGCTGTGGAATATTTTCGGGATTTAATCTAGTTTATAGGTGTAGTAATCCATGAAGGGGCGAATTGGATTTTTTACATAATGGAGTTAATTAATAAATTTTAAATGACTCACATTTATTGACCAATTACAAGACTCCATATGGTTTAAGAAACATAAAATTAGAAGATGATGAGTCATTTAAGATGTTAATAAGAAAATGACGTGTAAAGTAGTGTAAAAAGGCAAAAGAAGACACAATTTGGTTTATCTGAAAGGAGGATTCGTGAGAACCAAAAAGAAAGAGAGAAAAGAAGAGAGAAAGAGGGAGAATTTGTACAAGGAGGAGAGGAAGAAGAGAGGTGCAATTTTTGGTACATTTGGAGTAGAAATTGAAGAAATCTTGACCTTGGATTGGTGTTCCCAAATTTCCTAAAAGAATAGGAGGAAAAAGCGATAAGTTTCCTAGCCTAAATTTCTAATGTTTATGGGTTTTCTTGAGTAAGTTGGATGTGTTTAAGATCAATATTATCGTGGTATTACTTTGATGTTTCTTTGTATAGAATTAGTTGAAATGATAAGAGAGGAAAGAGTAGTGGGATTCTATCTTAGGTTAACTTAACTCAGTCCCAATCTTTTAGTCATAACTTGGCCTACAGATCTCCAAATTGAGTGATTCCAATTGAAGCTGAAACTAAGACAAAGTACAAAAAAGCTCTAAAAGAGGCCTAGACCTAATTCAGGATGAATGAAATTAAAATTTGAGATCGAAAGTGGCAATCTAATACTACCCCTGTGTTGAACAACTTGTGATATTTGGTAAATTATCCACGATTTAAAAGTTGAAATGACATGACTTGTGATGATGTAGAAACTAGAGACATAGGGAAATAAATTTCTAGAAGACCTTAAAACCTAATTTGAATGTTTACTAGGCGAACATTAATGAACAAGTGGAGGTATGGATTTTGGACATAGGTCATAATCGTGACTCATCATACATGATAGTGCTATGGTGAATTAAATTGGGTGAGATTGTGTTTTGAAGGAATTGGTAAGTTAGAATGGATGAAATATGGTATTTAAGAGATTTTTGAAGTTAGATTTGTAAATGGTGACTAATAGGTTAGCTAATAGAAGTAAGTAAAAATACGATTGGTATACGTGCTACAAGATAAAATACAAATCTCGAATTCAGTTAAACCAAATATATAGTTTTAATGCCTTATTTCCTAATTTGGAAATAAATTCCTAAGCAAAATGTGTTTTGTGTAGGTAAAGGAGAGTCATCGAATGTGTGAGTGTGTTTAGCAATAAGTGTGCAAAACTGTGAGTGTAGCTTTAAACTGATTTTATGAAAGAAAAATGATTTCTATTTTATCATGAAAAGTATGTTTATGAATAAGTTCATTTGTGTTGCTACTTAAATTTGAAAGCTAATTTTTATGAGATTTATATATATGCTTTAAGGTGGCATCGAATTAAAATTGCATATGCACTAAATTGGCACAATAATGGAATTTGAATATGAACTGAATTGGGATAGAAATGTGTTGCACCTGTGTATTAATTGTTGTTTAGCCTGTGGTACGCCATTAGGTCTCTTTATACATATGATTTTATCGATCAGAGTATGTCCTAACGTGCATGACAGATTTTAGGGGGAGTGTCTGTCACTAACAGTAGGTAGTGTGGTGTCTATCAGTATGTCTTGTGAGTCGCCCTCTACACGTATAGAGTATATATTGTGCTAACACTATTACTGGTAAGTGATGCAGAACTAGCTTCGTAACCACTAATTTATATGTAATTTCAGCATCGTAGCGATGGAAAACCACCTCCATAACAATCGATATATAGTGGTTAACCTAGTGCGAGTAAGTGATGTAGAACCAGCTCCATTACTAGAGGTTAGCCAGGCATGGGTCAGCGATGTGGAACCAGCTCTGTGGCCTTACACCTAATGATAACAAATGGTAAATAAAATTTTAAAAGAGAAAGTTTATGAAACTATCGATTTCCATCTCTGTTTACGTTACAAGGAAAGAGGAACTTGATTATGTTTTACATGTGCATTGATTATATGAATTTGTTATACCAGAACATTAGTTATTGCTTGAAAAGAAAAGGAAATTATCTTTGTTCTTTATGGAGGTTAATGTTGGACCCCGTATTTTTTAGGATTTTTATATTCTATTTTATTTATTTTATTAATTTATTTAGCGTGAAAATAAGTTGGAATTTATGAATTGGGAATTTTGGAGTCTAGTATGATTTT
>JAOSBN010000004.1:14011600-14033091 GCA_027563595.1 Erythroxylum suave | reverse complement strand
CAATTTTTGGTAATTAGGCTAGCTTAGACCTTTTTCACTAGGTTCCAATTAAGTGAGATGACCCGAGGTTGCATCCCATATTGCAATCATTGGAATTATTATTTTTGACCGGTTTCCAAGGATCGATAATAAGGTCGAATCGACAAAGCCGCGATCACCCCCTAAAACTATTAGATAATCAACATTTTATAATGCAATTTTTTATTAAATATTGAACCGTGGAAATTCCTATGTTATGCTAATAACTATCTCAAGACTACTGACAACAAATCTACAAGTTTACTCAAAATTATTTAGGTTAAAGTTTGTTATTGATTTGTGAATTTCACTATTAGGTTTGACCCTAATTTAGAGGATTTATATCGACCTATCTTTAGGTTTGTAATTAACTCCTTTCAATTATGGTAGATTTATTTATATATAGGATTTATCAATCTCTATGTTATGAAATCATATTATGTACTAATATTTTAGATGTACTAAAACATATATAAAAATATAAGTGGATTATAATAGATCAATTAAAACAATTGCATTAAATAAAAGAATGAAAATGTATTATAGCACTAACTAGGGTTCACTATTTGCTCAAGGTTACACGCGCTAGGTTTTACTATTTATAACCTTGGTAATTACTGCAAGCACACGGGTCGTTCGGGTAGTACCTAAAGGTTGATCTCACGAGGATAAGAACTAGTCATAAGATCTAAGGCAGCTAAGTTCACAATTCCTAATTAACAAACTAATGCAAAAATTAACATTAATCAAGAATCAATTATGAGAAATTAAAATACCAAACAATAAAAAAAATAAACTCACAACAACCCGAAATTAACTTGGAAATTACCAAGGGAGAGAAAGGGGATTTAATTCAAAATTAAACAAAACCCAACCAATTATGCATCCACCGAGTGATAGGTCTAGATGGTCCTATGGTGAATTACCCTCTCTCGAGTTATAATTCTTAACCCTAATTAATAATCCCTAATTCAAATTATGGAAATTACGATCTCTCGATCCGTAATTGATCCAAAACCTAAATTAGTTCTAAAGATGTCTATTAACCTACTAGGAATCTATGCTCAATCTCTCGTTATACGACTCTACCGGTTTTATCCAATCCTCTACCTATCGATTAACCTAACTCTCGTTAGCCCAAATCATTGATTTTAACCTGGCTTACCCTCTTAGTTTATTGTCGAATTATTAAACGTAAAATTGAAATCAAAATCACGCAATAGAAAGCACAATCAATTGAATTTCATTAATCTCAAAAATTAATATCCAAAGGTGAGTATAATCTTGACTCAACATTCAAACGATCAATCTCAACACCTATTTCAATTATATACAATAATAAAACTAAAATAAGTGGAAATACTCTCAGGAATGGAATCTTGGAAGCGGCGACAGCGGGAAACCACCTATTCTGGGAAGTACTTTGCGTTTAACTCATCTCCATGTCTCTTTTCCTTTGTCTCCTTCCTCGATCTCTTGATTTCTCTCTAGGTTTCTCTCGAGATTGATGAACTCTCCTTTTTGCAAAACTTTCTTAGCTCTCTAATCACACCTGGTGGCTTCCATGTAATGTTCTATTTATTCTATGGAAGCCTTAGGTCAAATTCAGGGTCGAAATGATCCGAAAAATAATCCAAAATTTGAGTTTTTGCATCAACCCGATGTAGAGCACAATCGTGACTCTGCATGTCACGATCGTGTCCGACGCGTTACCCTTTCTATCACGAGCGTGGCTTGAAATGAACGATCATGGCCTGACTTGTTACTCTCTGTCACGACCGTGGCCTATGTGCATGATCGTGGCTTATGTCATTTAGCCCGAAACTCTTTAAATCTTTACCGTTATTTCCTGTTTGCCCTGTAACACTGGCACACACATCAATGTACCTCAAAATATACAATTTAAGCTCAAAGATTCAAGCTAACTCATAAAAATCACTTAAACACACAAACTAACATAATTACACCCTAAATGCACAATCAACACTCAAATTTACACTAATTACATAACAAATCACACCCGAAAACATCATTCAAAACACAAATATCAACATCCCTACACTTAACGTTTGCTTGTCCTCAAGCAAATAAAACAACAAACACATCACAATACAAAACACGCAATGCAATAATGAGGAAACGACTCTAATCGTCATGAAATAAATTTAATCTTGGACGTAATCATTCAACTTATGTCAAATCATTAGCAAGCAAAAAATGTGTCTAGGGGCTTTAAACTATATATACAACTAAATCAAGACCTAAGTGTTAACTTATTTACCCTTTCAATTGTACACACACATTAATAATTTTTCAGTCTCTTAGACTGCGTAACTGTTCCTAGGTATATTCCATGAAATTTCAAGCTCATCACAAGTCCGGTAGATTTTAAACATGCTTTTTTATTATTAAAACCCAGACTTAGTCTTTTACTCGGAGGCAAACATTTGTGATGAATTTCAATCTGGTTACTCATCTAAGTCATTTATTAAACAATTTGGTTAAAACGTCATTATAGCCTTTTAGCGAAAGCACACATTTGTGTTGCACATCGATCCAGTTACTTAGCCATTATCATGTTTTCAACTGGTTACTAGCTCTATTCATAACCTGAAGGTCAGCGGAATAGCAATTTATTTAACCAACACTTTTTGTTTTCGAATTTATCGCCTACCTTGTTGCTCTTAGCTATTCATTTTCATGAAAAATACTAGTCAAGCTACTTAAACTAAAAGGCCTTAAATTATAAATGAATGTGACAATCTAGAGGGTGCTAAATTTACCCTAAGTCCTAATTAGGTTGTATATTTATCCAAAGACCCCCTAATTCACTAATTTCGCAAGCTAATGATCATTCACGACTTAATAGACTATGTCTAAAATTAAAAGAATTTCACTAAATCTAAGCCATTGACACATTCAAACACCTCAGACAATGCAACCTCACACTATCATACCATATGAAAAATTACATACAAAAGAAAAACATAGAATCCCTCCCCACACTTGAACAACACATTGTCCTCAATGTGAGAAGAAGCACACACAACACATAAATGAAAAAGAAAGACGGAATTAAAGTAAACATGAAACATTTAAAATTGACAATGAAAATAATAACAAAAATACACAGAAACAACCTAGAACTGAAGGCTAATTTGGAAAAGAAAATTAAAAACAAGCAACTAGGTTAGAAATAAATCCTAAAGAGACTAAGGTGGTGATGGTGTAGGATGTGGTATTTGAACACCTTGAGATTCGAAATACTGATGCAATCATCGAATCTCACAGCTCTAGCGATGTTGTGTACACATCACTTCCTTTAGCGTTCTATTAGTTCAGAGATTGCATAATCATCCACAAAATTCCAAAAACCTATTCTTTCCTCGATTTTATTCCAAAAAAAACAAAAATAATCCTAACTATGGAATTCAAATATTCTAACAAAACTTAAACGAAACTAATTTATCTTCCTTGCATTGTCTCCCATGTAGCGCTTCTTTTAACGTCAGTAGCTTGACACTCTACCTTTGGGAACTCAACCAGGATCAATTATAAGTGGTTTTCTTCCACCCTTTCCACCCAACCTTAGTTTGTAGCTTGTAGGTAAGCTACAAATTACAGAATAATCAGAAGGACAATATGGATAATATTATGGAACCCAATTAAGCTCAATAATGTCCTTTTTTCCAATGAACTGTGAACAAAGCAGGGAATAACAACATTCCCTCAATCTTCTATAAATCCAACAATTTGTCCTGTACGACGGTGAATTGCTTTATCTCTTTCTTAATCACCTTCGTTTCCTTAGCTTCTTCTGCTTCCTAAACAGAAACTTTCATACTTCCTTCACACTTGATGTCTGTTGTCATCTGTTCTTTGCCCGTTTATTCTTTAGAAGATTCAAACACATCAAGTACCCTGAATGAGTCACTAACCTTTGGATTCTTAATTGCATCATTCATGTTAAATGTCTCTTCATCATCATCAATCCAAAGAATAGGGTTCTTTGTATGGACATCTACCCAAGATTTTTCGATGGTCAAATATGGTATATTAAGCACTAATGAATAACAGGGAGGATTGGAATTCTTTTCCTTATACACTTCTATCGTCTCTTGGTCTCCAATGAGTTAGGGTTCAACATGGTCTTTCTCTAGTTCTCCTAGCACTACCCCATTCCTAAGTGTGATAGCCTCATATTGCACTTGTTGATGTAATTTCATATTTCTCAAAGAGTCTTCCACACTTCTCTTGCAAAATTCACGAGAAAGCTATCTTACTTGAATCTCTAGGTTATGAATAGAAGCGACATGATTTTTCATCACTTACTTAATTTGCTCTTCTAGTCTCTTCTGCCCTTCTTCCATGTTTGTGAGCTTATCCAAGATCTTTTCCAATTTAGAACCCCATGCACTGAATTCTTCATGTTGAAATTCAAATAGGTTTTGGTGTCCCATGTGAGTACTTGTATTGTTGGACCAATAGAAATCTGGATGGTTCTGCCACCCTGAAGTGTATTGGTTCCTTGAAGGAAGATGATTTCCCCAACTAAATTGGGGCTCATTGAAATCAAAAAACATCCTTTGCTTCCTATAATATCCATCCTCCATGATCGTTCAACTTTCAACTCTTCAGATGTACATTCTAATATATCTCGATGAGTCTCAACTTTAGGCCTAAAACTGCTCTATTTTTTCTTTTTTTATCAAAAACAAATGATAATGAAAAGCCTTAAACTAAAGCCTTCCCTAGCAACGGCGCTAAAAACTTATTCGCTCAAGGTTACACACATTAAGTTTCACTATTTATAACCTTGGTAATTACTGCAAGCACACGGGTCAATCGCATAGTACCTAAGGTGTCAATCCCACGAGGAAGGGAACTAGTCCTAAAATCTAAGGCAACTAAGTTCACAATTCCTATTTAACAAACTAATGCAGAAATTAACATTAATGAAGAATTAATTATGAGAAATTAAAGTATCAAACAGTAAACAAAAAGCAACCTACATCCAACCCGAAATTAACCTAGAAATTACCAAGAGAGAGAAAGGGGATTTAATTTGAAATTAAACAAAACCTAACCAATTATGCATCCACCGTGTGACAGGTCTAGACGGTCCTAGGGTGAATTACTCTGCCTCGAGTTATAATTCTTAACCCCAATTAATAATCCCTAATTCAAATTACAGAAATTACGATCTCTCAATCCACAATTAGCCCAAAACCTAAATTAGTTCTAAAGATGTCTATTAACCTATTTGGAATCTATGCTCGATCTCTCGTTACACGACTCTATCGGTTTGATCCAATCCTCTACCTATCGATTTACTTAACTCTCGTTAGCCCAAATCGATGATTCTAACCTAGCTCATCCTCTCAGTTTATTGCTGAATTATTAAGCACAGAATTGAAATCAAAATCAAGCAGTAGAAAAAGCAATCAACTGAATTACATTAATTTTAAACATTAATATCCAAAGGTGTGTATAAACTTGACTCAACATTCACACAACCAATCTCAACACCTATTTCAATTCTATACAATAATAAAATTGAAATAATTGGAAATACTGTCAGGAACAGAATCTCGGAAGTGGTGACAGCGGGAAACCACCTATTCCGGGAAGTAATTTGCGCCTAGCTCATCTCCGTGTCTCTCTTTCTTTGTCTTCTTCCTCAATCTCTTGATTTCGCTCTAGGTTTCTCTAAGGATTGATAAACTCTCCTTTTTGCAAAAATTTCTTGGCTCCCTAATCACTCCTTGTGGCTGCCATATAATGTTCTATTTATTCTGTGGAAGCCCTAGGTCAACCTCGGAGTCAAAACGGTCTAAAAAATCCAAATTTTGAGTTTTTGCATCATCTTGATGTAAAGCACAATCGTGGCCCTGCATGTCACAATCGTGTTCGGCGCTTTACCCTTTTTGTCACAAGTGTGGCTTGAAGTGCACGATCATGGCCTAACTTGTCACTCTTTGTCACAATCGTGGCTCAGAGTGCACGACTGTGGCCTGACTGCTTCTTTCTCTTCCTTCTCTGTCACGACTGTGGCCTATGTGCACAATTGTGGCTTATGTCATTTAGCCCAAAACTCTTTAAATCTTCACCATTATTTCCTGTTTGCCCTGTAACACTAGCACACACATCAAGGTACCTCAAAATATACAATTTAAGCTCAAAGATTCAAACTAACTCATAAAAATCACTTAAACACACAATCTAACATAATTACACCCTAAATGCACAATCAACACTCAAATTCACATTAATTACATAACAAATCACACCCTAAAACATCATGCAAAACAAAAATATCATTCATCATACCAAGAAACTAAAAAGTGTTTAGTTGCGTATGATAGAAAACAAAATCAAAGAGAAACATAAAGAAAAACGAATAGAAAATAACGGGTTTATAATTATAAATCTCCCTTCTCTTCTATTAGATGTTCTACTAAGTTTGAGGTTTGATGTTGTGATTTATTGGATATTTTGATGATTTCTTTGTATTCTCCACTTCTTTGGATCAATATTATCCTTTTTGAACATTTTGCATGTCTAAAATTAGACCAGAAAGTCTGCTCTTTTCTTCTTACTCTCTGCTGATGTCAAAATTGTGACTTTACACATCTTGAGAGACTTACATAGCCACATACATGGTCTTGTATCTCTTATTTGCTTCAAGTGTTTGTATTATGTCGCATTTTCATTTGAATTCTTCCACTTTTAGTCCATGAAGACAATTATAACCTATAAATGCACTTGGAGCGAATTAAGTACCAAATATACGATGAAATTACAAAATATCAAGAAAAATAAATCAAATATAGGTATTTAAATATAGTCAAATATGCATCTATCAAACATCCCCACACTTAAGCTTTTGCTTGTCCTCATCAAAATTATTAGATTTACGACATCTATTCTTTATTAATCTCAACCTGTCCATCTATATTCTAAATCGTTATATCATATTAATCAAATTAACATAAAATTAGATTCAAGTTATCCTAAAACTAACTTCATAAATCACATCAATGATGCACTCAAGTGTTTAGGATGAAAAATGTCAAAATTCTTTAATTTCTACTATGCACCATAAGCTTGCAATTTTATCACATCTCCACACTTGAACGTAAACTATAAACAAAAATCTAAAGGTCTTTATCAGGTTGTAATGGGGCCCAGGTAAGGAATGTTGGGTTAATAAAAATGTTGATTTAAAGGAAATTTACAAAAGAAACATTAAAAGAAAGTTGTTACAACATACACAGGTCCTTTCATTGTAACTCCATTGGTACCTTATACTTATCCACAACTTTTCTATGCTTGTAAACTTCTTTTATCATTTTTTTAACATTCATCTTGTACCATTTGTAACGCCAAATTCTTGAGCCCTTTTGTATTGGTCTATACTTGTAGATATTACTGTATATTGATATACACATGGTTGTATATGAATTCAAAATTGTATTTGATTCCTTTTAATATATTCGCCCTTATATGAACTTAGAGTTCATCAACATGCAAAATCTTGGAGATTTCTAACATATGAGCTTCCAAACGTGTAAAACCGAGTTCATTGGATGGATATGGCCATGGTGGCTAAGTTAAATATGTTCTAATGCCTTAGAAGTGATTAGACATGACTTATAAAGTTAAGGGCCACTTAGAAAGCTTAATTGGAAAAGTTGATGTATATGAGGGATTTAAAAGTAATTTTTCAATTCTTGGAGGACCAATATATAATTTTATAAAGTTAAGGGGCTTAATTATAATCTTCAAAATTTTAGGTACCAACATGAAAATAAAAGTTTTGATCATTCCCAATTTTGGGCTTAATTGCAAATTTAGGAAAAGTTTGAAGGGGATAATGGTAATTTCACATAAGCTAAGGACAAAAAGATAATTTCACCATGTTTGGTCAAATAAGAGTCAACATTCTAGACCCTTCTCTTTGTGTATGGCCATGCACCCTATTATTAGACATTAAAACACTTTGTTTTAATTAAAAGAAAGGAGAAGAAACGAGAAGAGAGGATGAGAAGAGGAAGTTTCAACCATCACCTAAATCTCCACCAAAATTTTGATTTTTCAACCCAAACCAAGGTGTTCTAAGTTAATTTGGGATCAAGGAACTCAATTATATCATTATATTTGAGAAATTCTCAAAGGATCTTAAGATATCACTAAGGAAAGTTTAGGTAAATTTTGTCTCATCTCTCTCTACATTATAATTTTGAGTTTGGTATTAGGATATGTTGTTCTCCATACTTGAATATGCATGAAACATGGTTTTTATGAATGAAATGAGTCACGGAGAAGCTTTCTTAAGCCAAAACCAAAATGCCCTCTCTTTGGTGAAAGTTCGTGAAATTTTGAATATGTTTTGAAATTAATGGTTTAAATGAATTCTCTGATGTTAATTATGCATGTATAATGTGAATTGATGATGAAAAATGGGGAATATATACATTGGAAGGATGCTTTTAAGTTCATTGCTTTAGGTGTTTGATAGAATGCCTAAATGAACTTGGCTCAGGATTTAAGGATTTTAATCTTGTCTATTGGAAAGAGATTTTTATGTTTATTTAGAGTAAACTTGAATTTTTGCTTAGATTGATGAGTAGTGGCCTAATGTTATTGAATTAAAATGTGCTTAAATATACTTTGAAATGTGTAAGTATTGGATTAAAGGCATTAAATTCCTTGGAAAATGCAAAAGAAAACTTATGTGAATAATAAGGTAAGTAACCTATGAGAAGTTTCATGGTCGAATCTTATAGCTTAAAAATTGTGATATTGTTTTTTATAAACTTATGTGAAGGTGTATAAATATGAGATATGTTTGAGTAGTAAATACATTGTGTTTGTATGTATAAAGGCTCCGGAGTTGTGGATCAATGAGCTCATACCGAGGATTGTTTAAGTTAAAGGGGTGTACACCTTCTTGTGAGTTGGGAAAAACAAATCTCTCAAATAGGACTAGGACAACCCAAAACATGCATAATAACTTGTATATGAATTTTAAACCTAGGTATTGTTTAGTAGAAATGAATCTCAAGTAGATGTGTATTTAATAAACTACATTTTTGAATGAATTTGCACTTGGAGTGCAAAAGATGATTTTTACTACATGAAATAATATTTTGAAACTTACATATTCATAACCAAGTCATGCATTCCTCTTTTTGGCTTAGAGCTATGGCAAGGTTCCATTTTATCGGTTGGACCGATAAATAAAGGCATAGTACCTTACTTGATTTTAAAACTACATATTTGGATATAATTTTTTTGTGATTGGTGAGGAAATGATTGGCCAATCGTTTGCTAGGCACAACAGATTAAGTAACCCTCATACCCTTGACGTTAATACATAAAATTCCAGTCCTTATAATGACATCTTTCTACAAGACTTACGGGTGATTGCACACCTAGAGGTCTAGTCAACGACGAGGTTATCACCTAAGGTCATCACGCTCTTATCAACCATAGCCTAGACTTACCATAAATGAAAGTCGAGCTAACACTAGGAATCAGTGGGTGTGAATATTAGTTTAGCTGACTAGTAGTGACACAAATAACTATTTTGGCTTATTCTGAGATATGATTTTTACATGTGATGTTTTTCTGTTCTTGTGAACTAGAACTAGAACCTATGTTCACTAAATGATTGATTAATAGGCTAGGCCTATGTGGTTCCTAACTAGTATAGTTTGATTCATAGACTAGGTCTATGTATTTTTATGTCATGCATATTCACTTCATAGATGGTTACATGCATGATAGATGTATAAAATCGTCCTTAGGTTATTTAGACCATTTTGGTGTATACTAGGTTCTATTTATGATATATGTTTTATCTATTGACTGAGTATATAATGTACTCATCACCTCTGCTTTCCAACCAAGTAGGTTAATTGGTGAACTTGAAGCTTTGAGTGATCCGTACAGCCTTTCAAAAATTTTCAGGGTATTACAACACGTGAGTAGTCTCTGTTTTGTACTTTTTGTTATGCAGTGGCTCATGATCATGTTGATATGCTTTATAATTTTGTAAAACAACTCTTGAATTTTGTATTTATTTGTAAATGATCTAATGTATGAACATTTTGTACTATTGTTGAGATTGCTCTTGAGTGGATTTCAAAGTCCAAAAGTTGTGGTAGAGTTTAATGTCAATATAGAAGTATGTTTAAAACCGTTTTATAGGTGTTTTTCATTTTGGGATTTTCAAAATACAGTCGTTGTGCTGCCGAAATATTTTTTTAAAGATATCCGGTTAGCCTTGCATAGTCGGGTTAAAGGTACAGTAAGTATCCTTAGCCAAAGGATGTAGCAATTTTCATGTACCTGATGTGGTTCCGAGTCGTGACACCATTATTAAAGAGATATTAAACCCTCCAAATTTTCAAGTTTCAACATTCGAGTACTGTAAATAAACTTCAAGCTTTAAAACAATAAAAAGGCTTCAAAGAAGAATAGGATAAAGGTTAATAAATTGGGTTTAATCAATGAAAAAGGCTAAAGTTGAACTGGTTTATTTCTAAAGATAAATTAAGGTAAGTTAATAATCAAAGAAATAGGCTAAAATAAGTTGTTGAATTTAAATGTCTTTATCACTTCATTGCTTCTAATTTAGTAAATATATTCTCAATATGCATAATAAACGCAAGTTCTAAAATCATTCAACTATATATAATAACATATATGAAAGAGTAAAAGAGCTTCAAAATTTTTGAAAATTTTGCTCTCAGGCTCAAAAGCTCACAAAAAGATGGGTTATATGTGTAAATAGTATGCAATATCATTCAACTTGAATATCTCAATAATTAATAAAAATATGACTTATATAAAAGTAAATTTTAGTCTAACAATCATCCTTTTGCATACTAATTCAAATCAATATTCAATAATGAAATACCGTAATGACAGACAGGTTTCAATTAAATCAGAATATCAGTTAATAAAATTTAGTGATCAAGATTATAATAAGCTTAAGAAAACCATAAAAATCCTTAATTCCTTCCCTACAATTAAAGTTGTACATTTTCCTTAATGTACACCATATAAACATATATAATTAGTGAGAAGGTTGAGTTGGTACTTTCCTGAGTAAGAAGATTTTCTCATTCTAATTTTTAGTACTGTTCATCCAATATTATACTAACATCCTTGCAAAATATAAAGAAAAAAGGATAAAAAATAATAAAATAAATAAATACAAAATATTAAAATAGAGATAACATAAAATTTAAAATAAAACCTATCCTAATTTATGGGTTACCTCTCATGCAACACTTGTTTAATGTCATTAGCTCAACCGACCTTACACGTTACCCTTATCCTAGGTCTATAATCAGTAGCTTACTTCCATCCGTTTCTCCACATAAGGGTTTTGTAGCCTAAAAGTAAGCCACATGTTAAAAGATAATAGCAAGAGCATAATTTATCAAATTAATAAATCTTATTGACTGCAATAACACTATTTTTAATGATAAACTACTAATAGAATGAGGGATAATGAAACCCCCTAAATCTACTGCTGATGTAAGTAGTTTGTCTTGGAGGAAGTAGGAGCCCTCTATACTTAAAGTGGCTACCCATGATGCATTAGTAGTTTCCTTATTGGGTTTCTCCACTGGTTCTTCATCAACTTCCTTTTTCCATTTTTCTTTTTCTTCTTCCTAGAAAAAGGTTTCTGGCTCAGCTTCTTTAATTACCTTCTGCCACTTCTCTACTTCCTCTTCATGGATAAAGGCTTCTTCTTCTTCTTCTTCTTCTTCTTCTTCTTCTTCTTTGTCTTATTCTAAAATCTCATTTCCACTCCTAAGAGTGATTTACATTCCAAATTCTTTAAGATCTGTTTCAATAGAACTAGGCAAACTCTCCTGCATCTCATCTGATAATATCTTCACCTATGGGTTAATTTGATTCACCTCATTTTATATACAAGCCTCTATTTCCTTATGCCTCATGTTTGACTCTTTAATAAAATTAGCATATCTTTCAAAGCAATAGTTACCTTCTTGCCTTCTTGAAATGTATCCTCATTTATGAAATTGACTATCAGCTTTTCCTTACTCTGAGATATTAGGGAGCTCATATGGTATAAGGTATTATGCTCACCATATCCAAGTAAAGAAAATCTTGCCTCAAATTCACATCGGCTAAATACACACTTGGAAAGGGATTCTTTTAGTTTATCTGTAATAATTTTGTATTGCTACTCTTATTATACGTATGCAGTTGGAGCATATCATTCCATCCATATGCATAAGGTTTGCTCAATTCTGAATTATACATATTCTCATATGATGCACCTTGAGTTTGGTTGTACATACTTAGTTGCTCCCACATATAGGTTGGTGTCTCACATTCATGATTGTAATTATTACTCCCACAAATGTTGCAACATGGCATCGACATCAGTTGAGCTTCCAAAAACATGTGAGGAACTACTCTTTCCAACATGATAATGTTACATATTGCAAAGACACATCGTAGCTCCCATAAAAGTAATGTCTGCTCCATCCTTCAATTTTGAGGTGTGGTGATAACATTAAACCTTAATCCCTAAAATAAATCACAAACACATTATTAATGTAGATAATTTAAAAGATAATTAAATAAATAAGCCAAGAATAAAACAAGACACTATAAAAATAAAATAAAATAAAATAAATATAAAAATAATGGTTAGAGTAGTAGCATCCAGGTGTTGCTAATATTACTGTCCTCGAAAACGGTGCAAAAAACTTGGTTAAACTTAAGGCCAATATTTAAGTTAACCACAAATGCACGGTGAAGTTATAGTAAGTATGGATCAATCCCATGAAGACACTGATTACCAATAATTACCTTTCTTTTATTATCTAACTTACGGATTGGATTTTGATTTTTAATTAAAAACAATACTTAAACATTTAAAAGAAAGTAGTAAACAATAACGAACACAAAATACAGAGGAAAATTATGAACTTAAGCAGAGAATTAATAACTCACCAATAGGCTTTAGCTATTAGCTTCCTTTATACTCTCAACTTGACTTTTGGCATCATACTTAATCATGAATACCCATTTGCATCTAGTAGGCCTAAAACCTTTAGGTAACTTAACTAAAAAATATAACTATTGTAATAAAGAATGATAACTCATCTAGAAAGTAAAACATGAAACTTAACGCTACTTAAAAAGAAAAGTCAACATAATTATAAAAGAGATTAATAAGCACAAGTAACAAAATATAAATCACAAGAATTAAAAAAATATATTATCAACTCTTTGTTCTATAATTAAAGTTTAGTTTTAAAAAATAAAAACATGAATCCTATTATCATTTATACACATGAATTCAACGAAAGTAGCAAAAAACTCACAGTAAGGAACAAAATGCTAGTAATAATCCTTATTTATATAAGAAATGTTACCATTCTAGACAAACCCACTTCAACATTATTTTATTGTCATACTCATATAGAATCATCACTTTACAGTATGAGTCCATCATTAAAGATAAATTTCTAACTAGTTCTTGTTTCTCATTTCTTTTGATATAATTAATTGTTTATGAAACTCTATTTGTATAAAAGATGATTTTATTCTATAACAAAACCATTGTTCTTACATTTTTTATTATGATAACTATCTTTTAAAAAGAATAATAGAATAATTCCTTTACCATAAAGGGATATTAATACATCATAGTTTAAACTATAGAAAAGGAGCTAGCAACGTAGCAAGACTACCAGCTAAGCATTGAAAAAAATCAACCTTAAATGGTGTTTTAAAAAGGCAAAAATGAAATGATTTTCTTCTCCTAATAAGTGATTAGTCTAAGAACTTGAAGTATCAAAATTCAGCACCTTGATGAAGCTTTATAAATATCACAATGGAGAAGTTCATAATATTTTTTAGCAATTCATCTATTACATTTTAATTTATGAAGCTTTAAACATCACCATGTGATACATATTTTACTTCATTGCCATCCCTTGACTTAGTTGTATTATGATGGCTTTGGCTAAAACAATTTTCCTTATCCAATTCCTTATGTTTGGTATCAAGCTCCCAAAGTCCTATTGAGTTTATTAGAAAAATTTTAAGTTTTTTCCCCTCTAAATCAGATACATCAACTTAAAGTTATTTTAAAGAGCCTCAAGTCCCTTTTATAGTTATACTTGATTTTACATGCCCATTTGATGATTTTCCCACATTTTTATATAGACTTGGTTACATCAATGTATTGGTTGACCCTATATTGCTATTGAGTAGTTACAATTAAAGAATAAGTGGTTTATAGAGTCTTTTTTCTATTAAAACAAGGTAGAAAATGTTGTTGATGTGAGTATCTTTAATCATATCTTGTTCCTGAAGATTTTGTTTGACTACCATCCATAGAAAAGAACCTACTTTTTGGATGTAAGTCTGATTCCAAACTAGTTTGTTTCAGTTTAGTCTTAAAGAAGGAGGTTTAGATAATCTAAGGCATGTTCTATTTATAAATATACCTAATATATGAGCAATGAAATTGGTTTTGTCTTCTCCAGTATTATTGGTATGGTAAGTTAGTACATTAGACATAAAGATAACAATCCCTTTAATTGAAAACTCTCTACCTTACCAATTCCTTGACTTTGGCATTGACGGGCATTAAATGCTTAAGAATATGGAAGCTTGGAAGTTTGTAAAAAACATTCTTGGTTATATAGGTTATCAAAATGAAAGAAGTTGCATTCCTATTACCAGTGATGCATTTAATGTTTTAATTCATTAGGTCTCTCAAATTTAACATTTGCAATAATGTCCATAAGGTACTTAATTAAGGTTTGAAGCTCTAGAAATTCTCTTCATGTAGGAAATGATTATGTATCCACTTAACCTATAAGGGTCCCTTATCTATAAGATTTTTTATAATCTTTTGATCAAAAGCATAATGTTAACTAGTTTGATAGTGTTTATCCCCAACCCTCCTTATTCCTTAATGGTACATACTTTTGTACACTTTACTTTAGCATTTGACGATTTATTTGAATCCCTTGTCCATGAGTAGTTTTTCACATATTTCTCTATTACTTTGATGATGCTTCGAGGTAGGTAAAGGTGAGAACTCTAATGCACATGAATGTTGTTCAAAAGATGATACTAAATGTAGTTTGATAATATAAAAAAGATTCTTATTATTCCAATTTTCTACTCTTTTTTATACTACATCAAAAAGAATTTTAAAAACTAATGTTTGAAGGATAATTTTATTTTACAACAAAACTATTTTTCCTACATTTTCTTACCATTACAATTGTTAATTGAAGTATCATTTTATTTTACAATAATAGTAACTACTAACTAGTATAATTAACTTACTTATACTATAAAAAGTAAATATGAATAGAATTAAGATAATTAACAAACAAAAACCATAACCCACAATTAGTAGGCATACATAAAAATCACAGGAAAAAAATCATATGTCATATAAAGTTCAAACTTTTTTTATCATATCAAACTTATATGATAGACTAAAGTGTAAAATTTACATGATTATTCAAGAATTTGATTAAAAGAATTAAGATTTAAATGCTTTTAAAAAATTTACAAAAGAAAATCAAAACTAATGGTTTTTTCACTTCTATTTTTTGCTGCTAGTTTTGGTTTTTATCTCTTGATTTTGGTTTATTTTATATAAAAAAAACTTGTTTGATTGTTAATATTAATGTAGGTTCACTTTTATTACTGGTGGCAGTTAAAAATAAGTAAAATTTATAGATAAATTAATTAAATAACTAATTTTATTTAACCTCTTACAAAATATTCATTGCACAAACATTAATAATTAAATTATTATAAAATCCAAATTTTTATTTTAAATTAATATTTATTTATATTTTAATTATTAGAATTAATATTTCATACATTTTATATTTCAAAAATCTATTTCATAAAAGATCATTTTAAAATTTAAGTAGTATTAAGATATTTTAAATATATTTATTAAATAATTATCAAATTATTAGAATTTTATTTTCCAAAAATTTTATTTAAAATTAAATTAGTTATAAAAATATGTTAAAATAAATTAAATAGTTAAATTATATTAGTCATAATTCTTATTAATAATTAATATTAAATAATAAAATAGCAAATATTAGTTAATAATGAAACTAGATTAAGAGAGTAACAAAACAGAAAACTAAAACCAATTTTTATGATTTTAATAAATTATGAAAGTAAGAAGGCCATCATTTCCACCCTTAAGAGCATAGGCAAACAATGGAATACCTCAAGATTAAAGGATGTGCTCCTTATAGATAATGGCTTATTTGTCTTTAAATTGTACTCTACTTTTAGTGCATAAAAGATAATTGATCATAAACCTTAGGATTTCAATAATTTGCCACGATTTCTTCAACTTTAAATGGAATGCCTCTAGATTAGAGGATGTGCTCCTTATAGATGGTGGCTTATTTGTCTTTAAATTCTATTTCACTTTTAGTGCACAAAAGATACTTGATCATAGACCTTAGCATTTCAATAATTTGCCACTGTTTCTCCAACTTTAGTAACTAGGAATTTTGCTCCTGGATATCAAATGTAAGCAACTTCCTCCTTGGGTTAATCTGCATAATATTTTTTAAAATATTAGACAAATATTGAATTTAGTCACTTAACTAACTATATTAGGAAACCAGTTGCAGTGGATGAATCAACTATTTTGATGAAAATGATTTGTTATGCAAGAACTTGTGTTATGGTTGATATAGAGAAAGAGCCATTGGATGCTATTCCTTTTATGCAATTAAATGATTTTTGTTGGCCTTAGGTTTCGATACGGATTTTATGGCGACTACGTGCCACCATTGGGATTTATTGGAAATAAGAATATATAGATTTAGGAACGTATCAATAAAATAAAATATAACATTTAATTTAATTAAAGTTTAGACAAGGAAAATTTATGGTGGGACTTTTCTGATATAAGCAAATAATAATTAAAATGTCATAAAATAATTTTAGACATGAAATTAAATTATAAGAAATCATGAATTAATATAAACAATTAATTAATAATAAAATAAATAAATAAACACTTTACTAAATAATTATTTTGGGGTACTTTTAAAATAAAATAATTATAAATAAAATTAATATCAAAATAAAAGACATAAATAATATTCGTATTCCTCGGCAGAAGCAAAATAAATACACAAACAATTAAAATAAATGACCTAAAATAAGCTTGACATGTAAATAAATTAAAAAACATCATGGAAGACCCTTTTTATATATACTAATAATAATAAAATAAAATAAAATAATACATAATAAATAAATGGATAAATAATAATTATATTAAATAAATGAAATTCATAGGAGAAGTAAAAATAGCACCCAACAATTTGATTAAAAATATCATAGCGTAAAGTGGGATAGAATAAATTGATTTGGGTGTGAAGTGAATGTATAACAATTGAATTAAAGAGTTTAAAAGCAAAGTGCAAAAGGGGAAGAGTGACAAGCATGACTCTTCACTCACACTTGTGACAGGTAAAGACAAAGAGGAGTCACAATCATGCCTCAGCCTGTTAAAATACCAACGTCGCGATCGTGCTTAAGCACAACCGCGACTTCCCAGTCATATATACTAAATTCAAAACTTTATAACTTTCAATCCAAAAGTCCAAAAATTTCAAACTTTATGTCGTTAGAAATCTATGAAAATAATCTACAACTTTCATGAAGACAGTTTTGTCTAATTCAGCCTATATCGATACAGTTTAATCATTTAAGTAAAGAATATCATTTCAGTCAAAATTTTGTGCTACTACCTATACTAATACCAATAATGCTATCTTATAAAGGCCATAACTTTTGTATCCGAAGTCCAAAAATTTCAATCTTTATACCATTATATAAAGCTAAAAGAATAATCTACAACTTTTAAAAAGACCACTTAGCCTAATTCTACCTATATCAATGCAGTTTATTCCTTAAAGTTTTGGTTCACATTTTACCCTTATTCTCTGTTTTCATTTATCTGTCAACCTACATTTCCATTACAAATTTCAAAAGACCCTAAACTAACTTTCAATTCCATACATACAAAACTTCTTTATTAACCAATTTACTTCAAATAAGTCTATCCAAAGGTCTCCCAACACCTAACAAATTTATTTTCAACACCAGGTCATCTTAACATAAGAGAGAATTTGCACACTTAAATATATAGGAGAAACTCCTGCAACTTTCACTGTCACTTTGCAGCAAACAAAGTTGATACACATTTTCATACTTCTTATTACAAGCTACACCAGTATCATAATTACAAAATACATTCAGAAATGTTTATGCTGATATGCTTTTAGGATCACCAAAAATGATCCACACTAACTTAGTTACAAAAAGTCTGGAATTCCTAGAGATTTGCCAAAATTTTGCAAGGCTTAGTAATGATCTGCTGATTCTTCACCTAAGGAGTGGAAAATTTGTGGGGTGAGCTGGGAAGCTCAGTGGTTAATATGTTTATAGCCATTGATAACGAACCACATGCAATTCCAGTGCATGTATATATATATACACATTAATTTGAATTTCAACAAATCACAACAATCACATTCTAAATTTAAGGGCTTTACACAACATGGATACTTCATCTCACAAATCAAATTACAAAAATCAATTTATCATCAAACCATGAACTCAATTATACTATATACTCAACAATTCAAAATGCAATGCACAACATAATGGCTGGAGAGTTCTGTGGAGCGAAACGGAGAAACCAAAGTTTACACCATGAAATAAAACAAGTCCGATTTCTCAGGATCCCGTGGCCTCAAGCAGGCAGCCGGGAGAAGGCCATAGGTCATCGTGCATGTGACTAACGAAATGGGTTCCTCTCTTGCCCACATAAACAGATTCAGATGCATATATATATTTGATATCTTAATCATAGGTTCATGCTGCTTAAATTTTCTATTTTTCATTAGCACAAAACAGTAAAGTCATTCAAGCATAACAAGTTATCAAATCACAACACATTTTTCCCACATTCATAGTGATTCAAAACAAACATATTTAACATACATACACACAATTATTTCATCTCATCATCACTAAAACCATAAACATATTACCTAACTATTTATTTAATACTTCCAAGATCAAGTATGTTGTTCTCCTTGCACTTGACTTCGATATTCTTGATTCCCTAAGAACAAACATATTTTCATTTAATCAACATACACGCGTGAAGCTTTCCTTAAACCTAACCATCCATGAATGAGCTTAAGCTTGATCTATTCTTACTTTCTCTAACTCAAGGAACTCAAATATACTTAAGTTTACAAAAGAAATCCAAGAGCATAGTTTTCTTACTCCTCTTCTTTCTCTATCTTCATTTTCATCACATAACCTATCTTCTCTATTTCCTTCTTCCACTAAAGCAAGAAGAAAAGTTAGGAAATACCTAAAAATAATTTTAGCTAAAACTTATTCTCTCTTCTTCTTTCTCCTTACTCTTTCCTTCTTCTTTCTCCTTACTTCGGTTTCTCCTTCTAGGTTCTTCCACAACTCTCTCCTTCTTCTTTTTTCTTAACAAACACGAATTTTCTTCTCCCCTTTGTTTTATTATCTTAAGCCAAAATTTTTAATATCCCATCTTACCCTTCCTTATTACATCTAATTCCTACTATCTCCCTATCTTCATTTTAATTCTATACTTTCCATTCATACCAACATACGAAAATAATAATAAACCATATTAACTCCAAAATTTTTCTAATTCATAAAGCTAACTTATATTCATGCTTGCTAATTTAATAAAATAAATTCTAAGAAAAATTCGGGGTCCAACAATTTTGATAAACTACATCAAGATGAACTATTAGTTTCTTGCCAATGGCGACCTCTTGCATATCGTGTTAGCAAAGCATATAAACCTACAGGAGGAGCTTTATTAATGGAAATTACTATAAATTAATAAGGCTAGACAATGCTACTAACAATTTTTTCCTTCTAACGTAAAAGTAACTAGCAATCATTAACGTTCTCCTCAACTAAAATGGCTTATAAATGAGGGAAGTTCTAATCCTAATATTGTAATATTGGAGCACTCTAAATATGTTTTGTAACTACTGGAATATTCTTCTAAAGAAACATTGAATATTATGTATAATCAGTTTTTTTTTTGTCCTTCAGAATTAGGTGACACCATCATGAATACTAAGGAAGTTAAATCCTCTTACTGACCCAAACTATGTATGTCTATTGAATAAGACATGTCCTACAATTGGTGTTTCTAACTTAGAGCTCTTAGATGGGTTTAAGACCAAGATAACGAGGAAATCAAAAGGGAGGAACTAGGTGATATCCTTAACTTCTTCAAAGTCTTAATAAGAGCTTATTATGTTAGAACGAAAGGTGTTTAAATAACCCCAATAAGCAACAACTTATCCGATCTTTCAAAATTGACCATGGATTGAGTCAATTTTTATTCATTTCAACATCCCTTTCGATAAAAAGATGCTCAAAAGCACATTTTTATGCTTTTATAATGTGCATTATGCATGGTGAGCAAATGAAGAAGGTGAAGACCTATGCTTGTTTATAATGGCTTTTCCTTTCCAATCTTGACCTGTTCTCAGTCTTAGCGATCTATGCACTACAAGAAAATGAATGAATAGCGGCGGAACATTTCCGACGGAAATAACTGTTCCGTCGGTACTATGGTCACGTTTCCGATGGCAAAAAACAACCGTCGGTATTGAATTTTGTAACTAATATTTACAACGAAATATAGCGACGCTGCCAAGAAACCGTCGACAAAAAATGCGCGAAACGTTCGCGCATTTTATTAGCTACGGTAATACACCGACGGTGCTGATACGGTCGGTATATATACCGACGGTAAGGAATATATCCGTCGGTAAATAGGAAACAAAAAATGTTTGACCGACGGAATAGAAGACACCGTCGCAAAATTCAAAAACAACAAATATCTTCACCGACGGACAAATATTTTCCGTTGGTGAATCAGTAGATATATCACCGACAAGGATCTTTTTCCGTCGACGACGGACTAGCGCAGAGCGTCGCTAAATCTTCCATAATCACTGATTGCCGACGGCACTAGCTCGTTCCATCGGTATATAATCCAGTCAGCAAGCAGACGGTTCTTCTAGAATGCGTGAATACCGACGGAATGGGTGTTCCGTCGGTATTTGAATTTTAGCCCGCGTGTATTAGGCGCTCGTTTACCGACGGAACATTCCATTCCGTCGGTAACTGTCGGCTCGCATCGACTTTTGTGCACGCATAAACCTAATTTACCGACGGAACGGAGTGTTCCGTCGGTAAACCAGCGGCTTTATATAGCCGCGACCCCCCCCCCTTTCATTCACTACTCTCACTTGTCTTCTCTCTATTGGATTTTCCTCTGAGCTTCTTGAGGTAAACTTTGTTATTATTGTGTT
>JAOSBN010000004.1:13996292-14011500 GCA_027563595.1 Erythroxylum suave | reverse complement strand
GGTAACCTTAATACCGACAGAATATTTGGTTATTCTGTCGGTAATTTCCGTCGCTAAACGTCTATTTTCTTGTAGTGATGGAAATCAAAATAAAACATAATGGGATCAGCAAGACTAATTTTCTACATCCTACATGGCCCATATTTCTAATCATCATGCTCAGTAATATGGTAGAATTGTTGTCTCTTTTAACCCAGTATAATGAGGATTATGAACTCTATAATCATAGGTCAAATCCTCATGTAGACATGAAATTAACTCAGGTAATAACTTACATTCATATATCCTTTATTTATGGCCTTAAATCAAATTTTCAGAGAGCTTCCTTATGGCATAAGCTGGAAGAGAATGAGGCTCGTATATAAGCTCCATGGACAATACTTGGTGATTTCAATAGCACACTTTATTCTTTAGAAATTAAGGGGAATTTTTCATTAAGGAATCACAAGTAAGACATGTATAATTACATATCTAATCTTGGTATTAGTGATTTGAAAATGCCAAGGTACTTTTATATATGGAGCAATAAGTAGCAAGGGAGATGGTTTATAAATAAAAAACTTGGTAAAGCCATGGTGAGTAATGTTTAGCTGAAAAAATTTTCTCAAAAGTGTTACAACATTTAGGAATCCCTATTCTTTGATCATTCCCTAGTAGTTATCAATGGCTTTAATTTGACAAGGACCAGGAACTTTCTTTTTAGGTTTAACAACTATCTGACTAATGACCTTGAATTTGAAACTGTGATCTTAAAAGGGATGTCTCACCATTTTTATAGGCATAATTCCTTCATTTGTATAAGGAAGATATAGAAGATTAAAGAGGAATTCAAATCACTAAAACGGAAAAAACATAATGACACCCAAATACCTATTACATCAGCTAAATATAAGCTAGAAAAGGTGTAACAAATGCTTTATTAAGATCTTAAGGTCTGAATGTATGTCAACCAATACCAAGATTAAAGTGAGGAGGAATCACAAGGATATCCTCTGTTTTGTGCAGAGGGACGTATCTTTCATCTAAAGAGAAAGTAGCTAGAAGGTGACTACATTCTTTAACTTCCAATGTAATAGGAGAAGGATTCCCCTCGAATCCCTCGAAAATTTTCTTTGCTAAAATAGGAAATTATGCCCTAGAAATTGTATCAGAGCAGCAAACAATTTATCAACTTCTCTGTTAATATTTTGATTATGTTGACCATGAAGGTTGTGCTAGACTTCAATTCTGGATTTTTTTTTTTACTTAAACAATGTCTTTTTGTTGCAATGATTTTGGATTCTTTCTAGTAGGTTGATTGATTTCTTTGGAGAGTGATTTTTTGTTCTACTATGATTGTGTCGGTCTAGGAGTTATTTTTTCTATTCTCATATTGATGGTGAATTTATAGTCCTCTCACCCTTTAGCAGTTTTTTGTTGTAACTACTCACTTCTCTATATTTTAACTAACTATTTGCCATTATCTTCTTAACTTTCATGTTCTAAACTTCAGTCTTAAGTAACTTCTTAACTTGCAACCCACTTAGCCATGTTTTTATTAACCACCTTCCATTATTTTCTTAACTTTCGTGTTCTAAACTTTCACAAATTTAGCATATTTCTTCCTACATCCCTAATTTTTCGTTATTCATTAATTCTCTAGCTAAACATTCACTAGGGTTCCATTTTTTAGTTAAATTCATGCCCTTTTGGGTCATATGGGTTAATTTATTTTAAACTATCAACAAAAATATTTGAAGAAAAATGGAAAGAGAAGAAATGAGATCAAGAAAAAGGGGAATAAACTCTCATTATCTTCAATTTTTTGACAATGAGAATTAAAATTCATATGTTTAAATAATAAAGAGAAGGTAGAAAAGGAATAGCTTTTCTAAGGAGTGTAAATGAGTCTTGCTTATATCATGAAAGGAGAAAGATGATGATGAAGAAGAAGAAGTTCTTTAAAATAGGAACTCTCAGTTTATTGTTAAAATAGGAACTCTCAAATTGTGCTAGACAATTTTTATTTGAAAAAGTTTAATAAAACACATAAGCTTACATTTTAAGCTGCTTTTTCTAGATATTAACAATTTCTATATATAACCAAACCAACTAATTCGTAAGTTCCTAATTAACCCAATTGAATCAATTGATCTAATATAATTTTTTATTGACTAATAAGAATATGCCATGTCAACCTCGTTATTTTTTGTAACAGAGGATCTTTAACTCATGGGAAGAATATGTGAACTACAAGCCTAATAAATAGGGATCCTTAAATCATTTAAAGAATTTATGATAAACAATTATAATAATTTCAATTTTAAAGAATTGCACAAATTATAAAATAAAATGTTATTTCAAACTACAAAACCCAAAATTTGTAATAATTATCTTATTTCTAACAATTTGAGAAAAAATTTGTATATATAATAGATGTATAGTTATGGTAAAGAAGGATGATGTTACATGTCTTTTGAAATTTGAAGGGAAAGTCTAATTATTTGTAAACTTCTAAACTTTATCTCAAATCTTGTTTTCAATATAGAGTCATTGTGAAAAAAATATGAGTGCTTCTTTTTAAATACTTCACTTTATCAATTTGTCATTGTATACATTTCGAAACTCTCTATAAATAGCACTTAACAACCTTAATGACAATCTTCCTATCTAATAGTATTTATCCAGTAAAGGAAAACTAGGTAAAGATCAAATTCTTCAGTGATTTATTTTTAGTAATGCAAATAGATGATTAAAACTTAAATTTTATTTGATGGATTTGATTATAGTTTTTATTCTTGAAACTTTAATAAGAGAGAGATAATTATTTTATTATCTTTAAATTGTTAAGGAATTGATTTTTATAGTTAATCAAATTAGAATTTAAGATATTTATTTTGTTAAATCATGATTGCACTGTTTTGCATATGCTAACAAGATGTGTTCTGCGTTTTGGAGATTTTGAAAATCTGAAAAACCAACAAATTCATAAATTTGGGCAACGGTGGTTTAATGGTTATGGTTGGTGACAATGATGGCTGGGGTTTCTACAGTGGAAGAACTGGACCACTTGTTTGGAAGTAAGGTTAAGGTACTCTAGATTTAGAGCAAGTCTTATTCTGTTACAAGGTTAAACTATTCTAAGCCATCAATACGGTCTGTTTGAATATAAGATCAACTCAATTTAAAACAAGAATAAGTTACCTTCGGAACCTAGAGATGGAAATTAGGTTAAAGTAACCATTCTAAGAATATAATAAGAACTATTTGCATATAGGAATAAGGTATTCTAATTGATTTAGTTTGTTCACATTTTGGATTAGGAATAATTCAATTTATAATAAGCCCACAAAATTTGGATTTATCGATTTTAATCTTTTTAAAATACTTATAAAACAAGATCTGCATTGAAAATAATCTTAAATTATAAATCAATTCAAAAGAAAATTGTATTCATTATTCATCTTAATCTAATTGGTGGATTGGGCTCATTTTTATTATATATTTTATCATACGTATTGAGTCATTTAATCAAATTCATCGAAAATATTTAACGACTAATTTTTTAGTATATACTCCTCATCAATTCTGCACTTCCATATTGAAGAATTAATTTTATTATATAATTTTATCTGTAAATAGTTTGGTTTATTTGAATGTATAATGCATCATATAATTTGTTTATTTGATAACCCTCTTTTTCAATAATTAATTTATTGGACAAGTTCTCATGGTCAATTTTTTAGTTTGTTTAATTGCCATTTGTTCAAGTAATATGTCATTTGATGATTGTCTTAGGCTATGTTTAGTTAGGGGTTTATTAATGGAATGGAACGGAATATTATTTCATCATTTGTAAGGAAGGTTTATGATAGAATGGAATAGAATAGGATGGAAGAGGAGGGTTTCATATTATGTTTCATTCCATCCTAAACAAGTAAAATGAGAAACCTCCAATTTGGGAGGTTTTTGATGAAATGTAAAATGATAAATAACTTTTTGCTATATTACATTATAACCTTCTTCTAAACAATATTTCACTATAATACATTATGAATTCTTTCATCCCTCCTAAATAGGCTTGTCAATGTTCGTGGCCTCGTGGCCCGGGCTATGGCTTGACCATCGCCTGGCCCGCCATTTTTATTTTTAAGAAAAAAACTTCCAAAACGACGTCATTTTGGAAGTAACCCAACTCGGGCCAAAATCCAGTCAGGCTATTTTTGACATGCCTACTCCTAAACAACAATTTTATAATATTACATCCTTTTACATTCTATTCAATTATAAATCATTTCATTCTATTAAAAACCTTACATCCAACCAAACATAACCTTAAGCAAATAATACATTTATTTGAATACTTTCATCTCTTGAACTGCTTTCAGGAAACAGTCATAAAGGATGAGAAGGTTAAAAGTAACCTGTATGTTTAAACCATGACAACATTCATTGGCTAAATGAGGCAATTGCACGGTTAACATAGGCTAACTAGATAAGACTTTAGACTCATATGATAACCATTTTTTAAGACACTACTACTTTTATAGGGGGATTTATTAACAAGGATATGGAATGTTCATTGTCAAGAACCATATTTCCTTTTGATGCGACTTTTCTTAATAGAGTATAAAAAAGGAGAAACATTTAGGAATATGTTTCATAATGGTTTACCATTAAAAAAATATTATGATGATAGCATCTGATAATGCTTCGGATGAGCACTTCAATGTTTAGCAAATTATGTTAGTTATAACAAATTAGTATTAGTTTTTTTACTACAATCATTAGTTGTTTAGTACAATTGTTCATTATATGGATAGTATATAGAAATGCATTGTTATTTCAATTCTTTTAGTTTTATATACTTATAAATAGAATAATTAGTTGTTGATCAATTATTATTTGAATAATACTTGGAAACTTAGTGACCTTTTGTAAGATATCAATTAAAGTTTATTTTGAAAGTTAAATCAAATTAATTAGAAATGACAAAAATCAGATAAAAAATGTTTCATTTATTAAAGTTTTTATTTTTAAAGTTACATCAAATCAATTGGAAATGATAACAATCAGATAATAAATGTGTCATTTAGGAAATTATGTGTTTAAGGAAAATAACCACTACATCCAAAGATAATGGTACAAAATTCAATAGAAGTGAAAATTTAAATGGTAAAAATTATAAAATTTGGATATGAAAATCCAATATGTATTGGAAGAATAAGAGGATCTTGACTCACTAAATTAAATAATGGAAGTTCATAAGGAGGAGATTATAATTAACATGGGATTTTATTTGTGGCATATGACTGTAAAAAGAAGAAATCCTTGGCTTGTGTAACATAAATGATAATGTTATGGCAGAGTTTAAGAGGTATGACAATGTCCAAGATATATGGTTAGCACTAGTAGCATGTTTCAATAGCATCTCAATAACCAAATTATGGTTACTCAATCTTAAGTTTGAAATTTAAAAAAATAAAAATGAATAACCAAAAATTTTATGAAGTATTCAATGCTGAGGCATTTGAGGCTAATTTTAAAATGATTAGTTAGTCATTTCTTATTAAGATTGGTAGGAAATAAGTTGTCAAATGATTTTTACCTCGGAGTTGGGAGCATATTAAAATGCACATAAGCAACAGTGAGAATGTCAAGATAATAGAGGATGTTATGAGGCACCTATTACTAAAACATGAACGTTTTGGGACTTACGAACCATAAAATAAGATACATATGGTTAATTCATGTTAATAAGGAGTTGAAAGCAAGAAGAGGTACGACTATAGTAAGTCTAGGTGCAAAGTGAAATAAAGACTTCCATAACTCTTAGGATCTCAAAAAGGGTTACGAGTAATTAAAATGGAAAGAAATAGGTCCTCTTAGGAAGAAAAAATATGAAGTGAAACACTACAATTTTGGCATGTCATTTCGCTTATGATTATAATGAGTCTAAAGATTTGGGAACCACAAACTTGAAATAAAGGAAAGAGAAATTTTTATAGAATTTCGATGAATTCCATATTGGACAAGGTGGGAAGATATAGAACATAACTCCACATTTAAAATCGAAGTTATAGGCACCTATAAGTTAGTAATTCATGGTGGCTAGACACTCATCCTATTAAGGTATTATTTGCTTAATGATTGTACAGAATCTTGTTTATGTCATGATTCTATTTATCCTTATATTCAATACTAATTTTCAAGTGGTGGAACGGTTTTTTTAACCAATTATTTTCTGTTAGTAAAATTAATTTTTATTTAATTATATCAACTAGGACTTGCAATATTGATAATAATTATGCGACGTGTTAGTTTTGGTCATGTTAGATAAGATTTAAAAAGATGAACTATTTCATATGTTCATATTTTACGTATTATTTAGACATAATTTACTTGTTATCTGGCACTTTTATAACATATTTTAGATGGATTGTATGATATTCTCCTATGTTTAATTCATTATCTTATAGGTTATGATCTTGAGAAGAAAACACAAAATTGAGTGCAATTTCTTTGTAATTTTTCAATCAAGGAGATTTTAGAGTCATTTAAAGATAAAAAGATGAAGAACAAATTTATGAAGACTTGCCAAGGTGGAAAGCTTTTGCCTTTTGCGAAGTTCAAAGAAGTTAAAAAGTAGAACAAGATCTATGTTAGAATAGTGTAAGTGGTTACTATCAGACTCATTATACCTTTGCAAATAAAATTACATAACAAAATTAACGCCAATTACAATTTGTTAATAGGCATTGTTTACATAATGATACGTGATATAAAATCTCTATAACAAAACTAGCATCAGTATTAATATTGGTCCAATATTAGTTCTCGTGTACAATTTATAAAGACTTTTTATTTCTTAAGTTCAAGTAGTCGTAACCTTAACTATAAATATTTGTATTAGGATTGACCTAGTGGAATTTTGAAAAGTGTTTTAACTCAAAGCCCAGGAAACGTCTCTAACATCCCCTTGTTTTTATTTTCATGATTATAGTTTTTTTTAGCATTGAAGAAGGATTCAAAGTAAGATTAGAGGAGCCTATGATAACATATCTACTTGCTTTTTTCTTTCCTTTATGTTGAGATTGATATTTTTATGTTTAGTTTTTATTATGTTTAGTAGTTAGAATAAAGTTAGGTATGTAGCTTATAAAAGATCTTTCAATATCAATACTTGACATGATTATTGTTAGGTTAAATTTATTCTCTTTGCTCTTAATTACTGAGTTTACTTCTAACCAACATAGATTTAATCTTAGGGATTATATAAAGGACTGTGAGGTGAAATATAATCTTTTCACTAGGAGAATAAACACTTTAGCACTAAAGAACTTAAGTATCCTAGACTATTACTATGCTTAAAGAATTTGATTAGGTAAAATTACACATTAAGGGGTGGTAGTTGCCTAATTAAATATACTTGTTTACCTTAAGAGAGGCACATATACTTAAATTAATTGTTATTTTGACCTAAATAATTAATCTTGTTTAATATTAGAAATTCATGTAATTAAACCTCAAAGCCCTAACATTAGCATTACTATTTTTCTTTTCTAATTTAATTGTTTTATTTTATTAGTTAAGTGATTTCATTATCTTAGTAATTTTTCGCCCTAATTCGTTTTTTCAACTAAGATTAATAAATGTAGTGATATATTTCCTGTAGGATTAATACCTTGGAATTGTTATAATTTAGTTACCTACTATAATTGACTCTATAAGCCTACAAATTTAGTTTGATCAAGTTTTTGATGTCGTTGCCAAAAAATTTTATAATTGCTATTTTAAATCTTATTTTTATTTTACTTTTGTTTCTTTTAGGGAAGACACGATCATATTTATTAAATGTTATATTCAAACATCTAGACATTTCTATTGAATGTTCTTAAAAAAGATGAGCTTCATATGAGGTGCTTTCCTTACTATATGAGGGATCAAGCAAGGAAGTGGATAGTCTCAATTGAGGTGGACTCTTTCGAGGAGTGGGATTAGGTCTATGATGTCTTCATGTCATGCTGAATTTTTTTCCTCTATATAAGACCACCAAGTTGAGGATATAGATTCATAACTTTGCACAAAAGGAAAGGCAAGTGTTCCATAAACTTAGAAAAGATACAAAGTTTTGCTTAGCCAATACTCACATAACTAGTATTTATTGTAGCTAGTGATGCAATTTTTCTACACAATTTTTCCACAATGACCTTACACCAACATGTTGGACTTCGATTGATATAGTTATACAAGGGAACATTTATACAAAAACCATTTAGGAGGTTAATGAAATAACTAAAAATTTAATTAGAAATTTATCAACTAAGGTTGTAAGGGAAAAACCAAAAGCTTCCCCAATAATGTGACATATATGCGTATCCTTTCCATGCACGCATGAATTTTATGCTAGTTTTGAATTAGAGTGATAAAGCAAACTATATAGATGCCTATGGACGAAAGTAAGTTATGAGGAATATTCTCTTTTCCAATATGTATAATCTAGTATAAAGGAATCATCCAACTTTTTTATGGAAGAAGAAATGAGCTAGAGCAGGTAGATCTATAGGACATCTAGGTTCCATCAATGACCTTAACTTCAACATCAACTACCATCACAAAACAATATAATAGAAGAAAATTAAAATGATTCATAAATTTTGTCGATACAAAATTTAAAAAAGGTTCTATAGTCACATAGTGCATCCATCTATGATTTTAATACAAAATTGACCAAAGTGATTCAGTCAACTAGTGCATCAATTAATATCATTGAGGTACAAGCGAGCTAGGTGGCTAAGACAATAAGTGAAAGAGGTTAAAAAAAGTTTTTGAGTAATACCAAGGTGAACCTTAGAGAATAGGTGTTATTCATCACAATTAGGATTAGAACGACACTTGATTTAATGTTGATAAAGAAAAAAAAAGTGAAGATCAGGAGAGCATGAGGAAAAGGGAACATTGGTCTCATATATAATTGATGTCAGTTTTGGAATGTTTTGGAGGACAATCAGAACAAAAGCAAATTAGCATTAGCTTCCTCTTCCACTAGCTTCAATCTCGAGAAGTCATCCAAACCCTACATACATCTAATTCCATTCTCCTAAACGCTAAAAAAGAGGAGGAATGAAGAAAATTTCAAGAAATTCTTAGACATCTTAAGAAATTGCACATTAATAAATACTTTGCCAAAGAATTTGCTCAAATTTCATCTTATATAAAGTTTATGAATGAAATCTTCTCCAACAAAAATTAATTATGTTGGACTATGAAAAAAATTTTCAATTATTATCAACTTATTTGTTTAATTATTTAATTACAATTTGTTTGTTTATTTATTTATCTTAGAATTTGGGTCATTAAATTTAGTAAGCATGAATGGAAATTAGAATTAGATGGAAAAATTAGAATTAAGTTAGAATTAATAAGGGAAAGTTAGAATTAAGTTAGCTTAAGGAGTTAGTAGATAAAGACAAAAGAAAGGGTAAATGGACATTGTATTGAATGACGAGGGCATAATTGGGAGACCAAGGATAAAAGTTGTCTTAAAATTTAAAAGAAGAGAAGAGAGAGTCGTAGAAGAGAAGAGAAAAGAGAGAAGTTGGAGAAAAAAAGAAGAAAACGTGGGAAGAAGAGAAATCAAGCTTGTTAAGGGAACCAAGAGAATCCTACACCAAGAGCAAGAGGAAAGGCAACCTTGAGTTGGATTTTTGCAAAGGATTTAAGTGAGTAATGTATTCATAGTTATTGTGTAATTGGGCAAATTCTTGCCTGTGTGTGTGTATGTTGGTTTGCTTGCAATTTATTTGCTTGAAATCATTGTGAACGTTTGAAAATGCATGATAAATTATAATTTTGTTATGCCTTGAAAAAGGTTATGATATTTGTATAAAAAGAAAGAAGAAAAAGTAAAAGAAGCATGAGATTATGGATTTGTCATTAACTGTATTGAGCAAAAAATTTGTTTGTGATTGGGCAAGAGAGAAACTCGTTTCGTTAGTCACATCCACGTTGACCTATAGCCTTCTCCCGGCTGCCTGCTTGAGGCCATAAGATCCTGAGAAATCGGACTCATTTTGTTCATGACGTAAACTTCGGTTTATCCGTTTCATTCCACATAACTCTTGAGCCATTTGTTTGTGCATTGCATCTTTGAATTTTCAAGTACGATGCATTTGAGTGTTATGTTTAATGGCTAAAATATATGTATTTTGTTATGAGTTTTGGGCTAAATTGATTTATACTTGAATTGCTAGCTATACATGTGCATATGCTTGAATTGTGGTCGATTGCTAATGGCTATAAATATATTAGTCATTGAGTTGTTTATTTAAACCCATTATTTTACTCTTCAGGTGCAAAACAAGAAGGTTGTTGATCCTTGTAAGGCATCGAAAACTCCAAGATAGAGACTTTTATACTAAGTTAGTGAACATCTTAGATAGCTTTATAAGCATATCAAACATGAGCATCCATTTGTATTTTGTATTAAGTTATTAATGTCGATTGTTGATGTGTAACTCTATTTTGATTCAGTAATAAGATTAAGGATTAAAGAACTATCTTTTGTTTATGTTCATATTTATCTTTTGGGTTGAGTTGTTATTGGTTGATGAAATGTATGTGCACATTCTTCTTCATTGAGATTGCAAATTGTTGTTTGTTTTAGAATAGCATGTTACAGATTGGAAAGGTTGTATGGGATAAATCATTTAAGGTGAGATTCAAAAGCTTAGCAAAAGTACTTAGTAGTTGAATTGATAGGAAGAGATATTGCATTTTGCAAGCTTTCATAGATGTGGAAATTGAGTTCTGAACTCAAGAGAAAAATTGTATCGATTTAGTTAGCCAAAGATGTCTTCATGAAAGTTTTAGCTTATCTTTCTAGTTTTCTAACTATATAAAGTTTGGGATGTTTGGCCTTCGGATGCAAAAGCTATGGCCATAAGACGATGCATAGGTACCAAATGAACAGTAGGTAATACAAAGCAACTTCTAGGGAAAATATGTATCGATCTAGGTTGAATTAGACAAACTTATCTTCATAAAATTTGTATATATTTTTCTTATATTTCCAATGATATAAAGTTTCGAACTTTTGGCCTTCGGATGCACAAGATATGGCCGTAAGACAATGCATAGGTACTAGATGAATAGTAAGTAAGACGAAGTAACTTCTAGGAAAAATCTGTATCGATCTAAGCTGAATTAGACAAAGTTATCTTCATAAAGTTTTATATCTTTTTTTATCTTTCCAAATATTTAAAGGTTAGAATTTTTTCCATCGCATACAAAAGATATGGCCATAAGACGATGCATAGGTACCAGATGAACAGTAGGTAAGACGATACCAGATGAACAGTAGGTAAGACAAGGTGTAAGATGAAGCAATTTTGACCCTTAAAATGGCAAAATTTTTGCCATAACTCTTCAAAAAAGTTTTATATCTCGAATTCCTCTTTGAAACCGTCCTAAAACGACCAAAATTTGATATCTCTAGTAAAAGTTATGCTAATTGTCCCAAGATAGGTACAATATGATTGAGGGCATAATCATGGTTGATTCTTTTGACCATAACTTCGTCGTCCGATCTCCAAATGAAGTGATTTTTTCAAATCAGTAGATTCCTAACATATTTCTTTACCTCTCCATAAAATTTTGTATCCATTGGGGTTGATTTGAAAGAGATTAATGGAAAGAAAGTGAGGGAAATGACAGGAAGAGCATGACTTGGTTGTTTTACTAAACATACTTCGGTATTTTAATCATATCTTGATCTGTAGGGCTCCGAATGAGATGATTATTGTTTTAATATAAACTAGAGACATGGAGCTACAATTTTCCTGAAGAAGTCAATTTGTGATTCTGTTGTCTTCACTGGTTTTAGATAGAGAGATCCCATGGAAATAACCCTATAGGCCCAACACGTTCACGTCTCATGGTATTTTGGATAGTTGGGCTCCGAAAACGGGGCCCAGCATATTAAAGAAGTAAGCTAAGATGCAATTGATTGAGGAGTGCAGCATAATCTTATATAATAAATTAACTCTAAAGTTGAAGGACCCGGGGAGTTTCACTATTACTTGTCAATTTGGTGCTTCTGATGACGTTAAGTATTTATGTGATTTAGGGACAAATGTTATTCCTATTGCCTTTACCTAGTCTTAGAAAGTTAGGAATACGAGAGCTCAAGCCAACAAACAGGCCACTCTAGTTAGCAAATCATTCTATAAAGTATCCTATTGGGGTCATACATGTCACTCTAGTTGGCAAATCATTATGTAAAGTATCCTATTGGGGTCATGGAATACTTATAGAAGTAGAAAATTTTATCTTCCCTATTAATTTTCTAGTGATGGATATAGGGTAGGAAACTAGAGTCCTTATTTTCTTAAGGAGATCCTTTTTATCTATTGAAGGGTCTATTATTAATATAGTTGAGGGAAAACTTATAATTATAGTGGGAAAGGAGAAAGCAAAGTTTCATATTATAGGACCTTGAAAAGGCCTTTTGCGTTAGATGATGAATGCTTTAGGATGGAGTTATAGACCTTAGTATGCACGAAGCTCCAGAAGTTATTGGGGATGACTACATGAAAATATATAAAGCTTTAGGAATTAAGGAACAAAAAGAGGATCGTACAAGTAATGATGGTGTTTGCAAGTTAAAAACACAACTTAAGCCTCTACCTTTTACCAAAAAAGCATTTGACATGGAGTTAAAGCATTGCCTCCTTATTAGTATTATGCATACCTAGGAGAGAATGTGATATATATCATACTAATTTTTCTTCCTTTTTGTATTTTTTATACGAAGGGAAATAGGCTCATCCAGATGGAAATCCTAGATGAGTAAAGAGCTTGAAGAGAAGTCTAGCTAAAAGACTTTAAAGAAATTCTTTTGGGAGGCAACATAATGATTCTAACTTTTTTCTTTTATTTTACTTTATTCTTTTTAAATTGTTTTGCTAATTTGCATTTTCATGTATAGGTAAATTTGTATGGGACTTCTTAAGATTTTACCTTATTAAACTTACATGAAAGTAAAGGAGACTTCTCAACCTTAATTACCATATTTGATTAAGTTTAATATCTTATTTGATTGTCACTAAGGGTAATGTTACGTTTAATTATAGGTGCGGAAACTTTTAATATTTTTATTATCTTTTTGTATTTTAATTATATAGTTTCTTTGTTAAATCTTGGTTATTGTGTATTTAGGTTATAGTTTTTGCATTATTATGTATTAATCCATGCATATGTAATGCTTAATGATTCAAAGATCATAGGAGATGAGAATTAGAAAAAAGAAGATGGAAAAATCAAGCTGAGGTGTGAATTAAGGGTTGCAGAGGCTAATCGATGTCACTTTTCAAGGTAGTATAAGTGACAGTGTTGAAATAATAAATGAGACTTTTAAGAAACATAATGTAATTACCATTAATATGGAAATTATGTTTATAGTCGATCTTATAACTGAGCAATACTCTAAAGATGCAAAATATAAATGACACTAGTGTTAAAGTACATCTAGTGCTAGTCTCGTCTTGGAACTTGACTCCATAAAAGTCCAACTTTAGCTTTTTTACCAAAAACCTTATTTATTTCTTCTTCAGTGTCACTTGACATCCAAAATCCCTAATTTTCAGCTAAATCTAGACTTCTATCATAAAATCTTAACTTCCAAACACTAAATATTTTCCTCAAACATAAAAATCCTTAAAAACCTTAAATCATTCCCTTTTCCTCATATTTTTATACTAAAAAGACACAGATTGGGGAGTTTGAGTGGAAAGGAGTTTTAGGAGATATTAGGCATATATTTTAAGTTCTACATTCCTAAGTAAGTGACTCTCTCTAATTTCACAGTAATAGTCCACTAAGGTGGAGTATTGAGCCTAAAAGATGAGGAATTGAGGATTGTGAACTACTATTGTGGAATTGTAAGGATAGTGAATTGGAGTTATGGAATTTGTGTTAATAGTGATATATTATGCCAAACGTTGTGGTTTGTATAATTGTTGGTAGTATGGAAGAAGTTTTGTTGAGGTGTGAAATTATGGAGTGGAGTTTGTGAATTATGGTGAAGTTAGCATATTTGATTATGTGTTGAAGGGATCGCTCTAATAATCAAGTCAATAACTAGGAGAAGTCAGATTCGAACTTTTTCGACACTACCTTTATAGTATATTTTTAGGTTTATAACTCACAATAATGAGGAATTATGTAATAAGTAGAGCAGTAGTAACATGATCATTGAAAAGACTATAACCCTAAATATTAACTGAGTCTTTAGGATTAAAAACATGCTTCAAAATATACAGTAGGATCATTTTCTTAACTTTAAAATGAGCGTATAAAAGAATTTCATTCCATAAAACAATTGAGGAGCATCTCAGGCTGCTATTGGAGGGTAGGAGGATAAGCTTTCTTAATTGGAGGCCACCAAGATATGACAAGTGGAACTAAAGGGATACATTGTATAGTTTCAAATTGGGTATCACATATTTTGTTGAACAGATACACTTTTTGTGTAAGCGCGTAACTATACAACCCTATCATATGACTTACATATTGAGCCACAATGTGTAGCCTCAATCGATTAGGTTGAACCAAATTTGGACCATAGATTTATACCTTATGGACTTGCTTTTTAACGGTATAAGCAAGGTTCCAGCAATTTGATTGTCATATTTAATAATGTAATCCATCAACAATTTATCTTGATACAAGTTACAAAATTAAAATTATGTTCTCGATATGTTAACAAGTAAAATGTGGATGTTTCCAGTGTTATGTTTATAAAGATCAAAGAGAGAGATTTTATCAATGATAACTGGATGTAGTTGTTGAATTATGCATGGGAGAATAATAGGTGGATTAATCCATATATATTAAATAGAGAGCATCTAAATAACTCAGGTTAAGAGACGCAATAGGATCATAATGATGAAGATGTTGAGAAGAAAAGAGAGGAGAAGGATTAATCCATGAACATCTGTTATAAAGATATTCAGGATATGTGTGTCATGCCAACTTCTATATGGATCTATCTATAACACTTTCCATTGCTACCTCTACTGACCCAGTGACCTTGGCCTTGCACCTATGTGTGTGTGTGTGTGTAGATATATATATGACCTTGGCCTTACACCCATGTGTGTGTGTGTGTGTGTGTGTGTGTGTGTGTGTGTGTGTGTGTGTGTGTGTGTGTGTGTGTGTGTGTGTGTGT
>JAOSBN010000004.1:13972376-13994928 GCA_027563595.1 Erythroxylum suave | reverse complement strand
CTAAGGTCTAAGTTCTGACTTAGTTTCTTTTGAACTAACTCCTTTAACTCTCATCTTTACAATCCAACTATCTCCAAATCTTCTTTTGATTTCTTCTCTTCTTTTTTTCCTATGTTCCATAATACTCTATAAATTACAAAATAAGTCCTAAGTTCACCAAAATTCATAAATATAATAATTTCACTAATCAATAAAATTTTCTATATAAATAAATTCCAAATTCACTATTTCCCAACAATCATAATTCAATCCAATTATAGCCGGAATTATTCATGAATTCATGCACACTTAATTTCATGTGCAAAAAAATATCACTATTCATATGTATGAGCATGTCATATTATGCATGAACATAAAACTGCATCTCGTGCCTCTCACTGAGCACTCCTATTTACTATTCTAACCTTCCTACAGGTAATAGGATCTTACACCTTCTTTCCTAAGTTCTCTGTATTTGAAGATTTTGTTGTCATTCCATAGAAATCATGAAATTTCTTGCCTTGCAGACCTTTTGAGCTTTTACATATTTAGTTTATGATAGTGCAATTCGACATTGACTTCTCATTTTCTTGAAATGAGTGATGAACATGTCAATATTCTCATCACTCTTATAAACAATTTTGGAGGGCTCAATTATACTAACTTCAAGCTTGGTCCCAAAAAACTTAGTATGAAATAATATTTTCATTTCATCCTAAGAAAAGATAGAATTCTTAGGCAACAAAGCATACAAGATGAAGGTTGTACATGTTATTGAATATGGGAACAATCTGAGTTTAAAATTGTTGATTGATTGACCATCTTCACCAGAAACGAAATTGAATTTAGGAATTCTATAATCACAAAGATAAGGATTCTCATAATCAATCTATTATAGATAAGTTTGTGGAATTTTGGTTAGCTAAGTTGTCCTAAACTAGGCTTTTATAATTTTTGGAAAACTTCTCTAATGGCTTCCATATTGACTAGTAATATCATTTAAGGTGGAGGAGTAATAGGATTGTGGTTTATCGCTGTAATGTTATCCCTTATGGCCTGTTAACTTCAGTTTGTACAACAAATCTTTGCCTACCAAGAATTTGGAGCGTTACTACCTGTCCAAATTAACATGAGGAGGCACCACAAGAACATCTTCTCTTTTATGACGAGGGACGAAAGTATCTAAAAGGCAATTGCACTATCCAACTTTCACCATATTAGGAGCAGGATGACCCCCACCCCCACCCCCCCGGCCCGCCGAGTCCTTTTGAGATTCGTTTTGTTAAAGCAGGAGAATTATGTCTAGCAAACTATATTAAAACGAGAGACATTTTGTCAACCTTCTTTGTCAATATCTTGATTACATTAGCTGCTGAGATCACAATAGACTTCAATTATGAAATTTTGTTTGTGCAACATCATTCCATTGCAACAATTTTGAATTCTTGCCAACAAAAAAGTTACCTAAATGCAAGGTTGGCTTCTTAAGATTCTCTACTATCTAAGATACAAAGCCTTTATTCCTGGATTTATTCTTCGAAGGCTGATGGCAAAATAATTTACTTTTCATTCCATGCCCGCAACATTGTAGTCCCACTAAGCATACCAAATTGTTTAGTGTTAATATAAATTCAAGCACATTAGGCAAGAATCTTCCCAAAATTTGAACCTAACTTCTATTAATGATATAAGTAGGGTTCGAAAGACTTAGAAAATGGAATTCTAAGCTACAAAAAGTTCTTAAATATAATGAAATAAAATGAAGAAAACAATTGATTGTTACAAAAGGAAATTCGATATAACAAAGGTGAATTTGCAATATAAAGAAAGTTGAAAGATCATAAAGTGTATTTGAAACGGGATAATAGTTTTCTCTAGAAATCAATTTTTATTGTACTGTGATAGTATGGAAATTGTTTAGCAATTGTATGTTCCTCTATTATCCAAGTACTAACGAATTTATAATCCTCTCATCTTTAAGAAATTTTTGTTATAACTGCTCACTTTTCTACGATTTTTGCTAATTACGTGTCACTATTTCCTTAACTTTTATATTCAAGACTTCCTTAATTGCTTAACTTCATATTTTGGACTTCTGTATCTTCCAACTAAGTCATGTTCTTGTTAACTACCCTCGTGCACTATTATTTTTAAAGCACATATCAACTATTTATTAACTATCTGGACTGCTTGAATCTTAGAATTCTCAGCTGACTCTTATGTCTATAAATTGTCTAGTCAAATAATTTCTAAGATTTCTAGTATCTGGGTCTTTGCACTTTTGCGTGCCGGAAATTTCACTTGAGAAGCGTTGACAAGGAAAGCTTGAGAGCAGATAAAAATATTGCAGTGCTTTCTCCTTCTGTTGTGAGTAAATATTAAATAACAAATGAATACTTGTTCACTATAATTCGCACTGTTTAACCCGCTAAACATCCTTACGTCCACTTACGTCAGGATTTGATAGTCACTGTCGTATGTTTAGATTAGATTATGGGTTCAAGATGTCTTAACGTGACAAAGCAATACCACCTTTGAGCAAAGAGTGAAACTAAATTTTAGTAAATGTGTCATACCCTCTCCCACCACTTATAGCAGGATTTATGGTTAAATGAGCCCCAACTACGAGACTCCTTTCTGTACTTCGTATACATATACGGACAGAGAGAGAGCACAGGTAGAACGATTGCACTGTACAAAACAATTTAGGCCAAACAGAATTGTGTTTGACTAATTAACGGTCCCCATTCCACCGTAGGCAGATCATTTCACACAAGCCCCTGTTCTTGGCACGTTCTATATACAAGTTGGTTATACACTGTTAGTAAGCTTAATCTATGTACATGGGGCAAAAACCAATTCATGAACCCGTGTCAAACTGAAAATTCTCTTCATCAATCACCCAAAATACAACCCTAGGTCTTCTTCAACTTTTGCCTTCGCAAACCCAAGCCCCTGACTACCCAAGCTCCTATGATATAGTCTTACAGTGCTCGTCTCCTGTTTATGCTAGTCAAGTATTCAACAACCAGGCACAAGATATTTAGTCCTCTCCTGTTCTTTTGCTTCTCCTGGTTCAACCGCTCGCCAGCTCTGTTGTCTTGTTTCCTCAATGTATTCACACTTTCGTTGCCCAGGACAAACTGAGATAACCCACGACGGATTTTCACAAAACACCAAAAAAAACAATCCTCCCCATGTTCACCCATGATTAAACGAAGCCTTCAGACTCTCTTCTGGTAGTGTCCATGACAGCAAGTGTCCACCAGAATCCCCAGTTAGGAACTGCTTCATGTCACTGCTGAGATAAAGTGCAGTAACGGGATGCTTATGAGACTTCAATATCTTGTGCAGAACTAACCTGTACTCTGGTACCTTGTCACCTAAATTCAGGACCCCTGACAAGTTACAGGTCAATTTACTCAAAGCACCCTCTTGAGACGAATGAACCATTTGCCACACCTTTACAGCCCCACTCTGGTGACCTGTTACATACCAGTTTGTATCCAGCCAGTCTGAAAAAGTACAACTTGTCACTGAAAGAATGGAATCAGATGGCAAATGGGATGTGTTAGTCAATGCAAGGCATTCCCCATTGATGCTCCAAATAGCAAGCAGAATTCCAGCAGCTGTCACAATCTCTCCTGTCAAGTCATTCACATAAATTGCTGAAACTGGTGCTGGGAACTCCGGTAGCTGCCTAATGAATGACGAGGAACTAAGTTCCCACATAATCACTGTGCAGTCATCAGACCCACTCACAAGCAGCATATACGGCTGGCTAACATGAAGACATGTGATTTTGGCAGTATGCCCACAAAGTGCCTTCTCCAACTGCAGGCGTCGTGAGACACGGGGCTTGTCATTGCTGATTCTCCAAACACAAAGTAAGCCATCATCTGCTCCAGTCACTAAGATTTGACCATCATGGCTAACACCAGCGCACTGAATCTGGTTCCCATCATGAAGATTTTCATGCGTGGAGAGAAGTCTGTCTTGATCATAGCTCATGAATCTTAAACTACGATCCGGGAAACCCCATGCCACATATTTGGTGTATGTTCTAGGCTTAAGTAAACTGTTCGTCCCTACCACAAAAATTTTTTCATTGAGGGTGACAATCTGCATTATTGCAGACGAGCTCTTGCGTACTTCATGTGGAACAAGATGGGAGGAGAACTTAAGTGGATGAGGAGAAAGCCTTCTATCAGATCGCCTTTTGACATGAGGTTTGAGAAATAGCTGCTTAGGTGTTTGCCCAAAGTGATTGATTTGTGCTAAGATAGAGGCTTTCATTGCTGGATCTGTAACTGAGTCTATATCCACACTCCCCTCGTACGTGTAGTGATAGAAAACATTCACAGCTTCTTCAGCCGCCTGTTCATTATGCAAGAAGCATTGAATACAACTAGAATAAATAACAATGGATTTAGAAATATAAGATTTACTATGAAAAGGATAACATTAACAAAACACTCATAGGACTTGGATATTGAGATTCATAATGATGACTAAGGGAAGACAAAGTTATATTTTTGCTATTTAAAGGATGAAGCAACTACCAAGAGGGATAGATACAAAGAGAGAGAGAGAGAGAGAGAGAGAGAATATGAGATATTCATTTTGTTACACACAAGGTAAATAATCCAAACTAACCTTCCCTCTTTGTTTATATCCAAAAATGAGATCTATCCAGTGATGAAGATTTTCCGAAACATAATCTGACTCCAATGCTTCCCTATGCTTCCTGATGAATTCTCTAGCACTGCCTCTAGCCCATGGAGGTAAAATGACATCACCAACCTGGAAAAAGATTTCCCTTGGTGTTAAGAAGACAAAATTTTGAAGGCACAGGTACTTTGCAAGGGAACAAATTCTGATGCCTCGATCACCATTGAATAAAGAAATGAAAGCAGTGGAAAGAAGATTCAACAACTTCCAGTCGAACCTACCTTCTCTCCCGATTGTTTCTCTCCCAAGTCAAGATTGAACTTATTATCCAAGAACTCCGGCATGTAGAAGAATTCTGGAATCAGCTCCTTCACATCAGACGTATTGCCTTTCCCTGCTGCACTTAACCACGTATCTCTAACACTATTGAAAAGACGGTCAGCATGATCAAATTGACCACCCTGCAGCTTCAGATTCTCTGAACTAAATGGTGGAAGGCGTATAAGATAGAACAGGACAATCCCCGCACTAGAATAATGAGAACCATAATGAAACTTGGGCACCTCAGGATCATCCCAACTCTCGTATCTGTTAGAAAGACAAAAAAAATGTAAAGGAAACAATAAATGAATAATCAGTAACTAACTCTGTCATATGTATCTCAGCATACCTTTTCCTAAATTCGTCTTCCCCTTCAGGTGTCTGACTACCCATTGGTTTGTCAAGTTTACGAAAAGTTTTAGGATTGGTCAAATCAAGATGTTCACTCTCATAATCTGAAAGAACCCATGGAAATACTGGATATTGGGTGAGATCACTGTAGCCACGACCAGCCAAGGTATTGAGGTGCATTAGGTATTGAAAGTTACTAATTTCTCCATTTTGCCACCTTTTTGAAAAGGATTTAGCCATTATCTTGAATAAACGACCGCCTTCACCACTCTCTTGTTTTGTTGAACCAGAAATTGTAGGGTCCAACCTTAAGCAAGGAAGAAATTCATAAAATAAGAAAATTAGGTTCCAATATTCAAGATAAGGAAGAAGCAACCCCAACATTGAAGGAAACAGCATACACTCGAGCAAGACATGAGTGTATGAAGTAAAAGAACAATATGAGGACAGAGAAACTGGATTTCATTTCTTTGGAAAGAAATTAGAAGATTCTAGCAGGTTGACTGCATAAGGAAAATGCATGTAAAAATTACCTCAACAGAATCACATCCAAGTCATATAGAGCAATATGTACACAATGGAGCAAAGTTGAACATTTGATGAACATACAAACAAAGGGATAGAAGCAGAGGCAGGCAGAAATCAGCACAATCATAGAGCAATATGTACACAATGGAGCAACGTTTAACATATCATGAACATACAAACAAGGGGATATAAGCAGAGGCAGACAGAAGTCATACATGCTATTCCTTGGAAGATTCATGGAAACCAGATTTTTGAATACTTCTTCTCTTTCCTTTTTGTGAAATACCAGGAGATCATTACATCCATCCATGCTAAATATCTCAATAGCAACAGGACGAAGCTGGTAGTCACGTTTCAAAATTTCATGGACACTGTTGAGTTTCCACATTTGCCAAGGATGAGGTAAATTACCACTAGTACACACTTTTTCCTTGCCCCATGCACCACCATTGTAAGCCCATGCCCTTCCTCCAACATATGTCTTTACTGCTGTGCTCCAAGAAGAAGTTGACTTGGACTGGAAATCTATACTGTTAGTAACATCCTTCTTTACACCCAAAGCCTGATCGATGACAGATAGTTCATCATCGCATTCCTTTTCACAAATGCACTCAAAATCATCAATATAAAAATTCTCAATTACATATAAAGAAAGTTCCCCTATCAGAAATACACCATCATGCTTGTCCAGACCTACAACTCGTTCACAGTTATATTTAAAGCGGATCTTTTCAAGGGGTTCTAGATATGGCCTTATGAGATATTCACCATTATCATTAAGTTCTTTCTCTGACTTATCATCAGTGGCTCTGGCTTCATCAACTTTATTAGAAGATGATTGCCTTGGAGATCCTATTTCAGACTTCTCTCTTATGCTTTCTGACAATGGAGCAGAGGCTGTACTGGATTTGACCCCAAACTCAAGTGCTGAGTGAAGACTAGCATCATTCATACTGCTAGCTCTATCATCATTCCACCCACTCCTAACAGTATCTATTTGTTTGCCATCATCAGCTTCTTTGAAAAGGTCCCCATACATCTCACTTTCAACTCCATTCGGACTGGCACCATCAGTGAAAAGCTGAAAAAAACCCTCTGAGTCAGTATCCCAAGCATCAGGCCCATCTTCAGGTTTTCCTTTAGACAGCTCAAGTTCTCCAGGTTCAAACTGCCCATCCAAAACGTTTAAAACAGTATCGATCTTCAATTTGCATCGTGCAAGCTTTTTCCGCATTCTATATGGACCTTCAATGGGACAAAGCTGCCATTCAGGATCTTCAGTCATAGAGGACTTGTGCATTGGGAATATTCCCCGCTCATGGACAAGTTGCTGAAGAAGGGTTTGCCACTCACTTTCAGCATGCAGAACCCATCCATACTTATCTTGCCGAACAACTCTCAACTCAGTAGACATTGTATCACGAACCATTTCCAAAGCATATCTCCGTTCATTCAATTGCTCCCAATGTCTTATATCCAACTTTGAAATATCTCGTAATCTTCTACTCATTTCCCTCTTACGACGTCCCTCAAGACCTTTGATTCTTACTCCTGGAAATTTTGCTGATCCAGTAATATACTGAACCCACATAATGGCCGCACACTGCTCCAGTACTTTGTTGACTACCTGCTCAGAACCCTGAAACCACTCAAAGAAAGCAGATAGACTTCCAGTTAATAACCTGTCAAAACCACCATGTAATACATCCAGATGCTGTCCTTGATGTGGTTTAGAAACAAGTAAGTCCTCCAGTGCAGATCTGCGGTGCACCAGAAGAAACTTGATAATGTCAACTGCCATGTTCTGTACGTTTCGCCTATGATCACGGAGAAGAGATAGTAGATTTACACAAAGACAGCAATTTAGATCGGTGTCCAGATTAATGGGGCAGAAAATAATTCTCCTATGAGCAACTAGTAACTGCAAAACTGTGCAAATGTCAATTCCTGAATCTTCTTGCACATTGCTTGAGGGTAATCTCTTCTTTGGTTCAAGGAGTAAACCTAAGTTTGAAAGGAGCTCATCTTCACCAATGTGAACTAGGAATGATGGAAGAAAACAATATAATATCAAGCGATTTGTGTTCTTGAGGAGTGAATGTATGTAGGCATCAAGTTGTTTGCTCCCTCTCTTAATTGATAAAATACCCTTTCCTGCAGGAGCTGCTTCTTCAATGCGACCATCTTTATTTGCCAATTGCAACATTGACAACATAAACTCCAAGGTCTTCAGCACACCAGCTGGTTGAGGAAAAGCACCCATATAGACGCGGTCAACTATCATCCAGCACAATGCATCTAAGTTTGATGACCACCGACTTTTATCTAGCTTTTTCTGATTTTCTTCATCGTCACGGAGAAGACGCCTTTCTATGAAGTTCATCAACCTACTAAGGCACAAACCCTGAAAAACTGTAACAGGTTCTGGGTCAACATATAAAGGTGCCATTTCCAAAACACTCTCAATAAGCAGTGCTGCTTTCATCTGCTCAGTGATGAAATCAGAAAGAACTTCTGCCACAAAATCTAATACAGCAGTTGTTGCTGCAGAGCATGGACCTCCTCCATAACCAGAATCATCAATTTCAAGGAGCATTTTTGCACTGATTGTGATGTATGTGTTTGCAGCAGATGGATTTTGAGTACTAGATCTCAATTCTGAAGATGAATCCAGTTCGTGGGCTGTCAAAGAAGATTCTACAGAAGGAGAGGCATGTAACAAAGTTCTGGATTCATAATTTTGTGCACTTCCCAGCCATGATGCCAATGCAACAACTGGAGATGAAGAATTTGCAAGTGGAATCCTTGAATTAGATTTCTCTGATATGACAGGTGAATCCAATATAGTATGAGATGCAAAACTTGGAGAATATGCCAGTTCAACTGAATTCGTATTGCAGTCAACATTATGTGCATCATTTTCATTTGAAAAGGCAGAAACTGGCTCAACAGTCTCCAAATCCAAGTGCTGAACAGCTAGGCCATCTACTTGCACTGGCTGTTTCAAAGGGGAATTAGCAGTCTTGATATCTGCTTTGCTTTCAGCAACATAATTTTCAGGTACAGGCATATCTTCAGAGCTTGTACTTGCATGCCCCTGGGGAAAGCTCCCGATACTAATGGAAGTCTTCAGAGAGTGTTCTTGTTCATGAGGCAAACTGGAGAAAGTATTTTGGGAACTGTTGTTATCATCACAATCATTCAAGTTTTTTTCTTCTGTCTTGTCAGAGAGTGCTCTTATCATCTTCACTGCATAAGTTGCCCTGTAAAAGAGTAGGATTACCCCCATCCCACAAAGTAAAAATTATGACAAGTTTTAAAAAAAATGTGTGAAGGAGACTCTAGTTACATTAAACAGGTACAGAATAACAAAAATTCATTAATTGAACTGGCACCAGGGATGGAATTAAAAAAAATGCAAAGCAAACAAAATATAGCAACAAACCTTACACAAGAAAAATAAAGGTCTATGCAGTTTTCAAGAAACTCTGGCCTTCTACAAACAGCCGTAAAAGATGGACACATTTTTGCAAGATCAACCATAAACCTCAATACTGAAGTTGCAGTAGTAGGAGCCAATGCTTCCCCACCCATTAAGCGTGCTGCATAAGTTTTGTGCATCAATGCTTCACCCTGAAGCTCCCCTGCCATGTCTCCATTCCCCTCCACAAGCTCTGACATAAGACTAGCACCAACAAGGGAAAGATTACCAGTTTGATGGGCAAGCATTGACTGGAAAATTAACCTATCAAATGTATATTTAGCCATTGCAATCACTGAGTCCAACAATTCAACAAACTTCAACTCCACATAGCTTCCATCACTTGGCATCAGGGCATGAAAGTCAAGCATGCGGACTTCCGGCAGTCTTGGATAAACAGGCTTTCCAAATATCAGACAGAATATGATATAATATATGTCTGGAGAATCATAAAAACTTGGAAGAACTCGCACCAAACCCTGATAACCCCCGCTAGTGCGAAATTTGAGAGCAAAGGTGGGACAAGATGCAAGGCACACACCTAGAAGAGTCATGATCCATCTCATACTTGTAGGATGAACAGCTTCATCAAGAAAAAATGTGATCAGTTTGGATGAAACAATCTTATGCCACCGTTCAATCACCTCTTCTGATTTTATGGTTACTTGTAGATCAATAAGCATCTCCAGCAGCATATTCCTTACAATTACATGTTTACCCATTGACTCGCGCATTATTTGTTCCCGTGGTTTCAGTTCAGGTGGATCAAATGACATAATCACAAACTTAACCACATTTTCAAGTTCGGAAGCCAGAAACCCATCTTCCAGTATGACTCCAAGCAAGACAACTAGTTTCTCTAAAACAGGAACTTCAACATCACCCCGCTGCAAAGTCACTAGCAGATGTTGAACAAGGTTTATTCGGCGCAATACAGTAAGATTATGATTTCTATACCAGTGCATAGATACTAAATGATCAAGGAAACCTAAAAGTGCAATTTGAATGGGAACTGGGGCTATAACCCATAGTGTCCAGTCCAACAAGACATGCTCAACCATATCTGAATTAGACAAGACGATGCAATTTGAAGTTTCAACAGGTCTATCAGAGTTTTCTAGCTCAGAAATATGACTGAATGAATCTTTTGGGGCAGAAAAATCATCCATATCACCAAGAGACCCAACTGAAGAAACTTCATCCCGAAATTTTGACAAGCTAAGGTCATCAAAGCTGGCATCCTGAAGAGTTTCAGCAGGAGACAAAGTAGTGTGCATGCTTTCCAATTTCCTTGGCTCAGCAAAAGAAGCTTCACATGCAGCAATTTGGAAAAAGATCTCCAGACATTGCATGTCAAATATCGACATTCTACGACGAAGAAATAAAGATAGCAAATGGTATCCCCTGCATGTTTGCATATCCTTTACGTTCTGGGGATTCTGATGCAATGCACAAGCCAATAATGTCAATGCCATGTGAAGCATATCCCTTGTTTCAGCAGCTTCAACAAGAGCAAGCACTACAGCGATCCCACCAATAGGGCGGATAGTATCACCAATTGTGCATTGCCTGCAGACACAGATGTCCCCATAGAGTCGTCCAAATCGTGGTATACCTGGACAATAGAAAGAAGCAGTCATTAAATGATTAATAGTAGCATCCTCTGTTCAATAAACATACTGACAAAAGAAGGAAGAAGCAGTCATGAAATGATTAATAGTAGCATCCTCCGTTCAATAAACACTCACTCCCATGAAACATTTGCTTCAAAATCAGACTTTAGTAACTCACCCCCTATAGGAGAAGCAGCAGCTGACATTGGATCAACCAGATTGATCAACGAGAATGTCCCAGATGATCGAATAGCTTCAACACATGTTCCATCAAATGCAAATATAAGTTTCTTACCAGAAAGCAGTAAAGAGAGATTTCCTAGCCTTTCCAAATCCCAAACAATCCCACTGCCATCTGCCCTAGAATCTCCTTGCTTGCCAGCATTATCAAGTTTCTGTGCATTTACCAATGACAAATCAGCATCCAAAGAGTCTAATATGGCCATACTACCACCACCACAAGCCTGAATGGGCACAAAACGCAGAAGATCTGAGTCTTGGAAAAGCCCTCTGTAGCCTCGACCAAGAATGTACATAAAATATATACACCCTGCTGTAAGCACCTCCTCAAAAAGATAGGAAGAACGTAGCTTCCATGTCAAATCACTAACTCTTGCACAATTAAAGGGGGTCCCAATTGTTACCTGCAAAGGCTTACCAACAGGTGACGGAGAATAACCTAGTTTACCTGTGTGTCTTAGCTTTCCATTAAGGTACACATATGCAACACTAGCTTGAAATAGGCCGGCAAGAGCATTTGGTTTACTGTGAACAACTGCAAGGTGATGCCATCTGCCTTCTTCTAACTGTAATCCAGAGAAAGACAGGGATGAAGAGTTGCTTGTAGCAAGGGTTAGAACACCATCCTCCTGAAGATAAAGTTCTGCATAGAATGAGCTTCCACTACTTGCTGTACCAACCGAAAAAATCCGAAGAATATGATGTCCATTGTGAGTCACATTACAACCACTTCGTCTCTTAGAAGGACCAGCTTTCAATGGTTCCGTTTCCTTTGCTTGCGACTTCAGGAAATTTCTGAACTGAAACCAACACACAAATGAATAGCCCGCAGCAGGAGGCCAATACCTTTCTCCTAAGGATACCTGGATCGAAGCATGGCCAATTTTGCTCATGTCCATCTCAACAAATGGTGCCATAGAAACATTCTCCAAGGCCATATCTTCTGTAAGAAGTAGCCTATCCATCATATCAACAAGAAGATGACCTGAATTCATGAGTCTCATTTGAAGAATGTATCTAATAAGCTGTTGAAGTTCTGAAGGAGACAACCTATCACCAGAAATAATCGCCTTATTTCCCAACATACACATGTGAGTAAATTCAGCAATGTTATAATCCACATAAAAGACAAAATATCCTACCTATATGCTCCAAGAATTTCCACAATCTTTAATGAATAAGAAAGCAATGGAGATGAGCCTAAAAGGAAAGGGCCAATTGTCTCCAGCAGAAGTTCTACACAACCTAGAAAATTTGAGAAAGTGGTAGGAAATTAGTAGAGAAGCTAACAATAAAAGATAGAGGACTATGGATGATTGCAAAGAATAGCCATTCCTACCAACAGATGTGAGGCTTTCCTGATTAAATGGACCAGCAAGGGCAAGCCTATCAATAAGATTTAGCACTTCCAGTTGCACCTTGGGAGTAAATAGTAACAATAAACGGAGCAGAACTCTAATGGCACCAGGATTATACACTCTTTCCTTGTCAGGATCACATAAACCCGATGACGTAGTTAAAACAAAAGTAGCTGATTCAGACGCATTGAGGTCAGTCCGTCCTACACTATCTGACGAAAAGAACGGCGGAAGCACAATTTCAAGAGCAACCTCTAGCAACAACTGTATAACTTGCTTTTCACACTCAACACAAAGCAAGCCAGACTCAGATAGAAGATCATAAAACATCTGGGACAATACAATAGAATGTAATTTTGTCCTGTTAATAGCATTGCCACACACCCCAGCTGTAATGAGGCGCATTAAATATGTAAATAACTTCATGCAAACAATCAAAGAATATTCTTCTGCCTCTCTTCCATCACCTTGGAAACTATGGAGTGTGGTCAGTAAAAGAGAAAACCCAGTGGCTTCACAGAAGACCCTCTGAGCTGAACCGTTAACTCCCATTATGCGCCACAAGGTACCCATCATATCACATTTAGCATCACATTGAAGCTTATATTGATTCCCTGTACCACTTGTGACCATTCCACTTTTTAGAACTTCAACAAGAGCACCTAATTCTTCGGGATGAGCCTGGAAATTGGAATCCCGGATCAATGATCGTTAGCTCAGAAATAATCTAGCACAAAGTACAAGTTTCTAGAATCATTAATGAATGAAGGACAGGCATAAGCTGCAATTATTTTGCTATTTACAGCTTCAAGGGCTAGTTGTCCAAAGCACCAGTTTTCAAAAGTCTAAAATATATGATGAGAACATAGAACTCTTAGCAGTAACATTTGTAAAAATCCATGCACAGAAAGGTTAACTACATGAATTACAAACCTGGGCAACATCTTCACTAATCAAACAGGATAATATCCGGAGGACACCAGGACGATGAACACTCGAAACCACAAAAGGAAGAACAGTGGCTACACCATTAGCTGAACGAAAAGATGCTTGATTGCCTTCAGCTTTTTTCACCAAAGAGACCATACAGTCCCATGCAACAGATATTGTACCCTCAATTTCAAAAATAGGAAACTTCCCAGAACCAGATTCTATTAGCTTGGGGGAAGACAGAATAGCATCTTTACTATCTAAGTGTTTCTTAAAGCTAGACTTTTTATCTGGCTGGTTAGGCTTAACACTTTGTTGGTCTGATCCTAAAAGAAACTTGTGCTGCTTTAAATCATCTAGCAGGACTTCGAGTACACCAACTTCCCGTAGCACTTTCTTGTATTGCTGATCAAATGATATAAGTTTTACAAAGAAAGAGAGAATAGTGTACTTCAGTTCTGGTGTTATTGGTTGCTGCAATAAGCAACAGAGAGAGAGTAATTCTTGTTCGGGAACACAGTTCACAACAGTCACTGCATATTCAAGAATTTTCAAGATAATCTCTTGCAATGATGCTGGAAAGCCAGCCATATTTAGGATTAAAAGTGGAACTGTTCGCAATTTTTGACACAGTTTATAGTTTTCAATGTGACTGGAGAATATCTTAAACATTCTATTCAAAACTTCTGCTTGCAATTCCCTGTTATCTGCCTTGAGAAAAATGTCTTGCAACATCTGAACTGCCTCAAGGTCCTTTACTTTGTTATTGTCTATATCCCAATTTTCATCAGCAAGCCGATCAAGGGATGGTGTACGACTTCTGCTATGACCAACCTTGGCATGAGAAGACCTAGAACCTTTTCCTGCAGAAGATTCTTTAGATTCACTTAGACCCGTTTGAGCAAGACTAACAAGAACATCAAGCAACCTAGATAGTACAGGTGATATCTGCTCCAAATAGAGATCCTCTTTTTCCACACTACTGTGTCTCCCTACATCATTCCTAGCCTCAGGACCAACAGAAGTCCCATCTTGATCGGTATTAGTAATTGCCGGCAGGGATAGAGCAGCCTGGTTTTGTGGCATGGAGGACAGAACCAATGCAAACTGGATGAGAAACTGATAGCCATGAGCATTATGTATATCTTCCCTGAGCCTGACGCCACCAGCCTCTACAAGTCAAGGTTATATATAATAAGCAGTAGAACACACACAAACATTTTAAGCTTACTACGAGTATTAAAACTGCAAGCAGGCATTGTATTAAATTTCATTTAACGACTCCAGAAATATAAACACCAGCAGAAGTCTTTCAACAGCTTCAAACATAATTCATGGGCCAATTACCAGGTTTATATGATAACTCAACAGCTTCCAGTAACAAGTCCACAATGCCCATAGTATAGGCAGAATCACCACAATCTGGATTAAAATCTTTGACCGCCATTAAAAGAACTTTAATCTGTATAGAAAGAGAAGAGTTGGTAAGAAGATTCAACAATTTACAAAAAGTGCTGTAAACAGGAATAATTTTACCTAGAATCTTGAAAGATTAAAAAAAGAACAAGTTCTGTGAAATTCCAAAATAAGCATACATAACATATTCAGGATACACAAAATAATAACTAAGAGGCAGGAGATGAGTTGTGAGAACTCAAAAGGATATTAAATATGGTAGCAATACCAAATGATGCTTTCTTATATATCTGGCTGTGCTTCCATTGTCATTCACCAAAAGAAGACCAAGTATCTGGACCAGAAAAGCCAAAAATCCCCCCCCCCCCCAAAAAAAAAAAAAGACAAAGAAACTACTATCAGACCATAAAGATTTTACAAGTTATACCACGTAAACACAATTTTAAGGCACCATATATGATGCTTCATTATTGCAACTTGAATATTTGAAAAAGCAAAATGGCCATTGTACCTGCATTGCATGCCTATGAAGTTGTATGTTGTGTAGTGGAACAAGACCTTCTTTATATTGAGAAAAGACCTTCAATGAGCCATTGGCAACCATTTGAAACAGCAGCTGAAGTGAATCATCTTCCAACAAACTCTGTGCTGCTGATGGATGACTTGCCAAAGCTTTCATGACGTGAACTATACTTCCCTCAACCTGTATGCATAATTACTTGACATAATTTGTACTTAACATGACTCGGGTATATACAATCGGTGATATGTGGATTGAGATGCTAAACATGTGGAGAAATTAATAAGAATCGATGAAAGATGATTTCACAACTTTAACCAAAGCCACCATAGGACTATTGAAGCAAAGTGATCGTAAGCTCAGAGAGGAGCATCTTAGGTAGAGAAAAATATATTAAAGGATCACATACCCTTCAAGTAATCATGCTTTTAAACTATATCTGTTTCCTCGTAGTTAACATTCTACCCATTTGTACCATAATACAGCACTTCTTTTCCAGTTAAAAGTTCTCCAAAAAGAAACTAATCTTAACATTATAATTGTAAAGAAACTATTGATAAGGTATTGACCAAGTTCTACCATTCCCATGGCATCTCCAATGCAGAAAAAGTAGAAGGCAAGAACATCAAGTTATCAACTGCTAATTGATTATCCATAATATAAAGCACTGTCAACAAAATCAACAGTCTAGATTCCAAACCAGGAACCATGATTGTGTCAAGCATTATAAACTACAAAGCCAAGTGAGTGGGTCCTGTATGACTCTAACAGAACAGAGAGTTCCATTCCATCAAACAAAACCGTCAACTAACAGTATTCATGGACATATTTGGGAACCACATATGCGAGTGTAGCTCATGTCACATAGGTGGAAAAGTAAAAAAGTTTTTCCCTAAGGAGCCGCTTTGAAAAAATAGTGACATTGTTTATATGATAACCTGCAGGCCTCACTCCCTCCCTAAGACATTTCAAACCCATTCCTCTCTACCTCCTCGTGCCAAAAATATATTCAAATCTTTTGTTGTCAATAAAAGCAACTAGAAACAGAACACACAGTCGTTTAAAATACTACCTCAAGCCGGCGAACTTGTCTGCCATCACTGTCACAATCTATCTCAGCCTTTGGTCTTTGATTGGATTCAGAACTTAGAAAGGCATCCAGAATATGAATGAGACAGCATAATATCCCCGAATCGAGGAGCGACTGCTTATCAACAGGCTGCAAATGAAAAAAAAAGTATTGAATTTTCAAATAGCAAAAGAAACATAATATACTAATTTACTACTCTGAAATGTATGCTTGACAAGGTTCTATAGTTGAGAGCCTCAATTGTGAAGAACAAACAGGAAGCCAACTCACATACAGAGTCTATGCCACTCAAAATTATTCCCGTTGAACAATTAATAGATTATATCTTTAAGCAACTTAAAGAAAGTCAATCAAAGACCTCATTAATCCCAATAAGCACAGAGAAAATGAATCTCAATATTAATGAAACTGTTATGTGACGAGCAAACAGAAACAGAAAACATCTACTAAAAAAGACTTCTATTAAAGACAAGAAAAATATACCCCAGATACAAGGAATTCGAGAGCAGAAAGCACATTAGAGCCAGGGCTGATACCATCCTGTGGAAAACAAAACATAAGCTCCTTCAGACAACAAATATACAGCACAAAATAGCAGCACACTCAACTGAATGTTTGGAAGATTAACCTTTGTCACTTCTGAAAAAAAATTTAACAGCTTATCTACATCCAAATATCTGTTTTTGCTGCTGATCTTTAACTTCTCAACATCAGATACAAATGCTCTTCCAATTACAAAACAGAATATATGTGTCTCAACTAACCTGTAGTGCAACAATTTCCAGTTAGTTTATGGCAATCGCATTATGGCACAAAGAAAGCTAGATTCAATTCAAGATTTCAGAGGAACAGAGTCCTTACATAGTAACTACTTGAGCTACGCTCGCATGCTGCTTTACTAATCTACAAAAAGCATCTACAGTCAAATTCAGGGCCGCTTCTTTCTCCTGCACAGAAGATTGAAGAGCTATTAGAACCCACCCACCATATCATTCACATAACTAACAGTGACTTCCATCAAAATAGATTACTGAAAACAAGACATCACAATGAAAGTACACGTAAAAGATTCATGCACAAAATAAAAGTACCTTTTCAGAGCTGGATGAACGGAATTCCTCCCAAAATCTCTTGAAGTCCAATTCCAGTTCATGTCTGTCTCTGATTTGACAAGGAAAAAGGAGCATTGGAGAAAATAACACAAAAAAGTCTCTTACAAGTACAAAAGCGTATCTGACAGTCATGATTGCATATAGAGACTGTATGAATATCGATTCAATCTAGCATTGAACACTACATCCTTTGCATGCATCACCAAAAGCATCAAGGCACTTTCTCCAGCCAAAGATCAGTATAAGGGTAATACATCATACGATATAAACGAACTGTTGGACACTCAAATGCGCATTATAATTAAATTCACCATAACTAAAGTGCCATAAAAATTAAATAACATTTAGGTTATATTTAGCAGTGAGCACTAGGCAAATTCATATTAGATGCAAGAAAGACACGATAAGTATATCCATGAGATATATTTCTTGTGTCTTTTAGATAAAGATAAATACTATCCATGAGATAAAGATTCTGCAAAAATATAATAAGAACGGCAGGAGTAACGTATAAACCATATATGCACTCAAGGACTGGTAACCTTATCATGCTCAATATTTAGAAGAAAAAGGACAACAATATGTTTCTAATTGCATACGACGGGGATGAAAATACATAATAATCCATTCCAAAAAAATGCCCATCTATTCAAATACCTTTTCTCTCTTTACCAATCAATAATAACTTCTGGCATGTTTTATTATACCATCTAAGTCCAATAATCACAAACTTTAAAATTCCCAAGCAAGAGATGTATCTTCAGCCCACATCCAGGAAGAGATATTGCTGTTGTTCATAAAACTTCCATGTGGTCCAAGAACTGAATTTTATCTGATACAACTATCCAAAAACTAATTCTAACTCATAAAAGAAATTACACCGAGCCCTCTACACAACCCCAGGGAACTGCCAAACACTCTATCTTCTATTTGAATTAGATCACAAGAAGTCTAGCTTGTGTCCCACAGCCTTCTAAATCACATCTCAGCGTAAAAGCAGTAATAATCTTCCTCAATAAGGCCAATAGCTAGGACTTGACCATAGTTGCTTATGATGCAATCAAGGGTTCATCATGCAAATGCCTACATCATAACCGTGGTGTGGTACAGCATATCTTCTGTTGTACCATGATCATCCATAAAGATTAATAACCACCAAATTCAATCGAAATGGATCAAACTTGCATGCGTTAATAAAACTAACGCTCAATGTCAAATATTCTAAGTAAGACGAACCCTTTGCCATGCAAGTAAGAAGTTAGAGAAGAAAATCCGCTATAGCAAAACATCTAATTATCACATCCAAAAGAGCAGGTATGAGCCTGTCGGAGCTACAAAGTAGTAAAAAGGAGCTCAATTTACTTCCTGTTGCGGATCAATGCCAAAGGCAGTCAACAGAAAAAAATAAATAAATAAACCTCTCGTCATTTAAAAAAAATGAAGAAGAAAATATACGAACCTGGATGGGGAGAAGGATTGGTCAAAAGGAAAGGAAGAGGAAAAAGAAGAAGCATTGCTATCGCCACTGGGAAAAAAGGAAGAAGACGAGGAAGAGGCAGCAACAGTAGAAGAAGCAGTTGGTTGAGATTGAGTTAAACCCACCTTCTCTTTTATGTCCTTAAGCAATGTTACCCATTTCATCCTTTTTCCTCTTTACCTCTATCCGCTCTCCCTCTCTCTGTCACTCATCCCCCGATCAACCAATCAAACAGCCAACAGCATCGTCAGATCGGACCCTCCTTCATTTCACCTTTCTAGAAGTATCTCTCCTCTGACCTCAACAACGACAACGACGACGGAGGCTGTACATAAATATCAGAAGAAGAGAAAAGAATCGGGTTGAAAATGCAGCAGCTAGAACAAGAGATCGAAGTGGATGGAAGGCAGCAAGATCCAGGAATTTAATTCCTTTCCATCTTTATCTATGATCTGAAAGGATTTTTTGTTTTTCTTTAAGTGGCTATTTTTGTCTTTTTAATATTTGTGTTTGAAATTTCAGAAGTGGAAATTTTTGGAGCCCTAAAAAGATGACAGAGATTTCGCTTTATTTTATTTTATTAAAAAAAAGACGATGAAAGAAAGAAAAGTAAGAACAAGACTCTCTCTCTATCTCAGCTACTGCTGTTTTTTGGACGGCCTCTCCCTCCGCGCCTTGTTTCTCGCTCTATACTATATCCCTTCCATCTCTCTCTCTCTCTCTCTACAATAAAATAATTCAAATTTTCCAATTTTCGTTAGTGCCGTCCACCGCGTGAACTTCCACGTGGCTTGTCGAGGTTACATCTTAATTGACGTGATTGCCAAGAAAAGAAGATATGTGAAATTCCGGACGCGGAGAGAGAGAGAGCGGGCGGTGTGTCTCAGTTTCTTCCTTTCACTACTGTTAATTTATTATTATTGTGTTTGGTAACTAAGTAATACCGACGCAAAAAAAAGGGTCTTATTTATTTATTTTGATATTTTTGTGGGCATTTAATTACAGACGTAACCCAACGACTCTTCCTCACATATTTCTTAATGACAAAGGCACGTGATGTGGCCTTCTGCTTTTGTGTGCTTTGATTGGGCTTGGTAGGTGTATAAGAAAGTTGTTGACACATTAATCTGAAACGCCTTCAGTTTTTTCATTTTGGAAGTCATTAGTAATTGCATTGCTTGCTAATGAGTATTATAGTTTATTATTAGTAATTGTGTTGCTTGCTAATGAGTATTATAGTTTATTATTTATAAATTAAAAAAAACAAGAAGAACGTAACTGCCTGGAATTAACAAGTACAAAAAACCGTCTTATGAAATAGGTAGGTGAATTAAATTCTTAGAGTCCGACTAGGGACCTAACGTATGGTAACTTGAAACAGCAGAAGCATCAAGCAAATAAGTCTAATTCATCTCCCGCCTTGTTACTTTTCTTTATCTCAAGTAGGTAATGTTGGAGGAGATAAAAAGTTTGGTAAGATAAACCATTACTAGTTAGTGATTTATCAATACTTGCTCATTTTCTTCCTTTGTTGCGTCAGATCAGATGTTACATACCCATCTAGAACAAGTCTTAATAACGTCATTACAACGGTGACACTATACTATAATGTATGTGTCGATCGCAGTTAGCTGCGGTAGGATAGGCATCGCCAATTCGCCATCATGTAATTTATGCTCTAAACTGGCTTATTTAGACAATAAGGTTGACGGGAATAGTTAGCACACTCTTCTTGAATAAAAATTTTTTGAATTCAATTCCTTGTTTAAAGTAAGCTGAAATACACACATCATTGGTGGCCGCAGGAAATTAGTATCTAAAACTTTAGTCGGCCCATTTTTATAAAATAAACGGTGTGCTATAATTAAAAAATTAAAAACAAAAAAAGAGGACCACCTAGGTATTAATCTCGCTTATTATTATTGGCTATAAAATATAGTCTCCTTCAAGGCCCTAATTTTTAAATATATTTACGGTCAGATTATCACTAACATTAGTTGGTTGTCATGTTTAAATTACATCTTTAAATTTAACGGCCAACTCTTCACTGCGTTTAAAGATATTAGTTTATATTTTATAAAATAGAGTTTTTTTTTTCTCTACATATATCAATTTGTTATTTTTCCTCTCTAAAAAGTCTATATTATAATGTATTGAATTCTAAAATTACTAGAAAATATAATGTATTTTTAATTTTCTTAAACTTGAAATTTATATCAATAAACATTCCAATAATAAAATTGAAACAAAATTTTCCTTTCTTTATATATGTAGAAGTTTACACTTATGGACACACATATTCTGTAAGTAAATCAAGTACACCATAGTGTTATAATTACCAATTAAGAAAAGTATTGTGATTAATGCAAAGAAACCTGTAAACTAAAAGCACAACTCAAAACAACAAATTAATGATGAGAAAGCAGAAAAAATGAAACAGAAAAGATAGCTACGATGAGAGCCATGGCTGCTAGCGCGTGGAAATGGGGCCCCCGCACTTGATTGGTGAAAACAGACCTAGGCCTGATGCCTTTTTCTCCATTCCAGACCAATTCCGTGTATGTATATGTATTTGTATTTGTGAGTATATCTATACAGGTAGACAACAGTTTGCTGCTTGCCTCCGGCATTTTGAATTTTGAATCTATTTCATCATTTTCCTTTTCTTGTTGGAATTTGCTCAAAAGTCATCTCCCGAACATGCCATCATTGGTGACCTCAGCTGTTAAAGTTTAGACCTAGTGGCCCTTGCATGTCTTTCCAAATAATAATAACTTTCTGTAGTTTTTAGTTCCCCTCTTATTAGGATTCTAAAATACATGTAACTTGAAGCTATAATTGTGAAGGAAAACATTTGCTTGAACTCATGATGTAACTGCTAAAATATTTGTTTCCTTTATGGGACAGGTGCAAGATTTTAAATGGTTTTGATCACCTTTTAAGCATATTTCTTGTATTTATAAATTTGTGAAATAACACAGCAACTATCAATATAAGCCAATCATTCGTGTTTAATATCTAAATTGTTAGTTTATGTCCTGCAATCAATTGGTTGGTTATAGTTTTGTAATAAAACAAATTTAAAAAACTATTTATCTAATACATACTTAGATATATATTGGTTCTGCCTGATTTTGATGGGGTTGGGTATTGCTGTTTGGATCCATGGGATTGGTTGACTTTGGCACGAGAATACCTGCAAAACAATAAGGCACACCGGGGGTTGACTGCCGGTAGGCCCCTCCGACGCTCAAGTTAACCTTTTGTGAGAGTTTTGGCGGCTAGTGAATAAAGAATACTAGGTTTCTCGAAAATCGTATCTTTTTTATGATGAGGTAATGAATTTATATAGTTAATACTTTCAGGAATTAAGTCAATCATCAAGGGATGAGCCGATCGGCCCATGCGCCGTTCTGAGTCTGGGCTTGGGCCTAGCACGACCGACCCAACCATAAGCCCCCCTAC